>CAWUFW010013777.1:0-453565 GCA_963921515.1 Calotriton arnoldi
CAGGATGTCAGTCAGTGGTGTCCTGCTGTTTGTTGGTGCACAGTTGGCAGCAGGGCCTTGTGCTCCCCACAGCAGTAGCCAGTGTCAGCCATCTTGTGAGTCCTTCTCCACTCCCTGTGATGTGAGCATGGTTCAGGGTGGTGTTGATGGGACAGTTGTGGGGGTGAGCTATGTCTGTGACTACGACTCCCATCATGCTATTGCCTCCACCCCCTTCCCAGCATGCCCATGCTTCCTTCCTTTTGACTCTGCTTCCCTGTGGGGTGGGCTGGCTGTGCTGACAGGATGGCTGGGAGTGTTGTCCTGGCAGTTGTTTGGCTAAGAGTCCCAAGAGTGTCCCTGTGCTTCACACAACATAACCCAGGGTGGTGGTGCTTTGTGGGATCTTGTGTTAGGATGGAGGGCATTGCATTCTACCAGGTGGGTACTGTGGAGTTTGTGTTGGGGGGGGTGTGAGGGGAGGTGCTGGTGACTATAGTCAGTGCTGCAAGTCCCCCTTCCCACCCAGCCAGCCAGATATCCCACCATGGAACGTGCTTGCATTGCAGGGAGTGTAAGTTGTCTCTCAGGATGTCAGTCAGTGGTGTCCTGCTGTTTGTTGGTGCACAGTTGGCAGCAGGGCCTTGTGCTCCCCACAGCAGTAGCCAGTGTCAGCCATCTTGTGAGTCCTTCTCCACTCCCTGTGATGTTAGCATGGTTCAGGGTGGTGTTGATGGGACAGTTGTGGGGGTGAGCTATGTCTGTGACTACGACTCCCATCATGCTATTGCCTCCACCCCCTTCCCAGCATGCCCATGCTTCCTTCCTTTTGACTCTGCTTCCCTGTGGGGTGGGCTGGCTGTGCTGACAGGATGGCTGGGAGTGTTGTCCTGGCAGTTGTTTGGCTAAGAGTCCCAAGAGTGTCCCTGTGCTTCACACAACATAACCCAGGGTGGTGGTGCTTTGTGGGATCTTGTGTTAGGATGGAGGGCATTGCATTCTACCAGGTGGGTACTGTGGAGTTTGTGTTGGGGGGGTGTGAGGGGAGGTGCTGGTGACTATAGTCAGTGCTGCAAGTCCCCCTTCCCACCCAGCCAGCCAGATATCCCACCATGGAACGTGCTTGCATTGCAGGGAGTGTAAGTTGTCTCTCAGGATGTCAGTCAGTGGTGTCCTGCTGTTTGTTGGTGCACAGTTGGCAGCAGGGCCTTGTGCTCCCCACAGCAGTAGCCAGTGTCAGCCATCTTGTGAGTCCTTCTCCACTCCCTGTGATGTGAGCATGGTTCAGGGTGGTGTTGATGGGACAGTTGTGGGGGTGAGCTATGTCTGTGACTACGACTCCCATCATGCTATTGCCTCCACCCCCTTCCCAGCATGCCCATGCTTCCTTCCTTTTGACTCTGCTTCCCTGTGGGGTGGGCTGGCTGTGCTGACAGGATGGCTGGGAGTGTTGTCCTGGCAGTTGTTTGGCTAAGAGTCCCAAGAGTGTCCCTGTGCTTCACACAACATAACCCAGGGTGGTGGTGCTTTGTGGGATCTTGTGTTAGGATGGAGGGCATTGCATTCTACCAGGTGGGTACTGTGGAGTTTGTGTTGGGGGGGTGTGAGGGGAGGTGCTGGTGACTATAGTCAGTGCTGCAAGTCCCCCTTCCCACCCAGCCAGCCAGATAGCCCACCATGGAACGTGCTTGCATTGCAGGGAGTGTAAGTTGTCTCTCAGGATGTCAGTCAGTGGTGTCCTGCTGTTTGTTGGTGCACAGTTGCCAGCAGGGCCTTGTGCTCCCCACAGCAGTAGCCAGTGTCAGCCATCTTGTGAGTCCTTCTCCACTCCCTGTGATGTGAGCATGGTTCAGGGTGGTGTTGATGGGACAGTTGTGGGGGTGAGCTATGTCTGTGACTACGACTCCCATCATGCTATTGCCTCCACCCCCTTCCCAGCATGCCCATGCTTCCTTCCTTTTGACTCTGCTTCCCTGTGGGGTGGGCTGGCTGTGCTGAAAGGATGGCTGGGAGTGTTGTCCTGGCAGTTGTTTGGCTAAGAGTCCCAAGAGTGTCCCTGTGCTTCACACAACATAAGCCAGGGTGGTGGTGCTTTGTGGGATCTTGTGTTAGGATGGAGGGCATTGCATTCTACCAGGTGGGTACTGTGGAGTTTGTGTTGGGGGGGGTGTGAGGGGAGGTGCTGGTGACTATAGTCAGTGCTGCAAGTCCCCCTTCCCACCCAGCCAGCCAGATAGCCCACCATGGAACGTGCTTGCATTGCAGGGAGTGTAAGTTGTCTCTCAGGATGTCAGTCAGTGGTGTCCTGCTGTTTGTTGGTGCACAGTTGCCAGCAGGGCCTTGTGCTCCCCACAGCAGTAGCCAGTGTCAGCCATCTTGTGAGTCCTTCTCCACTCCCTGTGATGTGAGCATGGTTCAGGGTGGTGTTGATGGGACAGTTGTGGGGGGGCAATATGTGTGACTGCGACTCCCATGATGCTATTGGCTACACTGACTTGGCCAGCATACACAGAATTCCTTCCTTTGAGTGGTCTTCACTGTGTGTTGGTGTTGTTGTGGTGGCTACATGTGTGGATGTGTGTGTTAGTTCTATTTGTGCCACTGCCTAGCTGTAGTTGTGGTTGTGTTTGTACATGTGTTGGCACAGTTGGATGTGACTTTTTTGATGGCATGTGTTGTGTTTATCTGACTGACATACACATTTTGGGATGATTCTGTTCTAGTTGCTGTGTAATTGCTATGTGTGCATGGTTTGACTCTCCCCTTGACAGTGATGTGTGTGTTTTGTGGCAGTTTATTGTGTACATTTGTTGTGTACTCACCAGGCTCTGGGATGTTCTCTAGTCCATATACGCTCACTGGCGGAAGGATGGCCCGCACCTTCTCCTCCCAGGGCCTGAGGCATATTGGCTTGGCAGGAGGGCCACTGCCGGTATGTTGGCTGTTGATGTAGTCTATCTTCAGCAGGTCCCGTACCCTCCTGCGCACGTCATACCACCTGTTCTGGATGTCCGTCTTTGTGCGCCGACATGATGATTGGGCGTTCACCCTGTTGATGATCCTCTCCCACATCTTGGTTTTCTGCGACATGGGGGTCTGTTGGACCAGAGTGCCAAACAGCTGTGGCTCCACCCTGAGGATCTCGTCTACCAGGACTTCCAATTCACAATCTAGGAACTTGGGATTCTTCTTGGGGGGCATGGTGATGGGTGGTGATGGTGAGTGATGTGTGTGTTGGTGTGCAGGTGAGGGTGTGTGAGTGTGTGTTTTGCTGGGTGTATGTGAGGTAGGTATTTGTTGGTGTGCTGATGGTGTGTGGCTTGTGTGAGGGATGAGCTGTGGGTGTGTGGTTGCTTTCTCTTGGGTGCTGGCAGTGAAATGGCATTTGCAAAGGCTCATGGTAGTGATTTGTGTCCTTTATATAGGTGGAGTTGTGGGTGTGTCTTTGTTCTCTGTCCCCACCCCCCAGTATTTATTGGCTTGGTAATTGCTTGTTTGGCCTTTTTTTGGGTGATTTGTCCTTTGTGCTGTTTGTGTATGTTGGAAACGTTCTTGTGACCGAGTCGGACCCTGAATTGGTCTCGTACGGTGTTTTCCGTTTCGTTCACGCTGTGTTTGTGCAGTTTTGTATGCTGCGTACGCGTCGGTCGCGGTGTATTGTGTTGCTTCGGCTCGGTTTTGTATGCGTGTCGGTCGTACGGCTTGTCCTCCGTCCGACTCGGTCGTGTTTTTCGCGCCTTGCATCGTACTTTGCGGGTTGGAGTTGGCGGGTACGATTCGGTCGGATTTGTTCCGGGTGCGTGTCGGTCGGTTGGATTCGCGTGTTTTTCCGGCCGGATTGCTATTTTCCGAGCGGCTCGGTCGGTCGGCTTGGTTTCCTGACGTGTCGGTCGGATTTATCGCGGCTTGCATCGTACTTGGCGTGTCGGGCGCCACTGGTACGTGTCGGTCGGTATTTTTTCCGGATCCGAGTCGGTCGGTGCTTTTTCCGGCCCGAATCGGAATCGACCCCTATCTCTTCTATAATACGTCTGAAATAAAACATCCAGGACTTTATTATGAGTTGTGTAATAACTTGTGGACACCACACACACCGCTGTTTGAGGAGGGGATACAATTAGTCAAGTTAGTCGGAGTTTTCCAATGGCAGTAGTTAAATTTCAGCTTGTCAAACCTGCCAAAAGTTAATGGCTATAAAATTCCGGTTGAGCTTTGGTAAATGAAGATTTTATATGCTACAGCACCAAAATCCACAGGCCAGTGTATGATTGTGCACCATGTTTGACCTTTTTATCTATCTGTGGAAGTGTACTTGTTTACTTCTCAAAGGAATGGCATTTGCTTGTGTGCCACTGAGTGACTGGCTATTTATTAGTGTCTCATTAAGGAGGTGTTTGTTGCCAAATGGGGCTATTTTTTTAAAAGTGGCAGTGAGAGGGAGTTTGGTGTGCAGGAGAATCTTTGCTTAACTCTTTGGGCGAGGAATTGCCATTGACATGTTTCCCCATGTCATTTGCTTGCGTCTTATGTGGGAGACGGGGTAATTTCCAATCCAGGTGCGATTGTACAGCAGTGGATGGAGGGGTGTTTGCATTCACCCAAATGGGAGATATGGGATGACAAGCATACCTGCTCCTCAACGGGAGGACTGTATCTTATGTCCATATTTGTATGGACAATGAAAATTTACCATTAACGTAGATTGCTTACTTTCCCTATAAATTTGAGATGTTTTGTGCTGATTTTTATGCAATTTGGAAATTCACTGCAGGTTTGTATTTTTGCCTGACTTCACGTGGGAGCCAGAGTGGCAGTTTTAAGCATAGGTCAGAAACATTTCTGACTCTTACACAGATACTCATTTATTGTAATATCTGCTCAGCTGAGGGAAGGGCTGGGCTGAGCATTGGGCACTACGGGTTGGCGAACCAACAAATTAGCAGGGAGAGCCAAGCCAAGGTTCTGGCTTGGATCTTAGAGCCTTGAACATCTTTGCTATGTAAATCCTGTAATAAACCACGTAAAATATGATAAAGTCTCTTAAAAAATAAAAAAGGTGCATTTCTTTAACATGTGGAAGCTTTGATATTAATATAGCACATAAGCCGTGATTTATCATGTTTTTGAGTTTCACTTTTGTACAAATAAGGCAGTAAATGGGTATCCATTTGTCTTTTCCTATAATAAGGCTTTGATTTGACTTCTTATTGCTATTTGTAAATATAGCGCGAACTCGACCGGATGGACAAGCACTTTACATCAGCAGCAGTTACAATACACGACGTTGCATGCATTATTTATAGACCTGGGTAGATTGTCATTTGCCCAGAATCACAGGATGATGAGCCAACGCTGAGACTTGAATTTGGCTCCCCAGTTCCACAACCGGCAGCTCTGATCATAATGCCATATCCCGGGTAGAGGGAGGGAGACCAGCAGAAGCCGCATGAAAGCTTGGATGGTCATGGGTTTGAGGTTTCAACAGGACCTCGAACTGACCCAGGCTTCAGACTCGAGTCTGGCTCGATCTGTCAGTGGATCGCCCACCTCTAGTAGGCACCTGTGGAGCAATTTGTTGTAATTAACCACAGCCAAGTCTCAGTCACACATTGGAGGCTGCAGGAGTTCAATCATGTTATACTTCTTGCTGATCAGATCTTGCATCTTAATAGCATGTGTTGGGCCGGGAAGTGTTCTGCATGGCCCTTGAGAGCCTGCTCCCCTGCCATATGTTGTTCTCCTGGCAAGCCACTGTAAGGTTGCTGTAGGTTTCCTAATTTCTACCTACATGAACATGACAATCACACATGTCCACTGACGGTCTTCCTGTCAATATAGAGTCCCTAGAACTTGGCTATGAAATCGAAGGAGCGTGCATAAAGCACTCCCCTTTTACAGACCACGGCTACTGCCCTCTCTACCCAGGCTGTGGTAGACTGACAGTGATGTCGGCATTAATCTGTACTCAGCGGTGCCTCTACACCTGTACCCCTTAGGAGGGGTTGCCTGCCAGGTCCCTCCTAATAAAGTCTGTGGTCTCCCTTACTTGTGTTCTTTTGTGTTTCGAGAGCCAGTGGGTTCACTGAGTGAGGATGGCGAGCCATTGTATTTAATGTGAGCCGAGCTGACATCTGTTGTGCTGGACATTCCAGCTCCTCCTTTACCTTTTGATTTGTGGTAGGCACTATCTCTTAACTGTGTTTAACTCCAACTTCCACTGCTGGGTGATTGTCAGGGCGTCCTGGTCTGGAGTTAATTTAAATCCTTCTCAGGGGGATAGACCAGACCCGGTACCAAGAGACTGGGAAAGATAGCAGCAAGCCCTCTTCGGGCATTGATCACTTTGTGCATATGCGAAATATGACCCATCATTGGAAGGGTGCCTGGGATTCAGAAGTAACACACCCCCTGATTGGCCATCTTTTCCATCTGGGAATGATGTGTGGCCTCTCCGGCCAGTTTTTTGTTTGACACTGTTCTCCTTTTCTGACCTGTCAAGCATAAGGTAGTACAGTCAGCCAAGATCCAGCAGTGGAATCCAGGAGTTGGATTGCTACTCTCCTTTCCAGACATGGGGTCAGGACTTGAGAGGGTGTCTTTGTGACGGATTACGCGTGAAAGAAATTTACCATCCTGACAGAAGGAGCTAGGCTTCAGCTCATCAGTCAGCATCCCAGCAGAGTACAAGCGATCAGTGAGGCTTGTGGAGGCAATCTGGTGCTTTAAAGCACAAGGAGAGTCTAGGCAGCTGTTCAAGTAATGAAACTTGCTGCACATCAGCATCAAGGGAGACGTGTTATATTCATACTGTTATTGAAGGTGAGACTGCTTCAACCGTGACCCCTCACCTGTGCTGTGAGAGCTTATGGGTACTTTGAGTTAACCATCTGCAGTTGGGGAAGAGTGCCCTGTTGAAGAACTCACCATATCAACCCTTGTCCCTAACCCAGGAATTGCATAATCTCCATCTTTGTTCTTATTTGTGCTGTACAAGAAGCATTCAGCACCATTCCTGAGGGTGCCCTGCTATTTGAAACTCTAGACTGCAACTATTGGGTTCTCTGGTACAGGCCTCCACTCCTTTTTGTGGCATTTGAGACCATCACCCTGGCCAGCCAATACCCTCCTACAGCTAGCCCAGTTGCTACCGGACTAGTGGGACTCCAGTCATTGTGCCAAGTCACCAGGCACCCTTAACCAGACCCCTGAAAACACCAGACTGGTGTCCTTGCCAAGGAAGGGTGGGCACTTCTGTTGCTTTGAATGGCGGGGCAGTCGATGGACCAGGAACATTTGTCTTCATATCAACTGCTGAAACCACATCACTGCAATACAGGTATTAATACCATTGCTCTAGCTTTTAATAGTAACCCTGTGCAACATGGTCTGTATAATCCAATGTTAACTGTTTTATAGTGCTTAGCGTCAAGGCGCTATAATACTGTTTGGGGTCAGATGTCTGGCCCAGAGAGCTGGTGTTCACTGTGTATCTTAGTTCTATGTGTAGTATAATGTTCTTGTGTGTATTAAAATGCTTCTCTTTTATAAAGTAAAGCACTGACTGGACATTGATGTCATTAGCGTGTATTACAGTGTAAACTCACCTCCTTGAGTATTCCTTGTATTGCTCCGTCTGGCTACCCTGAGAGAGTCAAGTGCCTGAGAGGAGTACTTAGTTATCCAGTGTAGAGTCCAATTGTAGCGTGGCCCAGAACACCAGAGGTAAACAACTCCAATTGATTCAACTGGAGCCCAGTGACCTACGACTGCCCTGGTGCCCCAGGAAGCCAGTCATCACAGAATGATTGGACAGTTCTCTCAATAGTAGCTTCATGAAGAGTAGGTTGTTCAGATGCGCCCTCAAGGCTGGTTGGAGAGTGTCCTATAGCCTTGGGCCCTATACTTTAATGTATCTGCTCTTCTGTATCAACCTTTCTAACTTGGGTTGGCAGGTGGTTTGAGTACTGACTAGATAGAGGTAGAAAGGTGACTGGTGGCAGCAGTGTGCAGATATGAAGAGCTGAAGAGTGAGGCAGTGGGAGGGCGACTTGGAGGGGGGGGTGGTAGGCATTCTAGAGAATCATTATATGGAACTTCTGTCGTGCAAAGATGTTGCTAATGTGGCACCGAGGCACTCCAGCTGTCAGTAGCAACTGCACGCAGACATGCATGTTTAATTGTAGTACGTTTGCAGTGTGCTCATGTTTAAAGGCTATTCTTAATCCATAACCCTCCTAGGCCTCTCAGTGTTTGAAGCTTCCAGAGAAGGGCAAAATCAAAAGGGCAGAGGTCGAAGTGGGTGTGATCTGTTGTGAGTTGCCACACTGATAGGGAAGGAGAGGGCTCATGCACTGTGAACGTAGAGCAGGGAACAAAATCTAAGGAAGAAACAAGCCTTCAGTCCAGGGTGCCATGTAGCTATCTGAAAGACATGTAAATGTGTGCAATTGGTTAATGAGAAAATCTGAAAGCAGCTTGGAAGCCTGTGTAGGTTTTCATTGATGAAGCATTTGAAGCTTCCTGGTTTGTTTTTTAGGGATACTGTAAGGCACCCACACCTCTGAAGTGATCCCATTGCCCATTTGAGCTTTCTTACCAGAACAATGCATTTCCCACAGATTAGTTTCACTTGCATTTATTATTCATTTAAGGTGTGCACATTGTATTTTATATGAAGTTATCTGTAGTTGAAAGGCCAACAAATAGTTGCAGTATATATATATATATATATATATATATATATATATATATATATTTTCTTTTTAGCTGTTTCTGGCCTTGCCATAGTCTTCCTACCTCTTTGTATTGTAATTGTATTTATATAGCGCTTACTACCCCTGATGAGGTGTTGAAGTGCTTTTCGGCGAGTATCGCGCTACTCCGGAACCAGAGAAGGATTAGTGGTGAATTAGTCTAGGGAAATATGAAATTAATTTGAGTGGTGGATATGTTAGGCTGTTCTTTGGATTGAGAAGGATAGTGGAGGGATAGAAGAGGAATAGGTTTGCATTTATATAGCACTTGCTACCCCAAATGAGGTGTTGAAGCGCTTTTCGGCGAGTAGCATGTTACTCCGGAACCAGAAAAGGATTAGTGGTGAATTAGTCTAGGGAAATAGGAAATTAATTTGAGCGGTGGACATGTTAGTCTGTTATTTGGATTGAAGAGGATGACGGGATGGAAGAGGGAAGGGTTTGCATTTATATAGCGCTTGCTCTCCTGATGAAGAGTTGTAGCACTTTTCAGCAAGTAGCAGGCTACTCTGGAACTCAAAAAGGATTAGTGGTGAATTAGTGTAGGGAAAAATGTAATTAATTTGATTTGAGCGGAGGACATGTTAGTCGGTTATTTGGATTGTAAAAGGAATGGTGGAGGGATTGAAAAAGGAAGGGTCTAGAAAGTTGTTTTTAAAAAAAAAAAAAAATTTGAGTTCATAGCATTAGGAGGGGATTGGGATGAGTAAAGGGGAGGTGGAGGGGGGAAAATCAAAAGGAAGGGTTTAGAAAGGCTTGTTTGGGAGATCTGAATAGTGAAAGAGGTATGAGATGATGCAAGGAGGGGCAGTGGAGGAAACAGACTAGAAAGGGTTATTTTGAGGATCATAATAGTGGTATGGGGTTTGGTATGAAAGGGAAAGTTGAGGTAGAGGATATATTGAGAGAGGTATAGGGTGAGAAATAGGGTAGTGCATTGGAAAGAGTAGTAGAATGAGGTTTGAGATGAGTCAGAGTGGAGGTAAAGGATATATTGCAAGAGATATAGGGTGAGATATAGGGTAAAATGTAGTGTACAAATGTCTGGACCGCAAGTACAGACAATGGAAACGTTGAAAGGAAGCGTTTTGTACTTGGACAGGGTAAAATCAAAGATTCCCTTAGTGGAAAGGGCAGATCACACTTCCCTTTTTAGATGTCATGTTAGGGTGTATTTATAGTGTACACCGAAGATTTTTTGGTGCTGTTGATTAGAAACAGAAATAGCATAAACAGCCAAACTACTTTCTCAAAAAATCTAGAGCGTGAATAGGAAGGTGATTAACGTTCTCTTAAAACTGAACAGTTTAGGAGAGTATTTCCCACTTTTAACAGTTTAGCTGAAAAGGCACTACTCGCTCTGGCACAATAAGCCAAAACTGTTCAGCACCCCTAAGAGTATGTCTTCGGGGTATCCTCTAAATTAGGGATGGGTGATAGAATCTGCTGGCGGAGATTTGGCGGAATTCCGGTCAGATTCCACCAAGCGCCTCGTGGCTGAGTTTTTTTCTTACACACAGCTCGCCAACAGTTAAGCTGGAGAGCATGAGCGACATTTAGTGTCTCCTAGCACGATTTTTGGTTGCTTGGAGGGCACCCGGTGGGATTTCTCCCAAAGTGGGCGGTAGCGGCGGTCACGACTTTCGCAGTCAGAAAACTGCTGTTCAAGTAGAAAATCTACTTGGGTCGACAGCAAAATCAACTCTAGAAGCAGCGCCCTCTGGTGCCCTGCATGGTGCTGTTCACGCTGAATGTAGTATAGCAAATACTTGAGATATAAGCCCGCTGTTTTAATTAACACATTATTTTTATAATGTAACATACAAGGCACACACTAAAGCTTATGTCAACAGGCGTAGACATTTTGTGGTCAGTACTGTTGCACCAAAATTTGGTAAACAAATAAAACAAAAGTACCAGCCATCAATCATTACATCTTGTATTAGTGACCAAGGGTAAGTTACCCAACCCTATCCCCCGTCACAACTCCTGCTCCCCCACCCAAGCATCACAACCACGCTCTTCAATATTTTGTGGGATGAAGTCCCCCACCAATACTCCCTCCCGCCCTCCACGCTAATATACAAGGGACGGCCTATCTTTGTGATTCACTGGTAGACCCAAAGTAGGCCCAACACTCTTAGCTTAGGTTGGTAATCTCTCACTAAGAGCAGTTAAATGAGGTATCGTATCAAGGGCCCCCTTATTTTCGCAAACGTCTTCAATGTCTACTATATATTGTGTGTGAACTTTTTGAGTGCAATAGTTTGCCACATCTCCGCTGTCCATTAAGGAACAGTTTTTTCATCTGTGTGGCTAAGCACTTTGTTCCAAAAAAATCTGAATTTATATACAGTCGCACCCTATATGTAGGAATGTACCTACTCTTATCCCACATCTCTATCACGTGTCTGTGTGCAGGTAGGTGGCATGAAGTTTGCGTTGTGTGAAGTTTCATCTCATCCTCAGTCTGAACTCTTGTCTCCCTTTGTGCAGTACTACAAAGGCGTTTCTGTATAGCCAGATAACTCCCCTTCCATTGGGCCTCAGTGAACTCCCTTCCCAGCTCCTACTGGTAACTCCTCTTTGTGATGACAAGTAACTCCGATTTAAACTAGTAACTCCTCTTTGTGATATCTTCAAATTTAGTTATATACCTTTCAAAGGGAGTTAACTGTCTGGTGGCTGACATTTTATTTCCCTGATGGAGTACCCATTAGAATAGCTGAACATATTGCATTCTCTCCTGCTCTGTTACCCTCAAATTCTAGTTTACACATCATGAACGACTTGAATAGTGTATTTTATAAGCAAGTCACATAGCATGAGGTAATCACCTGCCTTCCATCTTTCAAACTGTTCACTTTCAGGGCTGGGGACAGACTTGGATTCTGCTGTAGGAGGGGTGAATGGAGACTGGTAAGTAGTAAGGCTTCCACTTACTGCCACGGTGTCCCATAGTTCTAGGGCCATTCTTGTTATAATCGAAATGTGTAGATTGCATGACCTATGCTGCTTGAAAAACCTTGGTGTATTCCCTAAGGGTCGCCCAGAGCGTGCCCGGTGTTTGTGCGCCAAACAAAACAACACACAAAAAAACATTTTGTCTTGTAGAAGGCAACTGGTATACGGTTAGGTCCTGGTTCCTTATTTGGTTTCATGCATTTTAATTGCCAGCCGGTTTTCTTGTGCCTCAATTGGCTTCTCCTATGCTACTACCCACTTTGAGGGTTTTTTGCGTTGAAGACCTGATCCAGAAATGTAGACAGTTTGTGGCTCTCAACCTGCTCTGCTTAGTACAGGCACCGGTAAAATTTGGCAAATGCATCTCTTTTCCCGCCTTCATAACTTTTCAGTTGCCTTTCATTATTCTAATCGGCGCAGTGTAGAATTTTCATCCTTTGTGTGCAAAGTCTCATGGCACAAATGCAATCTGTTTTATTATCCTTCTCATAAAAGGTTTGTTTCAATTTAAAGAGGGCTAGTTCAGCCTTTTTGTTTCCATTATTTGTAATTGTCCACTAGGTGTTGTAATATCACTGGTCAATTTAAGCGAAGTTTGCGCTGTCTTTGCAGGTTAAGCAATTGAGTGAGCGGTTTACTCTCAGCTAAAGCATAATCGCTACGTGCTCCCTGGGCAATTATGCTGGCTACCCCCCTAATTCTCACCCTAAAGGGGTCCCACATTCTGTGCAAATTTGTGTCGCCTGGTTTGTTCTCTGCCATATAATTCTGTGAACCACTCCTGAGTTCCTCACAATGAGTGGGCTTTCTGCAACAACACATTTACATTGTCTAGGGCCCTTTCCTGCCCACTAGTTTAGCCCTGTCCTACTCTATTTCCTGTTTGGCAGGGTCTGATATAGTACCTCCCTCCATATATGTCCAAAGCAGTCTTTCCATCAAATCCCTGGAGAGTAATAAGTAGTCGATAGGAGTTCAAGTCCTGAGGACTGATGAACAGAAGGAGTAATCAAATTGCTCTCCCCGAGCTGTTTGAATCTCCAATTTTCTGTCAACCCTTGTTCAGTGAAATAATCTTGTAGACTTCAGTTTTCTTTTATATGCATGGACTGATCTGGATCCCAGACCACATTCAACTCTTCCCCCTCATGATTACTGTACCAATCGATTGCCCTATTTATTTAATTAAAATGCATGTGGGGAGGTCTCCTGATGTCTGTTAGGGTCATAAATGTTTAAGAAAGTGTACTTCTCCCCCTGTAAAGTAGAACTGAGATTAACATAGCGATCTTTAGAGTCACCACAGTTGTGAGATTCTCCACTGCCATATCTGGCCTGATAAAGATCGCCACAGACTGATTTAGAACTGTTGGAGATAGAACTTATGCCTTTTATGGAAAGTATCTGCTGTAAGAAGGTGGACTTCCTGGAGGGAAATTATATCCGGATCTGAATGTCTAATTCTTTTATTGGAGAGTTAAAACCCCTAACATTCAGCAAACGTAACTTGAACCCTCAAGGGCCTACCACTTTGTGCCCCCGCATATGCCTGTACACTCTCTCATATCACATACAATCTCCTCTCTCTCCACCTCCTTTTAGGTTCACGCTTACCTCAGCTCTTGCTTAGATTTGTCTAATCAGAATACAAAACTCATCCTGTGGGAGAGGATCGCCAGGTCCTTCGGGTGCTAGGCCACTGCTGCTTGCTTTCTTGCTCGGCCTGAGGCTGCAGGGTCTATCTGCTTTAGTGGTGTCTCATGTGGGCACTCCGGGGTTTCGTGCCTCGCGTCATCTATATTCTCATGTGGAGGTTTGGGTATGGAGGCCGATGCGGCCTCCCCTGCTGTGCTCATGCCCATGGAGCGCAGTCCCTGATCTCGCCTGATGCCCTGACTCATCCACTCACTGTGGGCCTTCTGGTCTCGTCTTCATGGCAAGAATAATGTTTAGGAGCCAGTCACCTGTTTCTCTGTAGAGACTCAGTAAAGTCTAGCAGCTGCCGCTCTTCCACCCTAGATTCAGTCTGTCAAGTTTTGTGCCACGCAGCTGCCCGCTGACATTTTCTACCTTATGTAAATCTTCAGGCAGTGGGAACGCGGTGCATTTTCAGGGTTCAGCTGCTACCTGCCGCCTTCAGGCCCCCTCACAGGCAGAGGAGTGCCCTTTCAACAGCCTTTCCGTCCTGTCTTTGTGTGGTCTCTGCACTCCGGCGGGGAGTTGCTCTGAATATGAGGGACGGAGTAACCAGTGCTAACTCCATATCGGAGGGACCACTTCTTTTTTTTTAACCCAGTTAGAAACCTGAGTGTGGCAGTGTGAATAATCTGAATACTGGTGGAGTTTGGTAGATGCTCCTGTATAAATGCAGTTTTGTTAATCTTGGTGAGACTGAATAAAGGCATTGGCAACTGTACCTCGAAGATAAGGACATTCAAAGTGTGTTCATAGGTAAGTTTGAAGGCAAAAACACTGGCACCCTAGGGTATCCTGCCACACGGCGAAAAGCAAGAAATATGGAACTCCGCCTCAACATAAACCTTTTGTTTTTACCCCATGTGAGTGTATTGCAAAGCTCTCAAAAATCCTCCTGCAAATTACATGTTGCGTCGAACTTTCACAGGCCCTAACTATGATCCAACCACCTCACAGAGTCTATGCTCCTTGCAGGCCAAAAACAAAGATTGTAAAACAATGTATCCAAACGATACTGAGTCCTTAGAAAACTGGGTTGAGGTTAACTGGCCTTGGAGGCTAACCACTGATTCATGGTGAGCCTAGGATCAGATTCTAGATTCTTTGTACCCTCCTCAAGGCCTAATGGAACAAGGTTAACCACTACATGTGAAGCCCGTCTCCACAGTAGACTCCTCCCAGGAACTGTAGATGGGGCAGCTCGCACCCCAGTCACCAAGGGACTGTCCAATAACTAACACTGAGGCAGGTCAGTGGTTGGCCGAGACTCCAGATTGTGTAGCGGCCTAAACCCCAGCCTGAGGTGCGAACCTGATCCCTTGTGCCGAGAATCCGAGAGTAATACAGAGGAATGAATGCCAGGCAGGGACCCGAGATGTCCATGTTACTCTGTCTTTTATTTTGTTATATTATTATGCTCTCACCTGACCACCCTAGTGCTCCACTGTGGACATAAGACAACGTGTGGTGCTCTATAAATACTAAAATAAATAAATGTATTGTGAAATAGTGTTTTAAAAAATGTAATGACCTTAATGATCAGTCTTATTTCGAAACTCCCTCTATTAGCTAGAAATATTTTAGTATAAAAGTAGGGATTGAGAAATATTTTGCAAATGGGCATTTTATACACTTGTGCTATTTCTGATTTGAGGGGGCATCTCCTAACATACACCCTTTGCTTTCGTGGCCACATGAAGTGTGAGATGACTGTGGAACTCAGACTTGGCATAAAATTGAACAAGCATTTGCAATGCAATGGGTCTCGCATTTACGCGACATTAAGCTATTGGAATTGTAAATGACAATGCCTTTTATTTCTGTTTTAAAATCCAAAACATAAAAGGCATTGTCATTTACAATACCAATAGCTGAAACTCGCGTAAATGCGAGACCTATTGCATTGTACAACAAGCATTTCTACTTACCCATAGAAGTGAAATCTGACTCCGTGGCAACCAACAGCTGCGAGCAGATGCCTCCTTCCGGTTCCGTCAGGCTAAGGCAGAGTTGTTGTTGAAAAAACGGCATGGGGTCGCCATTGGCTGCTTCTCCAGGGAAAAATAAAGTACGCGGCCGCTATAATAAAAGCATGCTGTGCTTGCAAAATAAGTAAATAATACATTTTAAAAGGAGCAAGTCCAGACCGCGCCGTAAAATAAATAAAGCGGCGCGGCCGCTTTAGTTGAAGCGGACCGCACAGTAAAGTAAATACGCACTTTAATAACATAAAAGCGGGCGGGTGCTGGGATGTCATGGGTGGAATACGGGAAGAGCATTAAAGAAGCGATGTCCTGGGTGTAATAGGGGAAGAGCATTAAAGAAAATAGTGCTCACCAACTTATAAAGTAGACCGTGTAACACCACCAGTAAAAGGTCTAGTCGTTATGGGAGGTAACAAATGCAGACAAGGCGGTACCAAGGAGGTACTAACAAGCTTATTTACGAATCAGAAGCCAGCATTTACGAAGGACAATGACACAAGCCAACGACAAATATGGGCGGAGAGTGGTCGGGGCTTCCAGTGCATACCCTAATACAGCATGCCTCGCAGAGCGAGCAGCGCATGCGCACTGCCGCTAGGCTCGACCTAAAAAGAAAAAACTGAACGGCTGACTTTTGTGCAGCTTGAAAAACATGGGCTCGAGACACTACATATAAAGTGTTTTTCCAGACTTTCTATTTTTTTTAATCTGCACACATTAACTACTTGTTGTTCCTCTGTAAAGACTGGAATGGGGCAGAGGAAATGCAAAGAGTGGACTGTGGATGTGGCTTCAGTTTCTCTTTTCGTTAAAAGTATCCTTACCATTACTTGAACATGGAGACGGAAATCACCAGGGTCCGTTATTTATTCATGCTTCCATATCCAGAACACACTTCCAGAAATCTTTTAATTCGCTCATTTGCCTTTTTATCTCTTGACCATGTTTTATACCGTAAACCTTTACTTGCGGCATTCCACCTTTTATCCAGGATTACATGGGCCCCTACTTCTAGTATAGGAAGGAAGAGCAGAATACATTGTGGCCTTGAGATTGTATAGACCAGGGGTCTCCAACCTTTTCTGTAGTATGAGCAGTGCTTAATTTGAGCCGGGGCTTTCCGGTGCTAAGCACCGGCACCTAATTGTCAACACCAAACTTAGAACTGTCCACTACATGGTGGCGCTGCTCATCTAATATAGAGATGAGCAGAACAAGGGTAGTTTAGGAATACAATATACATTAAAATTGCTAATATCTGCCTCCCCAGCCATTCCTTTAGCTTTGGGGACCTGGAATAATCTTAACTGTCGCATTTACATGCGAGAGAGATGATTAGTAGTTGTTTTGGCAGCGATGACAAGGGCAATGGGTGGTGCAAGCTGCAGTGGCCTCCTTGTCAGAGCCCTGGCACTTAATATTTTACAAATTAAGCACGGAGTATGAGTTACTTATGTTCAATGAAAACCATCCCGAGCTGCTACGATTATTATTAGAATTCTAATACTGACCACATCAGATAAGTTTACGTTTTTGTCTCAAATATACACATTTCAATTTTCGAATACATATATTTATTTAACCAAGCAAAAGCTTCTAATTTAGTAGGCCGGGCTGCACAGAGGAGAGCTACTTATGGGTAGCACACGACCTACTTGTTAGAGAAACCTGGTACAGATAATTGGAATAAGTGCTGCAAAACATACTGTTAACTTGCAGTCAATCGCTAGCTCATGCCTTACAGATACACAATGCAATCATAAATGCAAATATTCACTGCTTCATTTCTCCAGAAATGTGCCATTTTAGGGCCTGCTCTGCTATTCTTTGCACACATATTGTCTCCAACGTATTTCATACTGTGAGTTAACAGACAGAGCTGCCCTTCTGTTACCAACATCACTTAAATCTTTTAACCCCACCCCAGTTGCACACTCAGAGCTGTAGCTCATCATAGTAATAACTTCACACCTGATGAGCCGTGCCCTCGTCCTCCACCTCTGTGCCTGCACCACAGAATCACACTTTTCCAAGCAGTGACATCATTGAGCAGTAAGATGAGAATAGCCCTCAACAGCTTTGTGAATGTGCAAGGTGACAAGACTGTACTGAAACTCCTAACTCTGAAAAATCGTCTGTTGTAACTCAAACCTGGGCAATTGGTATTTTCTTTAGTAATGTAATTTAACATTATGCTAGAAGCACTTGGTTGGCACGGAGTCCTTCATCCTTTCACTGCCAATTTGTAGGGTGCTTTCTATGTATGTAAATAAAGGTGCAGCGTAGACCTCATCTGCATGCAAGCTCGAACATGTCCAGTCCCATACTACTAATAAGTTCAGCATGCTATTGTCGTAACCTTTGTCTAAGAAACCAATGCCTGCAATCTTGGAACCACAAACAAACGCCACTTAGAACAAGCATTGGCATAGCCAATAGGTCTCGCCTTTGTGACCTTATGTGTTTAGCCAGAACTTTTGGCTATGTTGTAGAGCTTTGTGGCTGCTGTGCATCATGTTGAAAAGTTATAATAAAAAGTGTTAAGCATTTTTGTTACCTTTATACAAACGAAGACGACATTATATACAACTGAAAAACCTGATTAAAAAAAGATGCGAGACCTATTGCATTGCAAATGCTTGTTTTTATATATACTCGCAAGCCTTTCTGAATTGTCCCCAAACAAAAATTGAAATAGAACTATTCATTGAGTGCTCATGCACAAATAGTATTACTAGAAAGGACGGTGACCTTTCTGCACTTTTACTTATAGGGAGTTTGACATATTTTGGCAGATTCCGAACAAATCTAAGAGTACTCCTGTACTTCCTGTACTCATAAATGCTTCTGTGCATCAGCCCCACTATGTTCCTGTAACTAACAGGTTTCAGAACCTGTTGCATACGAGGTACAGTAAACAATGGACCGGGATAGCAGTTAAACTTTGAGGTGCCGGTTGCCAATTAAACAAAGGGCAAAATGGCACTGTTTAATAAAGTTGTTTAGGTATATGAATATTTAAATGCACCTGTATTTAGAAACGGTCAATGAAGGGAATGAAGTCAGACTAGAACTCGGAAGGGATGAACTCTAGAAGTTACACATTTCACATTAGTGAATTAAGGGGAATAATTTACGGGTACATCATCCCTGTCAAATATCGGTGCACGCGTGTCTATACAACGGGGGAGAAGGGGAGCCCGGGGAAATGGACTCTTATGCTTACAACGGATTATAAAAGGTGCCAACCGTAGGCTTGTTGACCTCGAGGATTAGTACTCCAAGTGTACTACTGATGGATTCACGCACGAGGTCAAGCATTGGAAACTCTCCCTGCACTCCCAGAAGGAAAACAAGATGCGCGGCCAAGAAACGCGCTCTCTGGTGAGGGAGGGGGAGGAGGGGTGAGGGAGGGGGAGGAAAGGCAGATGGCGCCTCGCCAGCGATGCGAGGAATGGAAACGCGCTCTCTGGTGAGGGAGGGGGAGATGGGGTGAGGGAGGGGGAGGAAAGGCAGATGGCGCCTCGCCAGCGATGCGAGGAATGGATGGCAGCTGTGCGCGTGCACGCCATCGTGAACGCAAGCTGGTCGCCAGCCGAAAGCCAGTGGGTTTGCACTTCCAAAACCCGCTTACTAAAACTCTCGGCCAGACCAGCGCAAGCGCTGGTGCAGGCCGAGACCTAAAAATGAGCGTAAATGGCAGCACCTCTTTCTTACCGGGGATCTCCAGGCCGTCTTGGGTGGGGTATTCTAAGGCTCCTCACTATCTATGACCACCCATGGCCTCGTCTTTATGTACGCCAATGATAATCCGATCATTACATTCCTTAATTGGCTGGATGAGCAAGGACTGTCCTTTCGACAGTGCATGGGACATTAGGTAGTATATGGCAGACCAATGGCTGAGAATCAGTTTGGAGAAGTTGGAGGTGATGATAGTGGGGACGACCTCTGAGAGTGAAAAGCTGTCTGTCTAAGCGCCTACCCAGTTGTAAAGCTTTAGTAAAAACGTCCATTACATTGCATTGTAATTGCATTTGTATAGTGTCTGCTACCTTTGGAGAGGCATTTGACATATGACATCTTATACTCTTATGAATAAAACCAATCCAGTAGTTGAAATTCCCAATTCTTCATCAGTAGCCTCAAAAAGCAACTGGAACCTTGGTTCTAAATGGGAAATACCCTAGAAGTAGATAACAAGTATTTATGAAACATTTAGAAGTGGACACATCTGGCTTTGCAGCAATGTTCATGTCAGAAAAGGAAGTACATAATCAAAACAAAAGTATTGGCCCTTCCAGAGTAGTCCACAACCTTCCCTTAACGTAAGGGAGTTAAATTTATCTTGTATCTTGTTGACTAGGTACAGCCATCTTGCGGAGGGCCGATTGTAAGCCAGCTGCCACTGTAGACCGGGATTGGTTGGAAATGGGAAACGTGGTCTGACTGGGCTTGTGTTTGGTGGTGAACTATGCATGAATCAGTTTGTCATGTGGATTGAACATGGGGTCCTCGGAAAGGATTTTATACAGTGTGAGTGTTGATTGGCCGAATATCTGCCTTCCTTGGGGGAAATCCAGTAGTAGGACAATGTTGTTGCATTTGTTCAGATTGTGGGGAGGGAGTGGGCGATTTAAGCGAAGTGTGCTGAGGTGTGTGCATTGAGCTTTCAGACTCCTGTGTGTTTGTGGTGGTTTTGGAGAGAAGTGTGGTAAGTGCTAATGTTTGATATCACTTTGCAGATCTGTTGAGAGGAGTACCTGGTAAACTCTTCTTGATAAAATGTTGGAGTGTGGGTTTTTCAGGGCCCTCTGAGTATAAGCATTGATTATGCATAGTGCCTCATTGTTTTAATGTGAGGGATTTATTTACGATGGCATCAGGATTGCATTGGGGGTGCTACAGGGATTGTTTTGATGACAGTTGGTGTAATGTGTGTATGGCAGTTATGTGGGTTGGTGTGAAGGGTATGCCCATACATGTGTCCCTTGCTCACTGTGCCACTAGAACCAAGCTACTCCTGACTAAATAGGCCCAAATAGGTCAAACCCGGTCTTTGGCTGCTTGGGTTCTAGTTCAGAAAGGAACTTACTTGGTGTGGCAGTTTGGATTTGGATATGGCTCTGTCAAATCTGAGGTGGCACAGTGAGGAAAAAAAGGATGGCCTGGGATGTGACCCGAGTAATTACCAGTGGCTTAGTTTAAGTTGGGCATTACTTCCTTCACTTTTTTGGTATTCTTCAGTTTTTGCGGTTTGGGTGCAGACTGTAATGGGGTCTCATAAATGCTGTGTCACCCAGTCTGAGTTTTTTCTGCGATGTTTAGTAGTCTTTCAAAGTGAGCGTTTTGTGTGGCGAGTTTGGAACATGGTAGGCATGCTGTGAAGTAATCATGCATGGTGAGTTTGGGTTCGTATGTCCACTGAGCACTTGCGGGGATTGTGTGTTAGGATTTGCTGTCTTTAGTGTATTGCAAGATCAGTCTGATGATTTGTTGTGTGTGGGGGGACAGTTGCGGTTGTGTGTGTGGGTTGCTATGCTGAGCAAGGTTTGATGCATTTTGCTACGTCGGTTTGTCCTAAGTAAGTTGCAGTGTAGATGGATTGGTACGTGTAGTGTGGTTGTCATTGAAATGTGGAGACATCCGAGTTTGTTGTATGTGTTGGTGTGTGTAATGTGTTATGGCTTTGTTAACGGTGGTGTGAGAGTAAGGTGATGTGTTGGTTGGACAATATGGGTGTTTTGGCTAAAGGGTTAAGGGGCGTGGTGAAGTGTGGAAGGGACTGCTTGGGGCAAGTGTGGATGGTGTGTGGAGGCGTAATGTGCATGATACAGTGTGGGTGGGTAAACGGTGGGTCTGTGCAGATAAAGTGTGGTCTGTGGTGGTGTGGGGTGCTCTTTAGTGGCTCTTAGATTTGAATCCCTGTCTCTGACCTCTGATGCAGCCTTTGGATAAGAAGCTCCTTTGCCTTGACTGTGCCAATGAACTTGATGATCATCAGGAAACGTCTTGTTCAGTCGACATCCAACCAGTGCGGTTTCTTTCGTTAGTCCCTGTGCTAGCTCTGTCGATTCGGGGACGGGGGTTGATTAAAGTCTTCGGTTCCTCCCTATCTCAAGGTATTTTCTTCGGTGTGCTGAAATCTTCCTACCGTTTCAGTAAGCCGTTCTCTAGTGCCCCTAAACACCTGCTGCGAGGTGCCCTATACTAGCCATCCTAGCCCAAGTTCTGGATTCAGTACGTGGCAGCAGGTATCACTTCCCAGCCAGGCACAGTCATCCTTCCCGCTGTTAAGCGGGATATTCTGAACCCCCAGACAAGCTCGCCCCTCCTCACCCACACGATCCTTTAGAAGAAGCAGCTCTTTGTCGTCGCATCTCACAATTCTCCGGAGTGATTTATCTGGCCTCACATCCCACTCAGTTAATGAAACTGAAAACTGACGTGGTCGAGTGCAATTGTGGTTCCTGCCCGAGGGCGAGGATGCTTTTAATATCCCTTACAGTTTGACAGCATTGTGTGAAATCTCGCAGCAGCTTTGAAAGTGCACAATGGCTGCTGAAGAAATGGAATGAAGCAAGGATGCAGCGTCTGTGAAGGGCTCGAAATGAAAGCCCGTCTTTAGCTCGGGGTCATTCTTGAGCTAGTAAAAGGATGTTCTTTTAAGCACCATGCTGCACTCGTTCGGGATTCACGAAGAAGACATGGTCATTGTTGACTGGTTGCTCAAGTTTTTAAAAGTCACAGATGCAGTTTCTGGTCATATCACAAAAAAAAAGAAATACTGTGATAACAGGAGCCCGAGCTCACGTCTTTGAAAGATATATAACATGAATTTGTAATTTTCAGAGAAGAAATCAATAGCATTGAACAGCGCCGACCACACTGTTCTCCAAGATGGCTTACAGAGAGCTGGATTAGTGGTTTTGTGCTAAGCTGGTTTATTTCTTTTCATTCTCGCCAAACTCCTGATGCTTCTCGTGCAGCATTTACCCAGGCTTCTCAAGTGGACTACCCAAAGCTCCTCACCGTCTCCCTCCCTCTTTAATGTATATGTCGTCTTTTTTATGTGCATGGAAAGTCTGGTAGTATATAGGTGGCCATCGGCCGAGGCTCAATTTGGACAAGACTGAGGGGTCAGTAGTTGGCAGGGGCGGTCGGCAGAGGAGCTTCTGCAGATCACACCATTGACCATCCAGTATGTGCACCTCCCTTACCCAATTTGATCTTGTCAAGAATCTGGGTGTCAAATTTGCCATTGTCATCTTAAACAACATTATCAGATTCTTTCTTCTTTAAGCATGATCTCCAAAAAGCAGCACAGTCATCCATAAGTGAATCGTGCTTTGACCACTGGAATGCCGTTTACATAGGCTGCCTTAAAACATTGGTATATAAATGACAATCAGTCCAAAATGCTTCGGCAAGGATCATGCTTGTTGCTTCAGAATTTTTCCAGGCGTCTCCATTCTGCGTAACCTGCACCTATAATCAACGCCATGCCTCTCCTTTCATTCCCTTTGTTTAGGAGTCTTGTGTGTTCACAGCAGTGCATCAGTTTTTTAAATAAATGTTTTGAGCTGTAAATTCTCTCATTCATTACATTCCAGTGGCCAAGAGCTTCTCTCCATTCCGTGATTTCATTGGCTTGGGCAGGTGGGCCACTGTCTGTCAGCCACCTAAGTAGGATTCAAATTCTACTAAATTTGCAGAAAGCCATTAAAATCGGCTTTTCCTTAAATATCTTCCTGAATAGTTCAATTGGTGTTGGACGGACCTTTCTCATATTCTGTGCTATAAAAACCCATTAGGGTGACAGAAAGCGCTGTAAAAGTTTATTAACATAAGAACACTTACTGTTTGTGTCCGTCCCCTTCCCCTTGGTCCTCAAACATGCTGTCCCTAAGATTTTGTTGTTCCGATTGCTTTTTAATATATAATTTCAGTGGCTTCCCATAAAACTCCAGATCAACTTTTAGTTAAATGCATCACCCACTTCTACATTTTCAGCTGTCTCTCCTGTCGAAAGAAAGTACACAAAGGTAATTGATTTTCAGTAATAAGATCTTTCCATGGGATTCCTTACACAGAGCCTTCAGATACCAAGCGAGCGTGACTCACTTCAGAAAATAACTGAAAACATTACTTGTCTTCACGAGTTCTCCTAGCCTTATGGCAGCCATCCGTTCGCAAGGAAGGAGTGCAGGGTGTTTCTGGTTGAATGTATAGCACGAAGCTAAAACAACTCTGTACAGAAACCTACATTTTTACCTTTTATCTGTGTACCCTTAATCTCCTCAAATGGTGGCATGGTCTGTATTTAATCTTCCTCTGAATCTTCATCCCACAGGATTCTCCTTGTTTTGGATACGAGTTAAAGCCATTAAACCTAAGAAGTGCATACAACCTGTAGCGTGGGCTCCACCATGTGAAAGCCATTGAAGCTCAATGAATGACGATAATTAGCCTAAGGGTCCTGCTTCAGAATTGCATCTTCACTAACTTTCACAAATGTTTGAATCGACCATTTAGAGCACTGAGCAGCTTCAATCAGTACTGTGCTTTGTGATGTCATCAGTGGTGATGTCATCAGTTATGTCATTTGAGATATTATCAGTGATGTAATAAATGATGCCCGAGAACATGTCATGAGTGAGGTAATATGTGAGATGATGAGCAGTACATGGCGGGGGTGCAAGTTATAGTTAACTCTATTAACTATAACTGGTCAATTTCAGTTTTTGTTTTGTTCAAACCGTTACATTGGCGCTGAAATGTTCACCCAACTATAACGTCACTTTAACCTTTGAATTTTTTTTTCAGTGAATTTCTAAGGTTTTTGTTTAATGTCAATTAAGATATAATTACAACTAACTGTAACAGTATTTTAACCTTTCTTTGTTTCAGTGAATTTGTAGTTTTTTTTAACGTAATGTAATATTATATTACCATATGTAAAGTAACCCCCTGGCCAGCGGCCAGGCCCTGCAGCCAACCCCTCGCAGGCAGCAAGCCCATGCCGTGGTCGTGCGCAGCTTGCAGTTGGCCACAGGGCCTGACCCGTGGTCTGGCCCTGCAAACGACCCCCACAGGCACCCAACCCCAGCCACACATGGCCTTCGGCCATGCGGCATGGGTTTGGCCTCAGGACCACGCTTGCAAGCAGCCAGCTTCCTGCTGGGGGGGGAGGGGGTCACGTGGTCCCCCTCCCCTAGCCACTACTGGCCCCAGGGCCCCATCCCCCAGGACCACAAACATTTATATTAGGGGAGGGGGGCGCAATGCCCCCTCCCCAAGCTGAAATGTGCCTCAGGGACCCCATCCCCTGGGGCCAAAGTCTAATTATAGGGGTGGGGGACATGTGCCCCCCTTCCATGAGCCTTAAAAAGCCACAGGGACCACATCCTCCAAGGCCAACCACTAATAATAGGGGAGAGGGCGTTCCCCCGAGCCTTCTTAGGCCTAGTGGACCCCATCCTCCAGGGCCTTTGACAATCTAAGTGGGTGACCCACTGCCCACCCGTGGCACCCACAAAACATATTGTTGGGGACTGTTGGGGGGAGGAAGGAAGGAAGGAAGAGTCCCTGCAGCCCCAGCAGGCACCCTGTATGGTGCGGGAGCTGGCATTGCTCCTGCCCGGAGGGAACAGCTGTTTTGCATGCTCCCTCCAGGCGGGAGCATGTCTGTTCCCCCCACCCCAAAACCACCAGGCCTAGTAGGGCAGGGTATCCCTACCCTCTTCCCTTACATGTTTTATTAAGGATTTTCCAGGACAAGGGAATGAGCCCTAAAATGATGTTGACGTGGTGACAGTCAATCAGATCTTATCTCAAGATCTACCAGTCCACAAATCCTCCGCGGCGTGAAATATACACATTTTTTGAGCCTTAATATCTCAAAAACTACTGAACGGAGTTACACCAAATCACAAAAAGCATGCTTTCTGGACCACGATCTAGCTTTCTGCCAAATACAAATAACTATACAGTGTGATTAGTGCTTCCCCTATTGGATGTTCCAATCGCACCATCTTTTCTGATTTAGTCCGCTGAGACTATGGATCATACTGTTGCAGAAGTTATTCCATATTTGAAATATATATGTGGATTAACATGGAGCAATTGCAACAACATTGTTGGGATGTTTTTGAATGTGTTTTTCTAGCTTAGACTTAACTAGTACTCAGGCCTCGACTCCATCATAAAAATATGGCTGCCGTTTCATAATGTTCATTGTGTGTTTATATTTCTCGCTTGACACCACACCCAGCAAAACTTTCACTGTTTTGTTTGATACTGATCTGCCAACTTCGAAGAAACCATGTAGGAAGACTATTTGTCACTTACAAGGCTCTTTTTGTTTGCTTGCTGACAGCTGTACAACTATGAGTCTTTTAATTGTTTATTGTAACATCTTTGTTTTGCGACCTCCAATGACATTCGGTTAGAAGCAGTTTAATATATTCAAATTAGGGTATATTGCTAACATGGAAGGCTTATATAACGTTTTAAAATACTGTATTGTGATTTGCCAAAATAATGATGCTTTTGCTCACAGCATGCTGACATTGCAGTTTCCTTAACTTTCTATGGTGAAAATGGCTACATAAACCCTCAAATTTGGGGGCCAGAGACGTTTGGGTTTATACCCAGGATGCTCTCTGATTCTCTATTGATTTGCTGCACTTCTTGGACTTAGTCTGTTTTTCAGGTTTTCATAATGCTGTATTTTACTTGAACTCCCAAGATCCTTCATGGCAGTTGTTTTCTGCATTATTTAACTGATTCAGTGACATTGCTGCTGCATTTGCATTTTTCATTTTTCAGTACTACACTTACTGAAACAAACCTTCATGATGTTTCAAAATTTCTGATATCGAACTCACTTTTTGAGTCGGTCCTTTCTTATTGACTGCATTTTAAAATGCTGTTTTGAATCTTGTCTCTAGGGACATATTACCTCATAGTTCCTGAGGTCAACACTGACTCGAAATTCGGGGGACACAATCCTGCAGATTATCTAAGCTATTGTGCAGCCACAAAGTTCAATGTATAATGACCTAATGCTTAAAATATTCTTCTGCAATAGAAATCTGTTCATTAAGGCTGTCTCCTGCTCCTTGGAACTAGGCCCCGTGGTAAGAAAAAGACCAAAAATTTAGAAAAATAACCACCTTTTCTCCTTTTTGCTGCTTTTATTATGCGTTTCTAAATTTTCAGCTGCCATTGTGGCTGTTTTCAACACGTTGACCCAAATCCAGCAGTGGCTTCTGTTTGGTTTGCAAGTTGTAAGAATTCAAAAACACGATGTCCCAGCGCTGTTGTTTTATTTTTCCTTCAAAGCCTCATATGGCCGAACTCTGACGTCAATGAATGTTTCTTCATCTCGTACTCGGTGCAAACTTGCTAGAATGCTGGCAGCGAGTGTTTAGTTCATGTGGGTGGTTAGACTATTGAGGGCGACTTTGGCCTTCAGAGCATTTACGGTTCACTAAGTCGCAGTACAGATTAGGTTCAAATGAGGACAGAACACAAATGTTAAAAATGTGTTTCTACAGTTTAAAATCGTTTCAGATGCTTAAAATAAAACATATGTTACATTTTAAAAGAATTTCTGCTAGCATTTGTATTTTGGAAGGTGTCTCTGAGCTTACAAGACCTTGCAATACTGTTTCAACTTGCGAGTGGGAGGAAAGATGCCATCCTTGTACCAAAAAGAAAAATAAACACTTTTTTCCCCTCGAGTCCCACTCTGTTTACAACACACAAAGGGCCTAAAACCTACCAACCAGCCACTCCCACCCCTATATAGGATGTCCCAATAAACCAGATCGGTCCCAGCCTTTTCTATGTAGCTCTAACTGGCTGGGGCTGCAGCTGGGATTCTTCAAACAGTTTTGAAAAACAGATTTAAAAAAAAACCTGTCCATATGATTTTGAAATATATTTTTGAGGCCGTTCAGGCAGCGCCGGTCCCAGTAGTTCCTGCTACATGTATGTATACTCAAAAGGCTAGCAAGTGTCACTTTAAATGTAACATTGAAAGCGATTAGGTAGGGGGCATGGCCAAGGGTACGCCTCCAGCCCAGTGCATGTCTGTAAACAGCCCATCAACTACAAAATGCTTTTGAAAAAAATGAGTAGATTGCGTCCACTCTCCATCATCATGTAGTCCCATGAGTGGAGAAATCCCTGTCATAGGAACATGTCCAGGAATGTTTTCTCCATATTGATGCATAGTGGGTCAGCAACTCATAATGACAATAAAATATTACAGTTATCAAGCTTTAAGAGACGACATTGCTTAAAGGAGCCAGGCATGCCACACCTCGGTAACACAAAGCGACTACTTGAAGTGCTTAGCACAAAGCACTCTAGATATTCAATTTCATCCATGAAAACAGGAAGTTTGGTCCTAAAATCAATTCTGAATGAAGGGGCACACACACACACACACACACACACACACACACACACACACACGCGCACCAGCCACAAACTGGGCTTCCACACTTCAGGAGCTCCCTCTTTCAGAGAAGGACTTTGAGTATTCAACACAATAAAGCCACTTGAGTAAATGTTCTCTATCAATGCCTCACTATACAAGAGCCTATCTCTAGACATGCACAAAAATGTGACAGGATGTCCTCTCACAACACCAGGTGTCATGATTCATCATAGGACTTCCCTCGCTCTTCAAAAACTCCGTTTGATGAAGAGCGGGCCTACACCCTGGAGTCACGGAGGCACTTCTAACTAGGTATGGATTCGTGACATAATACAATTAAAAACCAATGTGATATGCCAAACTGACCTTTATGTTTAGTGGGATACCACTTGTAATTAAAAATTAGTGTGGGGAAAAGGGGAACTAGTACCCCATCACCACTCAAACCATCCAAGTAGTATCCCACTAAACATAAAGGTCAGTTTGGCATATCACATTGTTTTTAATTGTATTATGTCACAGGTCATACCTGGTTAGAAGTGCCTCCCTGACTCCAGGGTGTAGGCCCGCTCTTCATCAAACCGAGTTTTTGAAGAGCAAGGGGAGTCTTATGATGAAGCATGACACCTGGTGCTGTGTGAGGACATCCCGTCACATTTTTGTGTATATCTGGAGATAGGCTGATAAATGGTGAATCATTGATGGAGAACATTTACTCGTGTGGCTTTATTGTGTTGAACAGTTGTGACTGGAGGCCAGCTCACCCTTGAGGCCCAATAGCCTCTAGTTCCCTACCGTGGATAGTGTCCAGAGTTCTTTGTGTTTTGATGAAGAACTTTGAGTGGCCTTTGATGCTGTGGTGACGTCGCTGTCAGGTGTGCTAGAAAACTTGATGTAAAAAGATAGCCTGTGAGTTGCTAACTGCATGAGTAAGAAATTCGACAAGTGTCTTACCTATTAGAAATAGATATTGCTTTCTAGCTGCTTTATCATGGAATTGTTTTAAAAATCACTTAGTTTAGTCATTTCTCAGTGTGCTTATTGTGTTACTGTTCTTCTTTTCTTCTAAGGCCCTTCCTTCGTCCATGGTGATAGTAGCCGTCTACTGCCCACTAGTGGCGGCTGTCTTCATCGTTCTTAAGATGGTCAACTACCGCTTGCATGGGGCTCTGGATGAAGGGGAAATTGTAGAGCGGAGTAACAGCCAGCTGGTCGAGGGCGGAGCCAAAACAGAGCGAAGGGACCGGTCTACCAGGAGAGAGGACAGTAATGGGCCCAGGTAAGGCAACTGGATTATGCAGAGGATCTCTGTTTTAATGTGTTAGCTGATTGAGTTGCAATGATATAAAGTGAAGCGAGTGGAAATGAAGGTTTTGCTGATGTTTTAAGACTATGCCAGGGTACCCAATTAATTACGGCAACATCAGAACATCACTGGCTGCTGATTATCTCATTTTGAAACCCAGGGTGGAGCGAGGGCACGTACACTTGCTGCACTACCTGTATCAAGATGTCCCAGTGAGACCTTTCCATTAAAAGTTTTTTTTTTCTTCCCATGGCTTCTGTCACTATGTGTTTCGTTTTCAGTATGATGAATTTGTAGCACGATAAACGGACTTGAAGTTTTCACCTTTTATTAGTTGTATTTCAGTGATTGTTACAAATGACATTAATATTCCGGGGTGACCAAAATGAACTGCATAAAAAGGTTTGCTCAAATAATGTTAAAAATGAATATAAATCGAAAAGCACGCTTATCAGATATGTGGCTACTTTGTAGGGGCTTCTGACCTCCACTGATTTGTGATCCAGTTCTCCTGAAAAATAAAAACTTTTGAGACTGAATAGTTTTCCGGTCATGGGCTACTTATCATTCCCTTTGATTTCTTTACTGGCATGCTCACTTTGGTTTGTTCATCTGACCTACTAAAGTGCAAGTCAAAATAGAAATACAGCTCTGCTTTTTCCTCTACTCTGGGACCGCCAAGAGCACGAAACCCAACTAGATGTTCACTTGTTAAAATCGTGCCATGTGAGTTGTCTTTCCGGTATTTTCAACTTTTAGACAGGTTCGAGGTGGAAGGGGAGTCATTAAAGATTATTTATGATGTAATTGTGTGACAAGGCTAAGGTGTATATATAGTTCATGTTACTAGAATATTTTGTTCAATCTGTATGTTTTGTGTTAACGTGAATACATGCGTTCATCGGTGACAAAAGGAGAAAACGCCAGCTGGTCTTTCCCTGAAAAAGTACCTTAAAGTTCGGTATGTGTGTGTGTGTTTGCAAGCCCTTGTAACAGAAATGCTGCACATAATAATGGCAAGGTGGTAGGCAAGAACGCTGGCAGTGACGTGGCAAAATAAAGACGCATTGACGATGTGACTGAAGGTGGTATATGCTTAGACAATAGATTGTTTGGAACGTCTTTACATATTATATTTACTTATGGGCAGAGGAAATGTGTACATAAATGTTCTGTGTGCTCTATTTTATCTCTTGGGGGAACTGATTGGACATGGGTATGTCAGAAAATGTTTTTAAATACTTCAGTGAGTAGATAGATGGCATTGTGCTGTATGCAGTGCATATGCTGATTGTCATCCTATTTCCTGTCTGTGTTGTGAGGTTGAACATTGTTCTTTTTTAAAAAAAGAAATCTTTTTACTGCGCATTTTTTCATTACACTATCAACAATACAAGCAAAGTTTTATCAGCAGTTAAAGCAGTATGCCATTCTGCTGGATAGTTACCCTAGGATGAAATCTCGTGTCCTACCACTATAAGTACCGTTCAGGGATGATGCGCTGCTGTACGGGATTGCCAGAACCAGTGGGAAAGGACACATAACAATTGTACGGGCTTGTAAGCGGCATAGTAAGATGACTGTTCGAGATACTGCTGTTGTCTGGGCATGGCCAGGGACAGCGCTGGCAAGCGGCAGCAGGTCAAGATGATTGGCAGGTGTCATGTTTCGATAAGAGATTGTGGGGGCATTTGTGGTACCAAGGGCCAGAATGGCTAGCCAGGGCACCAAGTGTCAGAGGAAGGTTTGCATGTGCATGAGCACTAGGTGTCCCGGGGAGGGGGGGGGATGTAGGATGCTCCTGATCTAGGGCGGGAGTTTGTTGCCCTTGATGACTGCCTGCAGCTGGAGGTTGAATATTGTTCTGGTGGCAACATCTATATTTTTTTAGGAGAGGCAGAAGAAGGGTGCTGTGAGATAACATGGATAAGTAGACTTGGAGATTCCAATAAAAAGTACTCAACAAAAAAGGTAATCCTGAGGCCGCCCATTGTGCGACAGTGTAGACTAGTGTTTCCCAAACTGGTTCGCTACCCAGTGGTGGGCCACAAGCCGATTTTTGGTGGATTGTGAAAGTCCAAGCAATAAATAGAGGTCTACAAATTCTCTATTTATCTTGTCATATTTGCTGCGCTTCAAAGACGGGTTGAATGTCAGGGGTGTGGAATTTAATAAAATATCTACATGTCCATGGGACAGGTTGCTTCATAAGTCTACTTGCCCTGTAAAAAAAAAAAATCCACTTGTCCCTTTGGTGCCATGCTGTGCAGCGACAAATTATGGCATAATTCTTTACATAGGAGCTCTGATTATGAAAGGGCTCATACTATAGAGGGGTTTAATTACTAGCGAGGCCCTTATTTTGCCACCTTTCTGCAGATCTACATACTGGGCGTGGAGGTAGCGGTAAGCAATAGTTCCAGGGTTGAAATGCCTTTTTGAGTCTGTGCAAACCTGCTAACTTGCATGTTTTAGGGGTTTTCACCCGCTCTTCTCTAATCTTTTTCCATACTGAGAAAGTTTGGAAATTTACTCCTGACAAGGGCAGCAGTAAAACTTTCTCCAGAGCTTTGGGAACAAAAGTGGTTCGAGGGAAGGTGAACTTGTAGACGCTCAACAGATTTTCGCATGAGTAAATCTACTCATGGACTATTTGCTTGTGCTAACATGCAGTTCACAAATATTTTCTTGGAGTACGTTTTCCTGGTCTACTTCTGTAAATTCTTGTTAGTTCATGAAACCTGTAAATATGCATTAATGAAAGGACATACACTACGGATACACTTTTGTGACTTTCTTAAAAAATTGGGCACCTAATTAGGTCGGCATTAACCAAGACCTTTTGTTTTTTTATTAACGTTCTCTCTCGGCTGGCTTCACTGTGAATGACAGCCTTCTGCTCTTTCACAAGGAACATATATCTGCACCAAAGTAGTTTTGTTCAGTGCTAGAGACTACTGTGGCAATATGTGCTTTTTGAGACCAAAAGGTATTTTTGCCAATGTTTGTTGTAACGGTGAGGACCCGACAGCTACCACAAAAATAATGTTTTATAAAAACCATGTCAAAACATGACATGCATTGACAAAACCAAAATGCTGACCACCAATGTCAGACCATTTGGCTTTGCCAATGTTTGTTTATTTTCATATATCTCATAATCTTGTTAAAACTGGTTACACTGATTCAATTATGAATATTTTTTGGAAATTCTAGCATGCATCAACATTTTCCTAAATGATGCTTCAAAGAAATGTTACCTAATATTTCTCAGTAGTTTAGCAAAACATTGTTTTCCTAGTTGCATTTTTTGTGAACATTTTATTTTGAAAACAAAGGAACATCAATCTTGCTTTCAGGCTTCTGCAGATATTTGCATCTAATCAGAAAGCATTCTGGGTGCATTGTATGTAGCCTCATATTGCTAAACTTTGCTAATGTGTGAATGCAGTTGTTACTGGATACTGTCAGTAGTGCAGTCCGAGCTTACATTTCCTTATAGTGCTCACCCTAATAATAAAAGTTTTGCATTAATGAACCATATATACCAGTTTGAACAGCATTAACATACAGCTACAAATTCTACCGTAACTGCAGGCAATGCCCTTTCTTGATCCATAATGTGGTACTGTAAACTGACAGCCAAAGGGTTTGTGAAGCAAGGGGTTGGGCCTACTTGTCCCAAGTACAAAATAAATATGAAAACTTGTTGCCCTTGACCCCAAACAATATGTCCTGGGTGTCCCTGCGACTATGTCTTCTGACAAATTGCTGCTAATGTTTTTAACAGGGGGATTGGTGTTTACAAACTCCTCTCACTTTGCAATGAAGAAAAGTAAAGTGAATTATTTGACAATCTTTCTGGGGTACAGGGAGTGTGAAAGGAAAGACTGTAGGGTGTCCTTTCTTGTAACACACAACAAAATGTAAATACCTATAAATGAACTTCACATTCAGCAGTCGGGAAAGCAAAAAAAAAAAGGCAAATTGTAATTCTGAAGTGTGATGGAAACAGATTTTGATAGAATCAAAAACAAATCAAGACACTTAGTGATGCACAATTGATAAATATTCACTGAAACCCGATTTCCCCACATCACCATTTGTGTGCAGTATAGTTTTATCAGTAAAACTGTGTCTGTGCAAATGTAGTGGCTATTTCAATGGAACATTCGCTGTCTGTAAATGACAGTGCACTACCACATTGATACTTTTGTTACATTAAAAAATCGACTGCCTCATGTCCATTAAATCTAGGGGAGCTGCTAAAGTTTGTCGTTCTTAAAATTGGGCTGTGGTGCTAAAAAGTTTGGGAATCTATGGTGTACACCAGTGGCACAAATTGAATTGACACATAATTGCGCATACAGTGGCACAGTGGAACTACTTTGCAGTGGTTTTCAAGTTTGAAGTTGTGCCTGCCTCATAATAGCAACTTTAGTGTGTTGACTGGACCACGGACGTGCATTTGAGACTGGCAGTTCTGCACTGAAGGCATGTGAACGGTGCGCACTGTGTGCAACGCATGACTTTTTCAGTGCTGGAAGTGGAGCTTTTAAAAGAGTTATTGCCTGTACATTGACCTGACAACTCAGGTGCAGTACTTTGCACAACCTTCAGCTCTGGTGCTATGTGTTATAAATGCAAACTTAACTTGACCAAGCACCAGTGTTATTGGGTGATTTTCAAAGTCTTAAGCAAAGTGCCTTTTGCCACATCCCCCAGTCTCTCTCAGTACCTTCCTGACCCACCAGCGTCCAGCTCCTCGCGTTAGTTTATGCTAGACGACTACCCACTCTTCCTTTGCTGGAAAGTATCGTATTGGTATGCTTTGGTGCTAGAGCCCTCTTTGCATCTGTCCCATGGCTGCGTCCTTTGACTCACAGTGAATTCGCACAGCGCCTCTCACCTAGAGCATCCTGGCTGCTTCGGTGAGTTTTGAGGTAGACCTCTGGGTCAGGCCTGCAAAGCTCTCTTGGCTCACAGATCATGATCCATAGTTTGGAGGTGGGCTTGCCTCACAAACATTTTCTCCCATGCGTCATGATAGGAAGTGGGTGTTCAGTTGTCTAAAGTTACTTGTTCCAGTGTGGGCTTGCTTATAATTGTTGTAAGAGGAAGTCCGAGGAGGGGCCAGACAAACCAGAGATAAACTAACAGTCCATTTTAAGGCTTTGCCCCCCAAGTCGGGTCAACAGACTGGATCCCTCACAGCGATCTCTGATATCCGCTCATCAAATGTTCATGAACGAACGTCCCTGATCTGCCAGTGGTGTGATTGTGCTCAGACCTAAACTACCCCCTTCCAGCGTTTCTCCACCTCAGTTATACCTAGGAAAACCTTCTTTCTCTAGCCCCTCCCACTCCATCCCTCACAACTCTCCTGCTTTCCATCATTGAGTTGTTTTTTTTACGTCTTTTCATTTCATTGCCACTTTTTGTAGCGCTCCAACTTTCTCAGTTTACTCTGTAATCTCTGCATGGAAATAATCTCTCTCTCATTCTTACCGTCCATCGTCTGACTCAGCCTCTAAATCTCTCCACCCCTTCTCTCCATTAAATGTCTAATAGGACATTGTTAATAATACCGCATAAAAAAATAATACCATGTGTTTTTATCAGATTGCCAAACGTCCCTATTTTTATTTTATTTCCTACTTCACTATACTGTTTTTCGCTGTCTGCTATCTCGAGAGCTCAGACGCCACCGGGCTTGGTCCATGCCAAACAAAACTCCTACATGAATAAATGATAGAGCAGACAATGATGACTGATATTCACTGTGCAGTTTCACAAGTGTGAGCTGAAAATAAACCTCTTTAAAACCTATAATTTTAAAAATCTCATCCTCTGGTGCAGCCCATTAACTTAACCTACATTGCAAAGGTTTGACACGTGCTCCCTCCCCTAAATAACACGAAGTGGAGCAGAGAGGACGTGACCAAGGACATCCTACAAGATATATTTTTAATCCGAATGTGTTCCTGGTTGAAAAACAGTTGAAGGGGTGTTGATGATTTTATTTTCCAAGTGCAGACCCACAAATTAATAATAACCATGACTGACTGTGATGTTTACCAAGAAGTACCTATGCCACAATTAATACTTGCCTAATAGGGTCTTCCATGGAAGATGGGTGGAGAATCCACCACTTCAGAAGGAAATGTGGTTGTATGCTTTGTTTTTTCGCCGATGGCTTGATAGCGGTGAATTTTGTTCCCTTCTGTTAGGTTTCTGTGTGTTGTTGATGTTTTACTTGAGATGGCAGGCATGTGATCCAGATGGAACGGAAGGCCACAAGTCCATAAGGAAGCCATGCCCCAGTTCTGCCTTTAATTACAGCCCTTGATAGATGATTTGACCTGTAAATGCAGCCTTCATGTAGAGATTAAAAATGAATCAAAGGGAAAATGCTAATTTGCGTTAAGTCGTAAAATGTTGCTGTGTGGGAGGAGTGCACTGAGATCATTAGGCATTATTAGGTTACGGTATGCAGTTTTTCTACAGCACCACATTTGCCTTCTTTGTATTTAGTCTCTGGGCTGTTCCTGCTTGCAGATTAGGTTTGCAGTTGTTTACTTTTCCCAGCAAAGTGTTCATTCAACCATCCATTTGCTTGTTGAGTGTAGGTAATGTCCTTTGGAGGGAGGGTGAGGGCATTATTGGCATGCCAGCCAGGCCCATGCAGCTTTGCTGTGGGTGTTTTGGGTTTGGATTGAAGGCGATAAGAGCATACCTTGGTGCTACCTGCTATTTTTGTTGACCTGACTAGATGGTGTGAATTAATTGGCCATAGTGTGTGAGGCTGGACTGTGTTTGTCTTGGGTGTTTCACTTCTGATCTAGTTTCTGATGGAAAATTCTCACAAGGAGGGCCGGGGGCATTTGGCAGGTCCAGCATACATGCCTCAAGGCGTAGAGGTCAGACAAGGGTATGCAGTTCCTATGGAGGGGGGCCAAGAGGTCAGGGGGAGAGAGGAAATGGCTAGACAGGGGGTTCCAGGTGAAGGAAGGAAGGCGGGAAGGGGAGAGCTCCTATAAGGAGCAAGGGCTCTCACACACCCCGAGAGGTGTCATGCTTCATCATAGGGCAGCTCCTTGTTGGGCCGGCGCTGCAGTGCCCAACGGGCCCTGCAGGGGGGCTCTTTGACGGAGGTCTTCAGTGTAGTCTGCCGAAGGGCCCTAGATGTTAGGGTGTGGGAGCGAGTGGGTGATGAGTAGAGTGGGAGTCAGTGTGTGTCATACCCTTGTCTGACATCTAGTTTCTGATGGGCCATGGTCCTTCCAAAAGCCTGTTCCTATCACATGGGATTCACTTGTCCATAAGTAACTATTGTTTTATGTTGTCTTTGTAGATAGGGTTTCTCAGTGTCTCCTGAACTGGTGTCTCCCCTTCCCCACCACATTCCTCTGATATGCACAGGGCCCAGCCTCCTACTTCTTAGACTTCCTTTCCTATGGCTAGCTGTTCCACGCTCCCTGACACTAATGCGAGTTGTCATCTTGGTTCTTTCTTGCAAAAGATTATTTGTCTGTGAGACATACTAAGTGGATGAGAGAGGCGACCACCGCTTTTTGCAGAAGTCTCATCCTAACCACCCCTTCCTAGCTCATTTCCCTTTCTGCCACACCCACTGCAGAATCTAGTTCAAACACTGCTGATTGACAAACTACATAGTCACCATGTAAGACATCAGTTTATTCCTGTCTACCCATCTATTCCACCCTCCCATTACATGCACGCCCTCTCAGAATCATGTTATTCCTGTCCACCCTCCCATTACATACACGCCGTCTCAGAATCATGTTATTCCTGTCCACCCTCCCATTACATGCACGCTGTCTCAGAATCATGTTATTCCTGTCCATCCTCCCATTACATGCACGCTGTCTCAGAATCATGTTATTCCTGTCCACCCTCCCATTACATGCACGCTGTCTCTGAATCATGTTATTCCTGTCCACCCTCCTGTACATAATCGCCATCTCAAGGTTCCCCTTCCTCCGGTTCTCAATTCGATTACATTACCACCAACTCGGGCTCAGTGTTAGTCCCCACCGGCTACTTCCTGCATCTCCTCGTCCATGTTACTACTGTCCGCTCTCCCACTCTAGGTCCACCATCCCCGGCTCCATGTTATTCCTGTCCCCCCTCCCACTCCAGGTCCACCATCCCCGGCTCCATGTTATTCCTGTCCCCCCTCCCACTCCAGGTCCACCATCCCCGGCTCCATGTTATTCCTGTCCCTCCCACTGCAGGTCCACCATCCCCGGCTCCATGTTATTCCTGTCCCTCCCACTCCAGGTCCACCATCTCCGGCTCCATGTTATTCCTGTCCGCCCTCCCACTCCAGGTCCACCATCCCCGGCTCCGTTATTCCTGTCCCTCCCACTCCAGGTCCACCATCCCCGGCTCCATGTTATTCCTGTCCGCCCTCCCACTCCAGGTCCACCATCTCCGGCTCCATGTTATTCCTGTCCGCCCTCCCACTCCAGGTCCACCATCCCCGGCTCCATGTTATTCCTGTCCCTCCCACTCCAGGTCCACCATCCCCGGCTCCATGTTATTCCTGTCCGCCCTCTCCCTGCACGTCCACCATCCCCGGCTCCATGTTCTTCCTGTCCCTCCCACTCCAGGTCCACCATCTCCGGCTCCATGTTACTCCTGTTCGCCCTCCCACTCCAGGTCCACCATCCCTGGCTCCATGTTATTCCTGTCCGCCCTCCCACTCCATGTCCACCATCCCTGGCTCCATGTTATTCCTATCCCTCCCACTCCAGGTCCATCATCCCCGGCTCCATGTTACTCCTGTCCGCCCTCCCACTCCAGGTCCACCATCCCCGGCTCCATGTTATTCCTGTCCGCCCTCCCACTCCAGGTCCACCATCCCCGGCTCCATGTTATTCCTGTCCGCCCTCCCACTCCAGGTCCACCACCCCCGGCTCCATGTTACTCCTGTCCGCCCTCCCACTCAGGTCCACCATCCCCGGCTCCATGTTATTCCTGTCCGCCCTCCCACTCCAGGTCCACCACCCCCGGCTCCATGTTATTCCTGTCCGCCCTCCCACTCCAGGTCCACCATCCCCAGCTCCATGTTACTCCTGTCCACCCTCCCTCTACCTGCCCACCATCTCCAGCTCTTTGCTATGTCAGTCCACCTTCCTGCCTAGTGACTACTCCCCACAGGCTTCCAAGGTTTCATCCCCTCGAAGACCATCGTCGACCTACAGACATTGTCAGGGACTGGTTTCCAGCCGTGGCTGGGTGGCTCTGGTCGGGCGTGGTGCTGTGCTGTGGTGCTGTACCATACAGTCCCGTGCAGTGGACAGCGCGCCTCGCGCCTCAGGACAGCAGCTCCTACCGAGATGAGGTGATTCCGCTGTGGCCAGGCCCTATGATCTCTTGGGCAGGATGTGACGTTTCTCTGCACGTGTTTCCCGCCAGCGCACCTTGAGTGCTTGCAGTTTTTTTACAAGGCGCACGAAGTTGCAGAATGAATTGCTTGGATTGCCTTGAAAAATAATAGGTATTGTAGGATTTCGGTTTTGCGTATTTTTGAAAGACCAGTCCTGGTGGTAAACAAGGGTATGTGGGCAGCTTCTTCCCTTTGGATATCGTAAGATACCAAGGCATACCTTATCACAATCAGCTGTTCAAATGGTGTCCTTTCCCTGCCTTGTCTGCGCCTGCCCCTCCTCCTGAGCCACGTACATCTCCGAGGATGCTGGTTGCTATGCAACATGTCGCTTGCCCAGAGGGGGAGTCAGGATGACCTTCGCTCCAGCATCTGTCATCGTAGAGAAGGTTTCCCAGCGCGCAGCTCTTCCCGGCTCTCCGGCACATCAGTCTGCTCTGCTGTCATGAAATCACCCTTCCATTCACAGCCCAGTTGTGTTGCTTGCATTGCCGATTTCACCTCCATTGTTTAATAGAATAGAATATTTCCTCGCCAAAGGCAGCAATAGTGTGCCACGAGTTTGTGGCTGTTCCTCTTGCTTGCCCTTTTCAGCATCTTAATGATGAGGCCGGAAGGACTCAGCAGTGTCTCTTCCAATCTGTTCTGCTCCATCGCATTCTCCCACTCGGGGAAGGAGCCGAGGGCCTGAAGGTGCCGCGTCGGTGCCATGCCTGGCACGGTGGCAGGCTGTTGACGTGACCATATTGCTTTATGGACTGGGCGCCGCCCAGGGGCAGCGTCACGCAGGGGAAGGATGCAGGTGGTACCTACAAAGCAGAGGCGGGGCGGGGTGCCAACAGAAGAGCGAGCAGGGGTCCTCTGACCTGGTGGTATCTGTGCTGTGTGTACACTGGGGAAATGGGCATGCTGGCATGGATGAGGGCAATGGTGCGTTGAATACGGGCAAGTATGCCTAAGTTTTGGGATGATCCAGCCATGATGGTGATTATACTCGCCAGGGGCGTAGCCACATCACGGCTGGGGCTCTCTGCGTTCTGTAACAGGGCGCATCTTGGCATGGACGGTTGGGGAAGACTTGCCTGTTGGGGAATAAAGGCATGATGGCCGTTGTGAGACATACCGGGCTGAGAGCTTTCCAGGTGCACGCGAGTAACATCCTCCGGCTGCCCACTTCAGGAGCAAAGCTGTTCTGGGTTTGAATTTGGTATCCTTCTCTTACCGTGATTACTTTTTCTAGCGCTGCCTTGCCTTCCCTGAAGGAACCGCTGTATTCAATCTCATTGTGAATGATAGAATTGGTGCGTTTTGGTCAAGGTGAAACTTTGTCATGCTCGTCTTTTTCTCTGGAACCTGGGGTAGCCTGTGTTTACTGGGTGGGTGCAGTCATTTGCCATAACTGTCCCAGGGCCTTGGTGCTGTCGCCCTCTAGTTAGATGACTGAGTTACTACTGTTGTATGGGTGGCTCGCAGAGGGTAGCCAGATCAGCAAGGCTTATGCAGCAGATTGGAGGAGTTTAGAACTCTGTTAGTGTGGTCCTAATCACACTTAATAAACAGTGTCCAGGCAGAGATGTTGATTTTATAAATAAGTTTTTGTGACGCATATGCTTTGTAGGTGGTTAAAATGAGGCGTGACAAAATAATCCAGAAGCTTCTAGTATGTTCGGGTCCAAGATAGGACCCCAGACGGTTTGATAGCATGTGCAGGGGGAGGCTCTGCACTTCAGAGCAGAGATTCTACTAGTGCTGAGGAAGATATGCAACCCAAGGTGGTAGGATTTCTAGGATTATCAACTTGAAGTGCTTGTATCTGTGGTCACAGTTGGCACTTCTGGTGGTTGGGCACCCCCTGCTTCCCACTCGTAGCCGTTATTGTAGCTTCCAGTCTGTTAATCCAGTTGTGCTGATTTGGACTCTACGAGGCCGTGAAGCTAGGGTGTAACTAGCAGCTGTGATTTAGGGTGTTTGATCTATCACACCTGTAAACCATGATCTTTCTGTAACTGGAGCTCATGGGTAGACCGTCCTGGAAGTAGTATGACTAGTCTCAGTCATTGAGGGTGGGGAGGCTCCCAGTGATGTGTAACTGGAACTCATGGGTAGACGGTCCTGGAAGTAGTCTGACTAGTCTCAGTCATTGAGGGTGGGGAGGCTCCCAGTGATGTGTAACTGGAACTCATGGGTAGACGGTCCTGGAAGTAGTATGACTAGTCTCAGTCATTGAGGGTGGGGGGCTCCCAGTGATGTGTAACTGGAGCTCATGGGTAGACAGTCCTGGAAGTAGTCTGACTAGTCTCAGTCATGGGGAAGGGGATAATGGTGGGGTCCCAGTGATGTGTAACTGGAGCTCATGGATAGACAGTCCTGGAAGTAGTTGGACTAGTCTCTGTCATTGAGGTTTGGGGGTGGGGGGGCTCCCAGTGATGTGTAACTGGAGCTCATGGGTAGACAGTCCTGGAAGTAGTCGGACTAGTCTCAGTCATTGAGGGTGGGGATCCAAGGGATGTGTAACTGGAGCTCATGGATGGAGAGTCCTGGAAGTAGTTTGACTAGTCTCTGTCATTGGGTGGGACACCCAGTGGCTGGGGTGATACAGGACCTCTAGGTCTCCGAACGGTTTAATAACCTGTGATCTTTTTATGGTATGATCCGGGTATATTGGAGTCTGCCGAGTGCCTCATCTGCTCTAGAAATAAAATAAACTTATCAACCATGCAGATCCTGATATCTGGCTCTTGCACCTCTTCCTCCTCATTTTCCTCCTTCGCTGTCCGTTTGCTGCTCTTTAGGAGGTTAAAGCTCCAATGTTCCCAGCAGCACACAGTCGCCTAGTGACTGTGATGCACACAAAGCCCTCAGGTCTGGTGCAACAACGGAAACGCAAAAAGGGGCTGACTGCAGGGGGGTGTCCCTTTTTAAGGACGGTTTCCCTCACACACCAATGGTGTCATGCTTCATCATTGGGAATCCTCCTCGCACCATGAAGCCTAGTCATGGTGCGGGCTACAACCCCCTCGCTGCGAGGGAGGAACTCAGGGTTGTTTTATATTAGAGGGGTTATTACTAAAACCCAATGTGAGCTAGTGGGGTGTCGTGAGAAGTGCAGTGCAAGTACGTGAGTGAGTTAAAACTAACTACAGGGTTAGCCTCCTGACCTTTATTCTGGCTACCTTGTGCTAGAGTTAAAAACACAAAAGATACGACTGAAACCATTAGATTCAGTCGTACTGGATAGTGATCGACATGTTTCAGCCAATGACCTTGTCGGTATCGTGTCTTTCTTCAGGATCTCTGTTAGCTACTGCCGTGTGATGTGAACAAAAACCATGAAAAGTAACATTGCATTGGCGTATTGAGTATGAATACTAAAGCTATCATGCACGGAGATGCCGTGACGTGTGCCCTGGGACATCGAATCTAGACTATCCCAGGAAATAGTCACCAGGCGAGCCTTCTCCGTTTCCGTTATAATCACTTGCAGTTTAGATGCCTCTGCCCGATATCGATGTCCCAGGGCACACGTCACAGCATCTCCGCGCATGATAGCGGTTGGAGTAGCGTGTGCACCTTAGGCAATTTGCCACGGACAGATGGGTCATTTTACCTGACTACTGCAGGTCCTACCGGTGAATCCGTCCTTTTGAATTGCCTGGATCACTGGTTTAATAGTCATACTCAATACGCTGATGCAATGTTACTTTTCATGGTTTTTGTTCACATCACACGGACCGAACCCCAAGATGCTTGGGAGTGTGTGGGCGGGGGAGGGGTGTAACTGGCCCTCCTGACATGCAGAATGAGCTCTCTTGCACGCAACCCCAGAGAAATGACAGGAAATGGCAAGGCGAGCGCTGACCGTGAGGCTCATTGCTGTTACCCTGCACCCCAGACCTCTAATAGTTGATACAGGAGTTTAGGAGTGCTCTGCGGGCGGCTGCGACTTTCCACAAACCCGTCCCCTCTTCGGATACTGAGGAAGGCGATGCCAGATCCACCAGTGAAGAGGGCTCAACATCCTCCACCCTCCTCCCACTAGATTCTGGCACACCATCAAGCGTTACTCCACAAACTGCAGATTATTTTATTTGAATACTATGCTGCTCCTTGTTTAGGCACCTAACCTGTATGACCTACAGTAAGGTCACACTTAGGTGCACACCTCTTACAACCCCCCAATCCCACTTCACGCACCACTTCTTCATCCTGTGTAAGAGGGATTTAGCTCCTTCCGGCCGGCATCAGCTCCCAGTGCAACGGTCTTTCTCCCTGACTGCTGGAGGGGACATGAGTCAATATCCTGCGGGCCATTATTTCTCCGCCCTCCCTGCCCCCTTCCCTGGGAGTCCCTCTTCTTTCCCATAACCAGCTGGAACTGGATGGGCTCACCAGTAGTGCCTCTTCCTCTCCTTTCCCTCTCTCTCCATTGGGGGTCTGGCGTGACCTCCAACACTATTGAGGTGCGGAGCTTCGTTCTGCCCACATCGGTGGCGGATGGAAAGAGGGGCTTGTCCTTCTACTGAATATGAATTGATCACTGCACTTGAGCACCACACATCATGTCTCTCTTAACATGTCTTTTCACCTTTGAGTCCTCCACGCCTGACCCTATGCTTCAGATAAACAACACCCCCCTGGCTTTGCGCCCTAACACATTCTGTTATCTGGGAATCGGTATATATCACTTCCCGACTGATCTAATGGAATGGAATTTGGGCTGGGCAGTCATTAACTTATGGTCACAAATGGTGCTTGGCAGACCCTGCCGCTGTGTGTGCGGTAGACATAGCTATCATCAAAAAATGGTCATGTTACCACTTCTGGTCTATTTTGTGGTCAGCTTCCCACTCTACATCCTAAGACAGTTTTTTCGCTTGCTGGAGCATATTCCAGGAGATTTCATCTGGCACATGTCTCTCCGCCGAGTGCCTCTGACCAAACTATACCTCATGCCAGATCAGGGTGGACTAGGCACTCCCAATTTTGAGCAATACTACCTTGCCTCCCCGCTGCAGTGACTAGGTGGTTGGCCAGCCTCCAATTAGAAGACACAGCGTCAGCTTCCCCCGCATGGGACGTGCCCAAAGTGCTGCGCTCGTTCCACCCACACTCAATGCTGCAGATGCCACAGCCGACCCTACTGGGGGTGGCATACCGATGCTAACAACATACCCTTTTCCTCACCAGAACACGAGACCATATGCGCCAGCCCTCTCGCTCGTGGGCATGCCATGCGCCGCAAGTGAGCACAACTCAGCAGGGACTAGTACCCTGGCATGCTGCGGGATACACACATGGGGTGATCTCTACAGGGATGGGGCACTTCTACCCATAGAGGAGCCCTTGTTGGTGGGTGGTGTAGGAAGGTGGAATCTGTCTGCATGGTTGCCCCCACTTTTTTCCTGGTGTTTTGCTGGTTTTCGACTTAGTTTGGCTGGGATCCTGCTATTCAGGACCCCAGCCTATCTGCTTTCCCCTTTAAATTGATTGCATGTACTTTAGGTACACTCCAGATTTGATTCTGGGGTACCCTTATAAGTCCCTAGTATATGGTATACTATGTACCAAGGGCATAGGTACCCCAGAGGCCTCCCAGGGACTGCAGCATGTATTATGCCACCCCTGAGAGGCCATCCAAAATGACACAACAGGTCTGCTACTGCAGCCTGTGTAAGGTGGTGCCTGCACCCCTTACTTGGATATAGGTTCACTATATCTATCCTAATCACTGCACATATAAGCCTATCAGTCACCCCTATGGCAGGCCTTATCAATCCTGAAGGCAGGGTGCTGGGTTTTATGTGAGAGGGTGCCCATGCATGAGCAGAGCCCCTCTGCAGCCTTCGGAACCACTATTCCGGAGTTGTCTGTGATGCAGCCAACCATATACTCTTAAGTGCATTATGACCTCGCGGTAAATGCTAACTTTAAAACGGCTGCAAGGAATTATGTCGGGTTTGGTGTCAAACACCTTGGAATCATACCTCCACACCAGTAACTGGTGTGGAGGTATGATTCCTCCCTTCTAGAGGGAGAAATATGACAGCACCGGTACACCCGGTACCAGCTTCACAGAGCCCTGGCATCACAAAATGGATGCTGCCAGCCACAGACACGAGTCTGCCCTCCTGCTGCTGGACGAAACTCCGGCAGGGGAAGCTGGACAATAGGTTTCCTGTCACAGGGAGGTGTGTCCACCTCCCAGACAGGCTTTAGTGTATTGGGGCTGGGTGGGTGCACTCTCAGAGTGCTTTGATGTCTGCACTGGGGGCACATTTGGTGCCCCTGTGCATAGTCCAGCTCAAACCGGTTGCAGGGGCGATCAGCCCCTGCTCTGGCGCGAAACTGGACAAAGGACATGGGTGTAGCCACCCCTCTGTCCTGACCCTCCCATAGGTGGGTCCCCAGAGTTTGTCCCACCCCTTCCTTGGGTATAAAGTAGGAACCCCTGGCTACAGGACTTTAGATTACACCTGGACTAAACTCTGCTACAGAAACCAAGTACTTTGACGATCTACACTACGCTGGATGACTGAAGAATCTCCCTTGGAGTAAAGGAGTTACCTCTGCAAGGCAGGCACCTTTAACGCAACTGACCGGTTTGCATCTCCGAAGCTCCCGAGGACTCCGAAGAATATTGCAACACAGGAGGTGGGTTCCCGAGGTCTCTGAGGTCGATCTGTGCCCACAGCAAGTCTGAGGCCCGTATCCCTCGTGGTGACGGTGCAACCCGAACCCCTGGACACCGCGTCGATTTGCAGAAGCATCAGCTTTCCGGCGACCCCTGAGGCTGAGCTTTGGGTTACTTGTAGCCCTGACCCCGAGCAGTAATTCCACCAAAGATTGCTGGCCTACACTCCACGAGTGTTCCGTGGGCCGGCATTTTGTGATTCCTCTCGAGGTCCCTTCGCGATCCCTGGTCCGTCGACCTGTGGGTCCCTGAGAAGGGAACTTTAACTTTCAGTGGGCTTTTCTGGTTGCTCCAGACGTGCCCTGACTCTCCATCGCTTGGGGAGTCGCCAGGACCTTGCTGGTCCTCACAGAAGCATCATTACTCTGACCGCGTGGGTTGCAGTTGCCAAGGCTTGTTGGTCTCCAATCCGGAAACTGACCCCTCAGCACTCGACATCCTTCGTGGGACAGCTCGCCTGTGGATCCTGGTCGTCGTCGACGTCTCCTGGTCCCCGTGGCTGCAGAGTCAAGCTTCACCTCTTCGCACCTGAAGCACCCGACATCGGTGGGCATTCGTCTATCGTGCCCCTGGTCACTGGCAAGTGACGCAGACTCTGTCCCCTCTGCTTTCAGGTTCTTCACATCTTCGATCCAGGCTTGGATCACACCGGACACTTTTCCTCTTCACGGCAGCAGCACTTTGCAGCATCTCGCCATTGAAAACAACGACGATTCCCGACACCCTTTGACACCTATGCACCCGGCTTCCCTGGGTGAGGTAACACAAGTACTCCGGTGCTCACGTGGGTGCTGGCCTTAGAACCTTCTAAGTCTGAAAGGGTTTGCTTAAAGTCCTCTCCTAAGTGTCCTTAATCTTTAAAATTCCAACCGCGACTTTCCCATAGGATTGTACGGAGCTCGCGGCTGTGTTCTCACACTGCACGCGTCCCCCGTGGGTCCCCTGTGTCACTTCCTTGGGTGGTTCCTTGGGGTCCCAGTGATTCTACGTGCTCTAGGCACTGTCTCTAGTCAAGTCGTGGTTGTTATACCACTTTCTTAATATATGGTTTGGTCTCCCCCTGGAGCCCACTGTGTATTGTGCTATTTACTGTCGTTCTAGTACTGTAATATTGTGTGCCTTGTTCTCTAATCTCATAAAGAGGTTAGTAGAGAGTGTTTAGTAATAAATACATATATTTTATATATACCTTGTGTGAGAAGTTGGCCTGGTATATGCTGCCCACTAGTTCTAGTGGGCACCTTGCACCAGTCCAAACAACCCCTTTGGATGATAGGTTAAAGACAACCTTTAGTGAAAGCTATCCTAGTGGTAGCTATGGAGAGCAGCCTTCAGGCTAAGTCTTGGAGGAATGTAAAGCAGCTTGTTTTACCAGTCTATAATCTCTTGAGTGACCAAATGAAAGAGGACCACACCAGGTATATATATAAAATATATGTATTTAGTCTTAAACACACCCCTCTAGTCTCTTTATGAGGCTAGAGTTCGAAGTACATAAGTTACAAGGCGAATATCAGCAGTTATTAGCACAATACACGTTTGAGCCCTAGGGGCGTACCAAACCATATACTAAAATAGTGGTATAAGAACCACGACTGAGCTAGACACAAGGCCTAGAGCCTGTAGAAGTGCTTGGACCCCAAGGAACCACCCAAGGTAGTGACACAGGGGACCCACGGGGGATGATGCGTGCAGTGTGAGAACACAGCCGCGAGCCGCCGTTGACTTCTATAGGGAAAGTCGCGGTTAGATTTTTAAAGAAAAAGGATACTCCGGAGAGGACTTCCAGTTAACCCCTTAAAACCTAAGAGTTTCTAGGGCCCACACCCACGTGAGTACCGAAATACTAGAGTTACCTCACCCAGGGAAGCCGGGTGCATACGTGTTAAAAGGTGTCGGGAATCGTCGTCGTTTTCAATGGCGACCTCTGGAAAAGTGCTGCTGCCGTGAAGAAGAGTGTCAGGAGCGATCCAAGCCTGGATCGAGGAAGAGGAAGAACTGAAAGCAGAGGGGACAGAGTCTGGGTCACTAGCCAGTGACCAGGGGCACGATAGTCGAATGCCCTCAGATGTCGGGTGCTTCAGGTGAGTTGACAGGTGCCTTGACTCTTCAGCCACGAGGTCCAGGAGGCGTCGACGACGACCAGGAGCTGGATTCGAGCTGTCCCACGAAGTCTGTCGAGTGCTGCGGTGTCGGCGACCGGATTGGACCCAACAAGCCTTGGCAACGGCAAGTCACGGGGAAATGAAGAAAAGGCTGCGGTGCAGACCAGCAAGGTCTGAGGGACTCACCCAGCGAGGGTAAGTCAGGGCACGTCTGGAGCAACCAGAAAAGCCCAAGCAGTTGAATAGGTGCCTTCGTGGGGACCCACTAGCCAATGGACTAGAGATCGCGAAGGAGCCTCGAGCGGTCGCACTTGGAGCTGGCCCACGGGACACTCGTGGAGTGTAGGCCAGTGATCTTTGCTGCAGTTGGTGCTCGGGGCTAGGGCTACTTGGAACCCAAAGCACGGCTTTGAGAGATGTCAGGAAGTTGGTGCACTTGCAAAGGGGCTCGGTGTCCAGGGGTCACGGTTCCACGTTACCCACGACAGCTACGGGCCTCAGCTTTGCTGGGGACTCAGGGCAGCCTCGGGGAAGTCTGGAAATCCACCTCTGGTGATGCAAAGACTTCGGCGTCCGGCGGGAGCTTCAGTGATGCAGACCGGACAAATGCTTCGTTGGTGCCTGCTAAGCAGGGGAGTCACTCCTTGACCCCAAGGGAGATTCTTCAGTCCTCTAATCTTGATGTAGAGCGTCGAAGGTCCAGGATTCAGCTTCAGAGTTTCGTCCAGGGATATCTAAGGTCCTGTTGCCAGGGTTCCCTTACTTATACCGAAGAAAGTGGTTGGACTAACTCTGGGGACCCACCTATGGGAGGGTTTGGAAAGAGGGGTGGCTACACCCATTTCCTTTGTCCAGTTTCGCGCCAGAGCAGGGGCTGGTAGCCCCTGCAACCGGTTTCAACTGGGGTATGCACGAGGACACCAAATGTGCCCCCAGTGCAGGACTTCAAAGCACTCAGAGAGTGCACCACCCAGCCCTAATCCACTAAGGCCTGTCTGGGAGGTGGTAACACCTCCCTGAGACAGGAAACCTATTGTCCAGGCCTCCCCTGCCGGAGTTTCGATCAGCAGTAGGAGGCCAGACTTGTGTCTGTGGCTGCAGCATCCATTTTGTGATGCCAGGCTCTGTTTAGTTGGTACCGGGTATACCGGTGCTGTCATGTCTCTCCCTCTAGAAGGGTGGGATCATACTCCCACACCAGTTACTGGTGTGGGGGTATGATTCCAAGGTGTTTGACACCAAACACGACATGTTTCCGTGCAGCCATCCCAAAGTTAGCATTTACCGTTGAGATATAATGCACTTAAGAGTATATGGTCAGGCTGCACCACAGACAACCCCGGAGAGGAGATTCCGAAGGCTGCAGAGGGGCTCTGCTCATGCATAGGCACCCTCTCACATAAAACCAAGCACCCTGCCTTCAGGATTGATAAGGCCTGCCATAGGGGTGACTGATAGGTTTCTATGTGCAGTGATAGGTGAGATATAGTGAACCTATATCTCTGTAAGGGGTGCATACACCACCTCACTCAGGCTGCAGTAGCAGTCGTGTGGTGTCATTTTGGAGGGCCTTCCAGGGGTGGCACAATACATGCTTCAACCCCTGGTAGGCCTCTGGGGTACCTATGCCCTGGGTACATAGTATACCATATACTAGGGACTTACAGGGGCACCCCAGAATCCAATCTGAAGTGTACCTAAGGTACAGGGAATCAATTTAGAGAGGAAGCAGCTAGGCTGGGATCCTGGATAGCAGGGCCCCAGCCAGACTAAAGTCGAAAAACAGTGATACACCAGCAAAAAAGTGGGGGTAACCATAAGAGGCAGATCCTACTCTCCTACACAACCCCCTCCCCAAACGCAGGGACATTAAACTAACCTTGACCAGTTGAGTCTTCATGTTCTAGTTGGAAATATCTGGAGAGTCCATCTGCATTGGCATGGTTACTCCCAGGTCTATGTTCCACTGTATAGTCCATCCCCTGTAGGGAAATGGACCACCTCAAAAGTTTGGGGTTTTCACCCTTCATCTGTTTTAGCCATAAGAGGGGCTTGTGGTCTGTCTGAACAAGGAAGTGAGTGCCAAACAAGTATGGCCTCAGCTTCTTCAGAGCCCAAACCACAGCAAAGGCCTCCCTCTCAATGGCTGACCAACGTTTCTCTCTGGGGGTCAGCCTTCTGCTAATAAAAGTTACTGGCTGATCCTGACCTTCATCGTTCAACTGTGACAGTACAGCCCCTACCCCCAACTCAGATGCATCAGTTTGCACAATGAACTTCTTGGAATAGTCAGGACTTTGCAGAATTGGGAGCAGTGCACATGGCCTGCTTCAGGTCATCAAATGCCTTTTGACAGCTAACTGTCCACTGAACCTTTTTGGGCATTTTCTTAGAGGTTAAGTCATTCAGGGTTGTCACTATTGATCCATACCCCTAGACAAATCTTCTGTAGTACCCAGTCAGGCCTAAAAAGGCTCTCACCTGAGTCTGGGTAGTGGGAGCAGTCCAGTCCATGATGGTCTGGATCTTGCTCTGTAATGGTTGAACCTGGCCTCCACCCACAAGGTGGCCCAGGTACACAACCTGACTCTGCCCTATCTGGCACTTTGTGGCCTTGATAGTTAGGCCTGCCTTCTGCAGGGCCTCCAAAACATTTCTGAGGTGGACCAGGTGGTCCTCCCAGGTGGAGCTAAAGACAGCAATATCATCTAGATATGCTGCACTATAGGCTTCCAGACCTGTAAGGACTGTGTTCACCAACCTCTGAAAAGTGGCAGGTGCATTTTTCAAACCAAAGGGCATCACCACAAATTGGTAAAGCCCACCAGGGGTAGAAAATGCAGTTTTTGGCTTTGCATCATCAGCTAGTCTGATCTGCCAGTAGCCAGCTGTTAGGTCAAATGTGCTTAGATACTTGGCTGAGGCCAAAGTGTCTATTAGCTCATCTGCCCGGGGATTGGATGGGCATCAGTCCTAGTGACTGCATTGAGGCCTCTGTAGTCCACACAAAACCTCATCTCTCAATTATCATCTTTTGTGTGAGGTTTTGGCACCAGGACCACTGGACTAGCCCAAGGGCTATCTGAAGGCTCAATGACGCCCAGTTCCAACATTTTCTGGACTTCTGTCCTGATACAGTCCCTGACCTGGTCAGGTTGTCTGTAAATCTTACTTTTAACAGGCAGACTGTCCCCAGTGTCCACTTCATGAGTGCACCAGGTGGTCTGACTTGGAGTCAGAGAGAACATGTGTCTGAACTGATTGAGCACCTGTCTACAATCAGTTTGCTGCTGGGCAGTGAGGCTGCCTGCCAAGGCTACACCATCCACTGACCCATCATCAGGGTTCTGTGAGAGCAGGTCTGGGAGAGGGTCACTCTCCTCCTCCTGTCCCTCATCAGTTGCCATGAGCAAGCCCATGTCAGCCCTGTCCACATATGGCTTCAGCCTGTTGACATGGAGCACCCTATGGGGGCTCCTGGGAGTTCCCAGGTCTACCAGATAGGTAACCTCTCCATTCTGTTCAACAATGGTATGGGGGCCACTCCACTTGTCTTGGAGGGCTGCTGGGGCCACTGGCTCCAGCACCCACACCTTCTGCCCTGGCTGGTAAACAGTCAGCACAGCCTTTTGGTCATGCCAGGCTTTCTGTAATTCCTGGCTAGCCTCAAGGTTTTTGGTTGCCTTTTTCAAGTACTCAGCCATCCTGGAGCGGAGACCAAGTACATAGTCCACTATGTCCTGTTTAGGGGGTTTGAGAGGTAACTCCCAACCTTCCTTCACCAGACACAATGGACCCCTGACAGGGTGACCAAACAAAAGTTCAAAAGGGCTGTAGCCAACCCCTTTTGAGGCACCTCCCTGTATGCAAATAAAAGGCAGGGCAAGAGTATGTCCCATCTTCGCCTAAGCTTCTCTGGGAGCCCTTTAATCATGCCCTTCAAGGTTTTGTTGAATCTCTCAACTAAACCATTGCATTGTGGGTGATAGGGTGTGGTGAACTTATAAGTCACTCCACACTCCATCCACATTGCAGTTAAGTAGCTGGACATAAAGTTTGCATCTCTGTCAGATACTACCTCCTTAGGGAAGCCCACTCTTGAGAAAATTCCCAGGAGGGCCCTTGCCACCACAGGGGCTGTGGTGGTCCTAAGGGGAATTGCTTCTGGGTACCTGGTGGCATGGTCCACCACCACCAGGATAAACCTGTGCCCAGATGCTGTTTGGGGATCCATGGGACCAACCATGTCAATCCCCACCCTCTCAAAGGGAACCCCCACCACAGGTAATGGTATCAGGGGGTCCTTTGTGGTGCCACTTGCCTTCCCACTGGCTTTGCAGGTTACACAGGAGCGACAAAACTCCTTGGTGTCTTCAGACATGTGGGGCCAGTGAAAGTGAGGGACAATTCTGTCCCAAGTCTTGTTCTGGCCTAGGTGACCTGCTAAGGGAATATCATGCGCTAGTGTCAATAGGAAGCCCCTGAACTTCAGAGGTATAACCAACCTCCTGGCTGCTCCAGGCTTGGGGTCTCTACTCTCTGAGTTCAGGAGTCCATCATCCCAATATATCTTATGGGTGCCACTAGCATTCCCAGCAGCTTCAGCAGCAGCTTGCTGTCTGAGGGGTTCAAGAGAGGGGCAGTTCAGCTGCTCCTGGCTCAGATCTGCCCTGGAAGGGCCCCCTGTCCCCAAGAACTCAACCTGGTCAGGTTCAAGCTCCTCTGGGACAGTTCCTTCTTCAGGCCTGAGATCATCTTCCTCCAAAGACTGATCTGCTTCCTGAGCCAAGGGGGAAGGCACTGCCTTAACCCTACTGCTCCTAGTCACAGCAAAGACATGTGCAGGGATCCCTAGCATTTCTGCATGTTTACTGAGCTCCACCTCTGCCCAAGCTGAGGTTTTAAGATCATTGCAAGCAAGCATTCAACTGGTAGGTCTGCACTCACCACAACCTTCTTAAGGCCAGTTACCCCTCCCCAGGAGAAGTTAACTGCCAGAGAATGGTCTGTTCTGACATTGCTAGCATTGGTCACTTGGTACATTTCACCAAGTATAATCTGCACAGGATCCACAAGATCTTGTCACCATGGTGACACTTGCTCCTGTGTCCCTGAATGCCAAAGCCTCTCTTCCATTAATTAAAGGCTGCTGTCTGTATTTGCCCAAATTACTGGGACTCACAAAGGGGGACATATCCATGCCCCCATCACAGACTAGGACAGCCTGAGTTGGCACTCTGACTAGGCCAGAGTCCATCTCAGTACCCAGGGTCAACCCTACTAAACCCGTATTCTGAGTAATTCCACCACCACTTGTAGCTGGACTAGGGGGAACAGTTGCCTTAGGGGCAATGGTGGCTGGATTGGAGTCTTTGGACTTGGTGCAATCACTGGTCCAGTGAGTCTTTTGCTTACAGACTTTGCACCATGGTTTCTTTTGGCCTTTTCCTTTATTAGATTGGGATTCCCCACCAGATGCAGATTTTTGGGGACCTTGAGAAGACTTCTGGTCTTTACCCTTCTCCCCACCCTTATCAGAGTTCTTAGAATCTTGCTTCTTCTGGTCACCACCTTGGTTCTGTACCTTCTGCTTCACCCTGGTTCTGACCCATTTGTCTGCCTTCTTACCCAATTCTTGGGGAGAGGTCAGATCAGAGTCAACCAGGTACTGATGTAGCAACTGGTTCTGACAGTTATTAAGAATCTGCTCCCTCATGATTAAATTATACAATCCTTTGAAGTCACACACCTTACTGCCAAGTAACCAGCCTTCCAGAGCCTTTGTAGCACAATCTACAAAGTCCACCCAGTCCTGTGTCTGTGCCTTTTGGGTGTCTCTGAACTTTAACCTGTATTGCTCAGTGGTTAGGCCAAACCCATCTATCAGGGCACTCTTCAGGACTTGGTAATCATCAGCATCCTCTTCTCTTACAGTGAGGAGCTTGTCTCTTCCTTTGTCTGCAAAGGAGAGCCACAAGATTGCTGCCCACTGCTCCTGGGGGACCCTCTGTACTTTACAGGCCCTCTCCAGTGCAGTAATCCATTTGTGGATGTCACCCCCACTCTGGTAGGGAGGGACAATCTTGCTCAGGTTTCTATGTTCATAAGACCTTTCCCTACCACTAGGGAAGTTGCTGCCACCATGGGACTCTAGTCCCAACTTTCTTCTTTGTCTATGAAGCTCTAGGGACCCCTGTCTATAGCCAGCTGCTCTTTTCTGATCCTAAGCTGAGCTTCTTCATACTGGAGCAGTCTCTTTTTTCTCTCATTAGAGGTCTCCCTCCTATGAGAAGAAACAGAGGTCCTTACTGAGGTGTCAGAATGGTTAGACTCCTGAGAAGGAGATCTGGACCTTCTAGGCACATTCACAACTCTTCCTGGTGGGACAAAGGGGAGGTCATTCTGATCCTCCTCCTCATCTGCAGGAGGAGCTGGATTGTCCAGGGCAAGATCATTTTCATCTTCCTGGCCCGTTTCAGAGGTCAGGTCCTGGGTATTTTCACCCCTGTTCCCTTCCTCATCTTCTGCCCCACCCTCTCTGCCTACCCCTGCAGACCCTAAGGGTCTTCTGAGATCATCCAGCAGAAGCATCTCCATGAGACGTTGGGTGTTGGCACTTTTGCCTGTCTTCAGCTTCCTAATCTTGCACAACTCTCTCAATTCCAAGAATGGGAGGTTGTCATATTTGGAGGGTAGGAGCCCACTGGTTCCTGGCAGGGACCTACTGGTTCCTGGCCCTGAAGACATTACTAGTGAGGTGTGGTGTATGCACTACCTACTCTAGTGTGGACTACTAAACTCTCTTGAGTTGTAGAAAGGGTGTGCTAAGCCCTTGACACACAACTCTAAGTTCAGTAGAACTTACTGTATTTCTAAGCTTGATTTTATATGTACCTTTAGTGGTTTTCAGTTAGTCACTTGAGATTATCTGGTAAAACAATAGCAAGCTGGAATCCCACCCGCTGCACACCAATGTGAGAAGTTGGCCTGGTATATGCTGCCCACTAGTTCTAGTGGGCACCTTGCACCAGTCCAAGCAACCCCTTTGGATGATAGGTTAAAGACAACCTTTAGTGAAAGCTATCCTAGTGGTAGCTATGGAGAGCAGCCTTCAGGCTAAGTCTTGGAGGAATGTAAAGCAGCTTGTTTTACCAGTCTATAATCTCTTGAGTGACCAAATGAAAGAGGACCACACCAGGTATATATATAAAATATATGTATTTAGTCTTAAACACACCCCTCTAGTCTCTTTATGAGGCTAGAGTTCGAAGTACATAAGTTACAAGGCGAATATCAGCAGTTATTAGCACAATACACGTTTGAGCCTTAGGGGCGTACCAAACCATATACTAAAATAGTGGTATAAGAACCATGACTGAGCTAGACACAAGGCCTAGAACCTGTAGAAGTGCTTGGACCCCAAGGAACCACCCAAGGTAGTGACACAGGGGACCCACGGGGGACGTGTGCAGTGTGAGAACACAGCCGCGAGCTGCCGTTGACTTCTATGGGGAAAGTCGCGGTTAGATTTTTAAAGAAAAAGGATACTTCGGAGAGGACTTCCAGTTAACCCCTTAAAACCTAAGAGTTTCTAGGGCCCACACCCACGTGAGTACCGAAATACTCGAGTTACCTCACCCAGGGAAGCCGGGTGCATACGTGTTAAAAGGTGTCGGGAATCGTCGTCGTTTTCAATGGCGACCTCTGGAAAAGTGCTGCTGCCGTGAAGAAGAGTGTCCGGAGCGATCCAAGCCTGGATCGAGGAAGAGGAAGACCTGAAAGCAGAGGGGACAGAGTCTGGGTCGCTAGCCAGTGACCAGGGGCACGATAGTCGAATGCCCTCAGATGTCGGGTGCTTCAGGTGAGTTGACGGGTGCCTTGACTCTTCAGCCACGAGGTCCAGGAGGCGTCGACGACGACCAGGAGCTGGATTCGAGCTGTCCCACGAAGTCTGTCGAGTGCTGCGGTGTCGGCGACCAGATTGGACCCAACAAGCCTTGGCAGCGGCAAGTCACGGGGAAATGAAGAAAAGGCTGCGGTGCAGACCAGCAAGGTCTGAGGGACTCACCCAGCGAGGGTAAGTCAGGGCACGTCTGGAGCAACCAGAAAAGCCCAAGCAGTTGAATAGTTGCCTTCGTGGGGACCCACTAGCCAATGGACTAGAGATCGCGAAGGAGCCTCGAGCGGTCGCACTTGGAGCTGGCCCACGGGACACTCGTGGAGTGTAGGCCAGTGATCTTTGCTGCAGTTGGTGCTTGGGGCTAGGGCTACTTGGAACCCAAAGCACGGCTTCGAGAGATGTCAGGAAGTTGGTGCACTTGCAAATGGGCTCGGTGTCCAGGGGTCACGGTTCCACGTTACCCACGACCGTTACGGGCCTCCGCTTTGCTGGGGACTCAGGGCAGCCTCGGGGAAGTCTGGAAATCCACCTCTGGTGATGCAAAGACTTCGGCGTCCGGCGGGAGCTTCAGTGATGCAGACCGGACAAATGCTTCGTTAGTGCCTGCTAAGCAGGGGAGTCACTCCTTGACCCCAAGGGAGATTCTTCAGTCCTCTAATCTTAAAGTAGAGCGTCGAAGGTCCAGGATTCAGCTTCAGAGTTTCGTCCAGGGATATCTAAGGTCCTGTTGCCAGGGTTCCCTTACTTATACCGAAGAAAGGGGTTGGACTTACTCTGGGAACCCACCTATGGGAGGGTTTGGTAAGAGGGGTGGCTACACCCATTTCCTTTGTCCAGTTTCGCGCCAGAGCAGGGGCTGGTAGCCCCTGCAACCGGTTTGAACTGGGGTATGCACGAGGACACCAAATGTGCCCCCAGTGCAGGACTTCAAAGCACTCAGAGAGTGCACCACCCAGCCCTAATCCACTAAGGCCTGTCTGGGAGTTGGTAACACCTCCCTGAGACAGGAAACCTATTGTCCAGGCCTCCCCTGCCGGAGTTTCGGTCAGCAGTAGGAGGCCAGACTCGTGGCTGTGGCTGCAGCATCCATTGTGTGATGCCAGGTTCTGTTTAGTTGGTACTGGGTATACCGGTGCTGTCATGTCTCTCCCTCTAGAAGGGTGGGATCATACTCCCACACCAGTTACTGGTGTGGGGGTATGATTCCAAGGTGTTTGACACCAAACACGACATGTTTCCATGCAGCCAACCCAAAGTTAGCATTTACCTTTTAGATATAATGCACTTAAGAGTATATGGTCAGGCTGCACCACAGACCACCCCGGAGAGGAGATTCCGAAGGCTGCAGAGGGGCTCTGCTCATGCATGGGCACCCTCTCCCATAAAACCAAGCACCCTGCCTTCAGGATTGATAAGGCCTGCCATAGGGGTGACTGATAGGTTTCTATGTGCAGTGATAGGTGAGATATAGTGAACCTATATCTCTGTAAGGGGTGCATGCACCACCTCACTCAGGCTGCAGTAGCAGTCCTGTGGTGTCATTTTGGAGGGCCTTCCAGGGGTGGCACAATACATGCTTCAACCCCTGGTAGGCCTCTGGGGTACCTATGCCCTGGGTACATAGTATACCATATACTAGGGACTTATAAGGGCACCCCAGAATCCAATCTGAAGTGTACCTAAGGCACAGGGAATCAATTTAGAGAGGAAGCAGCTAGGCTGGGGTCCTGGATAGCAGGGCCCCAGCGAGACTAAAGTCGAAAAACAGTGATACACCAGCAAAAAAGTGGGGGTAACCATAAGAGGCAGATCCTACTCTCCTACACCTTGTGTGGTTCTCCTTTCATTTGGTCATTCAGGAGGTTATATACTGGTAAAACAAGCTGCTTTACATTCCTTTAAGACTTAGCCTGAAGGCTGCTCTCCACAGCTACCCCTAGGATAGCTTTCTATAATGGGCGTCTTTAACCTAATCATCAATAAGGGTCGTTTGGACTGGTGCAAGGTGCCCACTTTAATTAGTGCACAGCATATACCAGGCCAACGTCTCACAGGTGGGATCCCAGAAGTTCCCTGGACCTAAAAGTTTAAAAACTTCTTTTTGTTTTACAGTGATCCTGGGGTTCTTCTGCGGGATAGTAGTAAAATAAAACAAAATGGCAGCCACATTTAAAAAAATAATTACTCCCTCTGCTGGCCAGGGCCTAAAAGAGTCAACCACATTTAATTGTTAATATTATGGGGAGTTGGGTGTGCATGCCCCCGCATCCCTGCTTTGGCGGGCAGGAAACAGAGATTTGCTCCCCCAGCCGGACCAGTAAGAAAACCTGATCCTGCCGGGGGAGCAAAGACGAGCACCCGGCTCCTTCTAGCACACAAAGGAGGGAGTAGCGGCAGGTGTCGGAGGAGAGGGGAGGGGCTGGGGGAGGCGACTAACCATGAAAAAAGGGAGAGAAAAAAAAGAACTTACCTGCAGCCCGCCGCATTGCCGTCTTCTGCTCCATCACCTTCAGGATTGGCCTGAGTGCCGATGATTTGCGCTCCCAGGGAGACTCGGAGCCTATGCTTTGCAGTCTCGTTGAAGAGAGCTTTAGTGCGCATGACGACTGGCCAAACCGTCATGCGTACTGATGGCAGTGCAACCACTCCATCGGTGCCTGTCATCCCTCTGGCCCCTCCCCCAATACTCAGCAGGGAAACAAAAGAACTATAGAAAACCCTGGTTTATTATAGTTTTGTTTTTTTTGTACGCTGCTGGCAGGGAACAAGAAGCAACTCCCTCCAGCAGCAGGGGCACGGGGAACATAAGCCTTCCCTGCGGCCTCCAACTTTCTTTAAAACAAAAAAAAAAAAAGAACGTTGTGGGTGCCTCAGGTGGGACCTTGGCACCCATGTACCGAAAAAAACAAGCATTGGCAAAGTCATTAGGTCTTGCCTATGTGAGCTCTGTTGGCTTTGTCAATGTTTCTCTTAGCCATTTTGTACAGTAGCTCGTCTGATGTGTAACATGGCTGAAAGTTATAATTAAAAAAAAAAAAAGCGCTATTGGCTGTCATAGATTACATTTTTATTTACATTTTTTTACTTTGAACCAACCTGCACAGCAGCCAAGCAGCTGGACAACATGGCCAAAAAATATTGACCAAAGCTCTATTATTTGACTTTAACAGTGTTTTTAAGCTATGTTATACAGCATTGTGGCTGCTATGCAGTGTGGTTGAAAGTAAAAAAAAAAAAAAAGTGCTGTGACTCTGCCAGCGTTTACCGCATCATAGAGCTTTTTTAAATTTTACTTATAGCCGTGCTTCTGAGCAACATGGCTAAATAATACATCTCGCAACAGACGGCGCATAGATGAGACCTAAAACCAGCCCATTCTACTTAGAGGCGTATGTGACTTTTGAAGGTCTGTTCATCTACTGTGAGCATTGCACTGGCTTTTTAGTACACAGATGTTGAATGCATCCCTTTGACAGGGACTGATCTTGCAGCCTGTTGTGTAAAAATAGAAAAGGCACCCACTTAAGGAGCCTTGACAATGCCACTGACTTGTTAAAATTGCCCAGTTTCCAAGTACGCAGCAATCTCTTCGCACAGTCACCATTGCAATAGTGCCGAGTGTGCACTTTGTAGATACATTACTGCAGCAAAGGGGTAAAAACTCAAGTGTAGTGTGTGTGTCGAATGTAAGGAGGCGAAACCAAAATCCTCCCAAGCCCTTTTTACTCTTTTTTTCTTCAAAAACAATAGACTCACAGCGACTGTCTCAGGTGAGGCCTAAAAATGTGGGAAACGCTTGTTGCATGCCTTTGGACTAGTCTGTTCTTGTCTGAGGTTGTCAAGCAGGTCCGTAGCACAATTTTTATTATGCAGATATCTTCAATTGCAGATCCCAATTAGTCACCTATCAATAGTTCATGTAACTTCCCATCAGGCCTTTGCCGACCGGATAGCCTTCAAGCTGAAAGGCTCGCTGTGAGACTGGATGTGTACCACGTATAGTGACGCAGTGCTAGTGACCCTTACTGTGTGACTTAACAGAGACTGGAATACGACCAGTCGGGCTAGCTGTGAGACTGGATGTGTACCGCGTACAGTGACGTAGTGCTAGTGACACTTACTTTGTGACTTACAGAAATTGGACTAGGAGCAGTCGGGCTGGCTGTGAGACTGGATGTGTACCGCGTACAGTGACGTAGTGCTAGTGACACTTACTTTGTGACTTACAGAAATTGGACTAGGAGCAGTCGGGCTGGCTGTGAGACTGGATGTGTACCGCGTACAGTGACGTAGTGCTAGTGACGCACACTGTGTGACTTACAGAAACTGGACTAGGAGCAGTCGAGCTGGCTGTGAGACTGGATGTGTACCGCGTACAGTGACGTAGTGCTAGTGACGCTCACTGTGTGATTTACAGAGACTGGACTAGGAGCAGTCTGGCTGGCTGTGAGACTGGATGTATACCGCGTACAGTGACGTAGTGCTAGTGACTCTCACTGTGTGATTTACAGAGACTGGACTAAGAGCAATCGGGCTGGCTGTGAGACTGGATGTGTAACGCGAACAGTGGCGTAGTGCTAGTGACGCTCACGGTGTGATTTACAGAGACTGGACTAAGAGTAATCGGGCTCGCTGTGAGACTGGATGTGTACCGCGAACAGTGGCGTAGTGCTAGTGACGCTCACTGTGTGACTTACAGAAACTGGACTAGGAGCAGTCAAGCTGGCTGTGAGACTGGATGTGTACCGCGTACAGTGACGTAGTGCTAGTGACGCTCACTGTGTGATTTAGAGAGACTGGACTAGGAGCAGTCTGGCTGGCTGTGAGACTGGATGTATACCGCGTACAGTGACGTAGTGCTAGTGACTCTCACTGTGTGATTTACAGAGACTGGACTAAGAGCAATCGGGCTGGCTGTGAGACTGGATGTGTAACGCGAACAGTGGCGTAGTGCTAGTGACGCTCACGGTGTGATTTACAGAGACTGGACTAAGAGTAATCGGGCTCGCTGTGAGACTGGATGTGTACCGCGAACAGTGGCGTAGTGCTAGTGACGCTCACTGTGTGATTTACAGAGACTGGACTAAGACCAATCGGGCTCGCTGTGAGACTGGATGTGTACCGCGTACAGTGACGCAGTGCTAGTGACGCTCACTGTGTGATTTACAGAAACTGGACTAGGAGCAGTCGTGAGGAAAAGGTGTGCCAGATTATTGCTACTTGAGAACAGATGGTGAACATGGCGCTCTTGCGATGAAAAGCATTGTGAAACTTCCCGTTTTCTTGCGGTTGGGATAAGTAAAAGCCATTGTTCTCATGAAAACAATCTACACGAGAAAAAACATGACATCGACAACTCTGCTGTGTATGGTAGACTTAACACTTTATGCGTCACTATATTGATATATAATAAAACGAGGAATAAAAACATTCACAAAGTAAAGCCGAAGAGACGATATAGATCTCAGAGCAGTTAGGGGACTTGCTAACCTTCTGCTCTTTTACAGTGAAAGAGTAATTCACGCCTACTCAGTTGTACTCAAGGGTGTACAAGCTCTTAGTGGTGGCTGTGTGCCCTGCTTGTGAGCAGACACACCCCCTGAGGGTCTAAGGGTCTAAGCCTGTAGGTAGCGGCCACATCTGGAACACCAGTTGAGAATGCAGCTGTCTGGGCACGGCTCTTCTGACCCAGGAGACAGGGACGTACAACAGAACCAAGCCAGCAGGTATTAAATGTTACCAAATTAGATGTTTATAAACAAAAAGTTAATTTGCAATTATGCTTTCCAATCAAATAACATACAAAGAAGCCTTAGATGAACTAACGGATGTTTGCAGATTTGTTAATAATTATGGGACATACCAGGGCAGATTTGACCGCCCCCTAAGTGAGGCTGGCGGGTAAAATGCATTCGTCGAGGTCAGAGAGCCGAGATTATAGTCTGCAGGTTGGGCCTTTTGCTTACATTGAATCCTGACCCCACGTGGACTGTAGTACGGACGCACACATAGTAAATTGGTAGAACTATTGTGAATGGCATTACTTATTACAATGCGGGTCAAAAAACTTTTCTCCACTGGAATGGGTGAAAAATGTGAGCAAAATGTTTGTCGTACAAAATTAAGTAGCGCTTCAAAAGTGCTCTGCATAACAAGTGTTACCTGATTTAACTGTGCTCAATTTACCCACCTCGGAAGGATGGAAGGCTGAGTCGTCCTTGTTGGAATTTGAACTTGTGACCTGCAGATCACACCGCACTGTATATTCCAACAATGCATGTTCACCTCACTGAGCCATCCTGCAGGCTTTTCTCATGTCCAAAGTATACAATTACAGGCATGAGAACTGGAGGTAGAATGTGGAGTCTAAATGCTCACTGGCTGCCCCAAACACAGGCCACTGATACAAAGGGCAGTGGAGAAATCACAATGGTGCCCTTTACAGAATGGGATGAGGCAATGCAGTGCGTAATGCCTCCTTCCAGGCTGTCACCACATCAGAACACATACCTTGGTTGAAAAGAAAGGATAGTGTCCACCTAAAAGTGGCTGTATGGTTAAAGCGACCTTGTAAAAATAGAGATTGCGGCAGGGGCCGAGATGCCACGATGACGCAAGCAGTCCTAATGTGGGCTCCTACATTAACTCTGACCTTCGCATGCCCGCTAGAACCCAGGATGTATTTCTGTAGTGAGCTTGAACCTGTATGCCCTAACCTGCAGTCGACGTTTGAGAGGGACTTCTGATGTTATCACAGGCCCACTCAGAGAGGTCAAAATATCAGTTCTTAGCTGGGAAGACTAGTTTGGAAAAAGTTTGAGCACAGGGTTAAGTGCTGTTTTCTGTCAGTCACTTGTTCATAAAGTCGAACCGCCAGTGTTGATAAAAATTCATCACTGTACTTTGAAGTGTTACTTGCTGGTGACCTACTCGATTTACTTAGTTTATTTGAGAGGGAGTTACATTCCCCTCGTGCTGGTTTACTGCCTTGTTGGGGATTTAAAACTCCCTGTTCCTACCTGTGATCATAGTTGTGAATACCCGCGGCGAGTCTGAGACACCCTCTGTGGTGTGTGGAGGCCATTGACCGTCAGAAGCATGAGGCTAATCTGGCCTCTCTGGAATCCTTGGAACTCCAGGTCCCACTACCACAGTGCCCTTTTTTAGGTCGCAGCGTACCATACAGCGCAGCTGTCTGGCTATGCTAAAGACATCTTGGGGAGTTACAGAAAGTTGACCTGGGAAGGCATTCTGCCCGTTGCTTGCCATTGGCTTTGTGGTTTATAACTCATGTTTTCTTGCTTTCCATTTGCTGGCTTTATTTGCTTTAGACTGTCCAGGTTCAGTTAGTTCCTCCCAATGCCAAAGCCGAGTTTACTATGTTCTTCCACAAACTCGTTTTCTGTAATAAACAGGCCTTTAAATCTTGTTCTCATCTCGTCACATTTGCTGGGCATTTAAAGACTGAAGTCCGATGTTAAGCTGTGTCTTCGAGGGAGCCTGGTGTTTATTTTGCTTTCAGCTGACTTCAGAGTTAGAGCGTTTGTTACACCAAGGCACGGTCTGATAAATCAGTGCTGATGTTCAGGATTTGTTGCTCCGATTCAACGATTAGAAAAAACAGCAGCCCCTGATAAAACGGATCTCTTTTTAAAGGTGGAGAAACATTAATTCGGAACTCAACGCCACCAAACTTGCCTACCAATTCGAGAGCACCCTGGCACCAATCCAGTTTACAGTGTATGCTATACAAAAACCCGAATAGTATAAGGTTTCATTTGTTTTTACACTGGTCCGATATCACAGCACCTAATGTATCATGGTATGCAGGTAGCCTGAAGTCATATATGATAAATACTAAGTGTGCCACCTTCAGTACAGGGGCTGAAAAGCCGGAGGTTTGCAAGAAGGGATGCTAGGGGAGTGTTTCTCCTCTGCACCACGGTAAGTGGCATCTGGGATAACCTTTTCTCTATTAATGCAGCAACTGCAGCTGCCTTCCAACATCCGATCTCCTTTACAGATAGTGGCAGTAAAAGGGGCCCAGCGATAGAGCAAAATTAAAGTGAAATTGCCTATGTGTCAACGCAGACCATAAATTAGCGTTATCGCGTCCAGCACTCGGGCATTATTGCTCCGTCGATCCATCTCCTGCCTGTGATTAAAAAACATTCCCGCTAGTTTGTCCCAAAGCTGGAGTTTATTTACGCATAATCAGATTAATTGCGCTTCTGAAAGACCCAGTGATCACGGCGTGCAAAGCCTTACATCGTTAGATGCTGTGCTGTGTGTTCTGTGACGGGCAGCTGTGGGAGCGTTGCACACACGGATGCACTGCTTGCACGTGTTTCACCAATGTGTACTCTTCCTGGCAATGTGATGGACCAACGAAAAGAGCAGAACGGGTATTCTGCTACTACAGCATGGCAGCCTATCGCACGCTAGCGCGTTGCAGAGAAACAAGCATTGGCAAAGCCAATAGGTCTCGCCTATGTGATATCTGTTGGCTTTGTCAATGATTTTTTAGCCATATTGTACAGCAGTGCTGGCTTTAGTGAAACATGGATGGAAGTTAAAAAAAACAAAAACAAAAAAAAACGCAATGGCACTGTCAACGCTGGCTGTGTCATACAGCTTTTTTCTTTACTTTCAGCCATGTTGCAATGTGGCTAAAGTTTGTTACCAATCAACCATCATATGTACCACTGCTAGCAGTCTCAGCCGAGAAGCCCAGGTATGAATTAGCATGGAGTGCACTGCATGCTAAACTCTTCCAGGCCGGGAAAAATGGAAAAATGCACACAAGTCGTGCTGCACCAACAGGCCGAGATGTACCAGCTGGGTGCATGGTCAAAGATTGGCTTCCTTGGTAGAACTATAGATTTCACCTCTGCTGAGAACTCTGTTAGATAGGCCTTTGTGAACATAACCTGGGGCGAGGGGCTTCTTTTAGTTCATCTGAAGCAGCTGGAAGGATTCACACAGCCTGGACCTCTTGTAAGACTCCCAGAGCAGAGTAATTGCAGCAGAGACTACAACAGCCGAGAAAGGTACACAGTGATGGGCTTAATGGGAAAGAAGCTATAAAGCTGAAAAACAATCCGTAATCCAAAACTTTAATTCAATAATGAACTGGAATACATTCACTGATGGAACTGTGGTTGCTGATTTCTCCCTGGAGTCAGGGTGTTTGTTGGGGTTTCCGCAACGCACTTACAGCTGTTGACTAACTGCTTTGAGGTTAGGGTTCAGGTTATAACATTGGCTGTTAGACAGTGTTGTGTATTTATTTTTTTGGGTGGTCAAAGATTAGCAGTCAGTGAAATGCTTGAGCAAAGCATAAGTAAGGATGGAATCCTTGGGGGTGTGAATACGCTACTGGAAGCAAACAATGGAACCTGTGTCTACACAAGGCTAGAGTGAAGCCGCAGGGACATTCTGTGATCTTGGCTAAGTACCCATAACAAAACCAGGAAGAGTAGGGCAGTGCACTGCACACATGTGTGGTCAGAGCCATAAGATCTGCGGGCAAGAGAGCAAGTGAAACTGAAGACTGACTAATCACAAGAAGTCAGTTTAAAATGAAATATCCCTCCTTCGTTCTGAGACTTCAAAACACCCGTTGGCAGGAATTCAGCATATTATTGAGCACTTTTGGTGTGTTGGCAGGTACAATAAAAGAAATCTGTTTTGTGCGAGAAGGCCAGCAAAAATTGAGATTGAGTGCAAAAACGTATGAGAGGCCCAAGTTCAATCAGCAACGACAAGGAGGAACCGAAGATGGGGGACGGAGAAAAAAAGGGCGGTGGGGGGAGTGCTATGAAGGGAGTAGCAAGCAGTGGGACTTGAAGGGGGGAGGAAATAGTTCCTCAATCTCATCGGGAGCAACGGACAGGCACTGAAAGCTGAATCAATCTGTGCTTGGTCCGTGCTCCACAAAATTCATCGAAATTGACGTTTGGCGTGCGCTGGCCAATTAGGAAGGTTGCAAAGAAAAGTGGCACTGAAGCCAACAAATGGTAAGCAATGGGCGGGCTCCAAGCACTTTTTGTAAATAATAGCATCTCACAAGCGAGAAAGTAAGCGCTAGCTCATGTTCTTGCAGGCTTGAACCTAAATAGGAGACAGCAATGCGGGATTGGGCTCCACGCGCTGCTAAAAAAGAAGAAAAAGCATGGATGTGGGTGCCCCAGTGAGAACGGGACACCCACATAAGCAAAAATTACAATTTGGAGCGACCTCGCTGCTTCACTATTGTAGCGAGGCCTCTCACTGATCATTCACTTTTTTTTTTTTTTCAGGAGTGCCAAATAATGATGTGCATTGGTTTTGTTCTTCAATGTTTTAGTTGTCTTAGTGCCCCCAAAGAGGGGGCAAAGGCACCACCAAGAATATTTAAAAACATTATTGGGGGGCTGCAGGCCTACAGGTGAAAAAAAAAAGAAACAAATCTCCTGGGTCATTGAATTCATAACCCCAGGAGAGCTAACCATATTTTTTTAAAGCACGCCGAGCTGGAGGTTTATGTTCTTCAGCTGGCGTGCAGGGACCTCTTGTGGGTGGTTCTATGGCTGCACGTTGTGGCCTAAAAATGAAATATTTATAAAGAAAAAAGAAAACTCAAAGATTTTTTTATTTTTTTATTTATAAAATGCTTTTTGGAAAATATTTTGACAATCACCATTTAACATTGCAATATGGGAATTTATAAAATATAGACTTGATTATAGTGTGGTATTGTTCACTTTTCGATAAAGAATATAAGTCTGCTTTATATATGTTGATGTGCTGACCCCTTTATGAAGGCAATAGGTTGCCCCTTTTACCCTTTTAATATTTTTGTGTTCTGACCCTTTGACAAAGCCAGTTGGTCTGCCTTACTTAAAATGACACTCCTTATACTGTTACATGACATGGTCAACCATGCGCGGGGGGGGGTTGGGCGACTGGGTGTTTGAGTGCAGGGCCTGGCGCTGTGCTCCATCGCGCGTGGCGGGGGTTGGGAACCCAAGTCTATGCTGCGAATTACAATGGACATCTTACTTTCTGTAAAAAAAAAAAAATAATAATAATTTTTTAGAAATTCAAAGTGATGTTCTAGTTATGAATTGTAATAATAGCTTACTTTACATTTAAAAAAAAATCCTTAGAAATTCACTGAAAAAAACAAGTGTTAAAGGGACGTTGTAGTTGAGTGAAAATGTCAGTCAAATCGTACCATTTTAAATGGAAAAAAAACCACTGAAATTTACCAGTTATGTTTTAACTGGCATTTCCACCTAGGTATAACTACCCTTTAACCTTTGTTTCACACACTCACTCCCACTTCCACAACGCACTGATGCCTAAATATCGGGCTGCGGCGCCCATACAAATGTCCACAAAACTAAAGAAAAAATCACCAAGGCACTCCTCACTGTGAAATCTGTGGTTTATTAACGATGTGAATGACAACGCGTTTTGGCTTTACAGCCTTTCTCAAGTGCATGTTTCATCACCTCACAAAACTATAAAGTGCAAACCAATTAATTTAAAAACCTAGTAGACCGACTGTTAGTCAAGAAGCAAAAGTGACATCGACAATAATGTAAATTTGACGACTGCACAAATACGAATTTACGTGCAAGTATTGACATAGAAGAGGAAACAGTGATATTCTAATTGCAAATCAGTGAGTAAACATAGTGCTTAAATTGTTGTGTGTGCGCTCATGTCCTTACATCATGAAATTCAACGGCACACATTAGAATTCCTCCTGCGCAAATTACAGAATCCATGCATGGCAGTCGGGGCATTTGTAAATAATTCCAAATTCTGGCTTAGACAATATGTATCACTTAAGTGTCAACATCAGTGAATATTCGAAGAGAGCTAACCAAATAAGTCCTCTGAGAATGTCAATTGTGGATGTCATGCTTATGTACCATCGTGACAGACCCACGAATCAGAGTTGTGAGTTAGAAAAATCAGGTCCAAGTGGGCTGTCTAGAGACTGTTATTGGGCTAATGCTATACAATGCATGCTTAAGTATCCGCACATGTGGTGATAAGGAGGTCATAGTGCAAGAATGCAATCAGGCCCAAGTGGGCTGGAAAAACAAGTCTGTCAGTACATGACACGCTATGTATATAACTGGATAAATTGATTTAAGCAACGTCATACAGCATACCAGAAAATGAAGTAAATGAAATGTCAGACAAATCAGTTGGTAACTATTAAGGAATCAGTACACAGAAGGATGTGTAGTGGACTAGGGACAGTCAGGTATGCAGCAGAATGAAGGCAACAGAAAAGAGACATTCAGATTATATATGCACTGTGAGTTCTTAGTCCATGTTAAGCCCACGAGGAATCTTGGTGTCAAGCTCTATTATCAGGTGTGACACCTTGATGCGAGTTTCTCTGTCTCCTTGTAAAGATCCTCCAGAGGCAAAAGTATTGTAGATATAATACTTTATTCAAGTAGAACTCTGCACCCCAGCCTGCTAGTCTCACCTAAAGCCAGGCTCCAGTATAACTGTCCAGTAAATCAAATACATACATTCTACAGCAGAGGTCTTCAAACTTTTTTGCTCTGAGCCCCCCTAAGCAAAATGTTTTGAAGTTGGGCCCCCCCTTCAAAACTATATGGCAAGGATTTGGGGAGGAGGAGGGATGATCACAGGGGGCGGGGATCATGTCTTCATTTCAGGATTGCTTTTCTGTAGCTCGTAATCCACACTAAATGTGGGACTTATAAAAATGCAACAGCATCAAACAAGAATAGAATTGCCCCCAAACACTACTGCCCATAATTGGGGTGCTGTTGGCCTCAATGCACTCCATCTGCCGCACTAATGATGGCTGCAGCCCTGAGAAGCAGGCAATCTTCTCTTCCTTCACTCCTTCCCCACCATGTCTGACTGTCACTTCAATCTCGAAACAAGCCCGGTCTCTTTCTGAAAGAAAATGAGCTACTGCATGCTACCTACCTTTTTTGCTCCAAGGGCACCATCTGTCCTAATGCTAGCAAGGAAAATGAGCGCCCATGCACCCTTTTTATTGTAAAACATTCAAACTTGTGATGCAGTGGACCCCTGGGCAAAAGTGTCACTGCACCTGTTTCACTAATGATAGGTACAGACGTTTGTTAACAACATAGGCTCCCATCTCATTTGCCCTGGTCAGTTGGGTGATTGAGTCCTGTGATGGAGTGAGCACAGGACCGAGGTCTATGCTCTTACAGCGTGACGCTGAAGAATGGGTAAAAAGCTTGAATTACTATCTACCACTGGTAACAGCTTGAGGCTGCATTCCAGTCCATCATTTTTTTGCTCGACATGCCATCTCTGACAGGAACCAGCCATGCTCCAATTTTTGCATCACTGTGAATAACATGTTCTAACCTTAACTCAGTGATAAGCACTTTATCAGCCTGTGAAAGGTGAAAGGTTGGACAGCCCTGCTTGAATTCCAAATCTCTTCAAGTTGCTCATAGATATCTGTAGATGGCACAAAAACAGCATATATATTAGGTGAGAGGATGTGGTCTGACGGATAGACTGCTGACCTTGGAGCTGGGAAACCAAGGTTCGAGCCTCGGGTCGACTCCACATCCTGTGATTCTGGGCAAATCAATTAATCTCCCCGTGCCTACCAAAAAAATGAATGTGTCCTTGTGTAACGTAACCGGTGCTCATGTAAAGCGCTCCAATACCTTTGGGTCGAGTTTGCGCTATATAAATCTGCAAAAAAATAAATATACATATATATATATAGATATACCTACCCACATACACCCAGCTGTATATAATGAGCAGTAAGCAGGTTTATATATGGAAGGTTTCTTTTTTTGTTTGATGCCAAAACGCAATCTTTCTTTTGTGCATTGTACTTCTAATAGTGCTGCGCAATATCACTGGCTTAACAGCACCAAGAAATAAATAAAACTCTATAAAGATGTACATTATAATTCAATACACTGGTCTAAATGTATGGACTTTTCGGTGGAAAGCAAATTTCTTTTGGCATAGCACAGCCTTTTAACCGCCATGTGAGGGGTATTTATTGTGGCTCGCATGTGGAAGTGGAAGTGTGGCTGGATACTCCTGCTATCTACTTGTTGATGGGTGTGGGGTGTGATAATGGCATTTTTACTCCGGCAGATTTCCACCAATCCGCATTAAATATGGTAGGTCATTGTTTTTTGTTATGGCATTGAAACAATCATGTATATAATATGAGACAGGAAGGCAGCAGTGTTTTTGGAAAGTAATAAAATCACCTAGTGGCTTATCGGCGCTCTAAACCATCATTGTAGGTAACACTTTAGATGTAACTGAAGGTCAAGCTAGTAGCCTCAGCCCTGCCAGCCCAGGCCACAGAACTTGACAGGGGGGGAGGAAGGGAAGGCTGTATTTGAACCCGAATTCACGCTCACTGACCCTGCTCCATGTCACTCGGAATTACTGTCCTGACCCGTTTTTATGGGCTTTAACTGCTGCATGTAAATGAAGACAACCTAGAAAGGCGCCTTTTGCGCTTCCAAGCTGTCTTCATTTACATGTAATTGCAGACCCATTTGCGCCCCCCTGGGAACACTTCAACGGCCCCCCAGGGGGGCGCGCCCCACAGTTTGAAGACCTTTGTTCTACAGTGAAGCTTAGTAACTGCAAAGTTCCAACTGTATGATGTCACATTACAATGTTGAAGCAGGAGCTCCGAGGGGAACACATTACAATGACTAAGGAAACTTAACAAATATAGGAGACAGAATACCACACATCTCCCTTCCGATAACACATAAAATCAAGAATAAATATCATTAATAATACATCTCTAATACTGTACAAAATCATCCAAATATTTCGGCTTGACACGTGGCCTTGCACTCTTTACTCGCTCCATGACATCTCTGCAACTTTTTTTGTTAAGTTGTGCATCCCTTTTTACAAAAACATCAGAAGGAGAAAAAGCGAGTTTAGCAACCCTGTTTAAATTCCAGACCCTGTGATCTTCTGTTCTGATGGCATTCTTAAATACTTTAATGACCTTCATGGGCTGCAGGAACTGAGATCCCCCAGGGGTATGACCCTTGCGAGGACTACGAATTTTAACTAAGTCTCCAACCCTCACAACTGTTTTTTTAACAGCCTTCCTTGTGTCAAACATTTCTTTATTCATGCACATTTTTCTGACTTCCTTTTCAATACGTTTCTTGTCACCTTCCTCAAACATGGGATCAGAAGATTCCCTAGCTATCCATGAAGGGCATAACATGGTGGAGGGTTTTCGCTTGCGAAATAGCTAAAAAGGGGTCCTCCCTGTCGTTGAATGGGGAGCCAATATGTAGTTTTTCACCTTGTTTTTAACTTCAGAATACCAACACTTGTGATTAGATAAAGCTCTTTGAATGGTCTCTTTGAGTACCCGGTTAAACCTCTCAACTATTCCATTGGTCTCTGGATGGTAGAGAGAGGACCTTTTGTGTACGATACCCCTGTCATCTAAGAACTTAACCATTTCTTTGGAGGTGAATTGAACACCATTATCGGAAAGTAGTTTTGAAGGAAAACCTTCTCTTTCAAAAACATTATTAAGAAATGTTATGATATCTTTCGTTTCTACCGAGTTCGTAATCATAACCTCAGGCCACCTAGAATAAACATCAAGAAGCACGATAACCTACTTATCTACACTAGTGTGCTTTATAGGGCCCAAAACGTCAATAACCACCTCTTCCCAAGCTTCCTTGGGAAGTAACCTTAAAGTCATCGGTTGAACACGGGGTTGCAAGATCTTATCACATCTACTGCATTCACCGCATTCTCGAACAACCCTCTCCACCAACGTGTCCAAACCAGTAGGTTTGTCTAAGAATCTCTTTAGTTTTGGAGATCCCTGGATGCCCATCATGAGCGAAATCTAATAGTTGTGACCTTAAAGAGGTTGGAGGAATCAATCTGGTACCCCTCATTAAAATACCATTTTAACAAGCTAGCTCTCTCTTACTCGAAAGAAACCACTGAGATCTTTGTGTACTTTTGCATGTTTGTCCCAATTTCCTGCAATACCGTCAAGTACAAATTGGAGCGTAACATCTTTAGCAAGTTCATCCTCCCACACAACCTTCTTGATCACGCTGTCATTGACCAGGCACACAGCATACTCATCAAATTCATCGTTCTCATTTTCAATCTCCTCATCCTTGGAAATATTAATGTCCACCAAGCGAGAGCAGCAATCAGCCAAGTTGTTTTTTGCACCTGGAACATACACAACAGCAAAATCAAACTCTTGGAGAGCTATCACCCATTTCCTTATCCTAGACGAAATATTGTCTAGACCCTTTTTTTCAAAGATCTCCCTCAACGGTTTGTGGTCAGTTTTAACGGTGAATTTGCATCCCCACAAGAATGTCCGTAGTTTCCTTATCGCCCAGAAAATGCCTAAGGCCTCCTTTTCCACTACAGAATAGTTGAGTTCAGCTCCTCTTAAACTTCTAGACAGAAACAGTATGGTTATTTCTACTCCTTGGTGATTTTGTAGCATGACAGCACCTAAACCTCCGGAACTGGCATCTGTCATGATGACAATGTCGTGACCTGGTTCAAAACTGCTCAAACAGGAGGCTTTGGCTAACATTTGTTTGACCAAAATATATTCTTTTTCACACTCGGCATTCCAATCGAAAGTTACTCCCTTTTTTAGAAGACGCCTCATGTTTTGTGTTCAAAATTGGGTATAAATTTTGCGTAATATTCAGTCATTCCCAAGAGCTTGACAACATGATCCTTATGACTAGGCTGGCCATATTGTGAATGGTGTTAACTAGCTCCTTCTTGGGTTCTATGCCTGAACCAGATACCTTATGTCCCAAATAATGAATTTCAGTAAGACTAAATTTGCATTTTTTTGCTTTCAGGGTAAGACCATTGGCTTCCAAAATTTTTAACACTTCTCTCACCCTATTGTCATGTTCTTCTTTGTTGCAACCAAAGACAAGTATGTCATCTTGATAAACCTTTATCCCTTTGACATTACTAAGGATATATTCCATCATCCTTTGAAATACTGCAGCGGCAGATATTAGCCCAAAAGGCATTCTGAGGAACTTAAAAGTTCCAAATGGGGTAATAAATGCTGTTAAATCTTGAGTCTGAGTGCAGCTTCACCTGGTGATACGCTGAAGCCAAGTCCAAAGAGGAGAAGAACTTGGCTCCCTCTAAAAGAGACAACATCTCTGAGATGTTAGGGAGGGGATAATGGTCAACGACCACACACCTGTTAGGCTCCCTCAAATCTATACAAAGCCTGGATTCTCCATTGCTTTTAAGTGCCATTACGACTGGTGACAACCACTCTGAAGCTTCAACTTCAGCAATAATACCAGCACTCAACAGTTTGTCTAATTCTATTTTCATATTTTCCTTCACCTTAATGGGAACACCTCTTACTTTGCTGATAGCAGGCACTGTATTTTTTTTAAACATTATTTTATGTGGGTACCCCTTCAAACAACCCAATCGCTCATTAAAAACCAAGGGAAATTCTTTTTCAAAAGAGGGACTAGAACCACACAATTCGACCTGACTTAAAGGCACATGTTTGTCATCACAGGCAAGTGTTTTTAACATAACAGAAGTAGTTTTGTTGGGATCCAGTATAACTCCTAGATCTTTTTGGTGCAACCAACTGACTAATGAATCACCTCTCTCTGAAACATAAACTTTACCAATGGTGACTCGATCCTTGAAATTAATGTTTCCATTGAAATATCCTGAAAGTTTAATAGGTTCACCCCCATACCCTTTGGCTTTGATGTCAGCTTCATGCAGTATAACTTTATCCTTCAAATGTTTATCATATACTTCTTTGGGAACGAGAGTAATTTTTGCCCCAGAGTCCAACAACATCTGTACTGGAGTGTTGTCAATGTGAACTACTTCAAAAGGACCACTCTTTTCACCTTCAGAGACCCTGAGTATTATTTCCTCAACTTCATAATCTTCATCACAAACAACTTTGTGAACTTTCTTTTTCTCAATACCAGAGCGACAACATTTTGATACATTTCCCTTCTTTTTACATTTCTTACATGTTGCCTTCCATCCAATACAACCTTTAAAACTGGCTATATGCCCCTGTTCTCCACATCTGTAACATGTAATGTTGTGGGGATTCTGCTCATACACAGAACTATGCACAAGAAAACAGGACCTCAGTAAATAGGGGTGTACCTCCTATCACCTTAGTACCTTAAATCCCAACCAACTAGCAATAGTGTCTCATTCGGTCTCCTACAAATATCCAGAAGCTACGAATATTTAGACAACCCAGAACACGAGCACTCCCGACTCACCTCAGAGTCGCGGGAACAAGACACTCTTTCCCTCTCACGTACTTGTCCACAATAAAAATAATCAGTCACTAAATAAGTTCAAAATGTTTATTTTGACTATAGTGATCCATGATAAAGTATGCAAACCACAACTAGCAGCAAAATGCATAAAGCAAGAATCATTAGCATTGTTACAATACCATAGAATATAAAAGGAGTCGTCATTTTATAAAGACTGTGAAAAGGCTAAATAATTGGGCCTAATCACCCTCCCCAAGGCAGTAAGAAGTTATGTTATATAACAGAAGATCTCTAGGCATTATTAGCAGACCCCTACCTGAAAGCCTAAACCCAAGGGTTTACATCATAGGAACAGCAGCGCTCAGCTCCATGGAACGGCTTTCTTCGACTGAGTGTCAAAAACATGCAACAATGTTATATCAAAGCACGATTCTTCCGCATTGCAGCTGTTGGTTACATGTTTTGTCTAGGTAATAGGGACTGACCAGAACAGAATAACAAGAGACATTGTTGACCGACCTTGCACATTATGTTCAGACAGAATTGAAGGGAAGGCTGAGAACGTGAAAAACAATCTGTTATCATGTACAGGGCAGAGGCAAAGTGTCGTGAAAACAAACGCTTAGCAGAGGCGTGTGCAAAAGCAGCAGCATAGGGCAAGCAAAACTCATTCTAACCTAGCAATGTCGACAATGTGTCTTAGGGCTATATAACCCCATATAACACCCTCCCCCTGGTAAGTCAGTAGTACATAGACAGAAGAATGAATACAGAGTTCAAAAAGTCAGGCATTGTTTAAAATATTGGTATGGGACTTTCTTTAAAAATTAAAAAAAAAAAAAAAATCGGAGAAAAGAAAAAGGGGAAAGTTCGAAAAAAAGCCTAACAGCACTTTGAGCTTGAAAAAGAGTCTGTATGCCAGACAGTGGAGCAGGGACGAACCAAGTAGTCAATCCATGAAGGTTTGGGTGCAAAGGAATGCAATTCCTTCCAATAGCTCATCATTGTCATTGGTGGAAAAAAGGAAAGATATCCAATTAAGTAAGTCGAAGGAACAATCATGTTCCTCACAAACAGGAGCATCCAAAAACAGAAAAGGCAAACTTGCGTGATATTCAATGAAACTTCGTTGTAGGAAAGTCTGCGCAGCCGCACAGATATCCCAATGATCCAAGATTCCAAGTAAAGCTGCACGTGTCATTGGACCATCCACAGAACAAGTCACGTCATGAGCCTCTAAGGGACCCATCAACCGGCTGAAATCAGGGATTGGACACCACGTGTTTGATAAGCAAAGTTCCATCGCCCAGGAGAAATGACACCGTTTGCAATGAAGCACTGGTTGCACGCAAGTAAAGTAGGCAAAGCGGAATGTCAAGTTGTAACTGACGCCAAGCGTTCCTAAAGGCAAGCATCCAAAAGCCTCATACAGGCGATCACGGTACAGATGAAGCTTGTCCGGCCTGTGCAGAGCCACAAAGTGAGCAGCCATTACGAAACACAAGAAGGAGAAGCAGGACACCAGCTGCGAGTGCCAATATTAAGGGGAACCCTCCGAAGACGCTGGAAAATATAGAATGAATAAAAGCCGGAATTACCCCGAATATAGTTTGAAATGAAGAGACCAGGCCAGATCCCACACATTTAAAAAAATGGGCATGGCCTGTCGTATCAGAAGCATTAAATATTTGGTGAATTAATTCCCCAAAATGAAGTGGGAGGTTAGTGTTAAGAAGCGACTGTATCTCACTCGAGGTCCGAGCCACCTGCAGTCTGAATGTTTCACGGGCGGAAGTGAGGGCCACCTCCTGTTGGAATAAAAGGGCTTTGAGCCTGCTCAACTTGTTGAACTCTGTTTTCAAAGTCGGAATGGAAGGCCAAAGGGAAGAATCTAAACTCCCATGCGGGGGCAGGAAAAGGACATTGCTACAGCAAGTTACGCGCTGGGAAACAGTTACCAAGTATGGGACACCCGCCTGCAAACCACAGCAGTCTTGATTGTTTAAAATGAGATAACTGCCGTTAGTAAGCAATGTAAAGACAGGTGTGATGGATGGTACTCGGGTCCCTTTCAAAAAGCAAGCTAGATTGGGCGCTGACACGTTACTCACCGTGCAACTTAACGTGTTTGCACACAAGAGTGACCCAGTACTGAATCACACTCCTCCCCTGTGAGAAACTTCTTTATCCTCCCTCAAACACCGATAAACAAAGGGCAGGACCCATAATTCATGCAGAAAAGCAGTGCCAAGCGGTTCAAAGCGGCCAACAGGAAAGTGTTGCATACATAATTTAAATTGAAAAAGTGAAAAGGGCAAAGTGATAACGCCATGAATTAACCAAACAGCAGAGTCCGTTTCCGCTACAGAGAACGGTAAAGGCTCCAATTGTTCAATATGTAACAGTGTATATACAGCATCTTTCATGGACATAAACTTCTGTTTATCAGTCAGGTTAAAAGGCAAAAATAAAGCACTGGAATTCAAATAATCCCAGGGCACTTTACCCATTTTCAGTGTCTGCAACGTCCAAGCAAATTGCATGACCGATCGTAACTGATTCTGACCATGATATAACACAGAAACATCACTTTGCACAATATCTATTACAGAAGAAACAATATTGTCTAACGTATAAATGCTTGAAGAAAGCGTATTAATGCTGTTGTCTACTACAGCAAGTACTTTTTCCAAGTTCGCCTGGTCAATTTGACGCAGACGGAAGGCGGCTTCCATCTGTGAAAGTTTCCAAATTTCATTATAAGAGGCATAAAGAAATCGCTTGGCCCTTGGATTACGTGGGCCTAGGAGAAAATCAGGCAAATCTATATCGTTTGATAGGATTGAAAGGTGCTGTTTGACAGATGCAAAGGTAGAGTGTTCCAGCCACTGCTGGCACAATTTACCTACCGAGTATGTAGTCACAGAATGATGAGGTGGATAACGAGGATCAGGCTTAGTCTGAAAGAAACCAGGTGTAACATTGTAGAAACGCAACTGGCATGCATTAGATTGCCACAACATCCATCCCAATGGATCAATTTCAGAAACATTAAAGGAGGCATTTTGAAGGAGAGCCTGCAAAGCCTCCATGGTGTAGTTATTATGTAACCGCCAATCATTATATTCAGCTAATGACGGAATTGAGGGGGTATTTAGGTTTTTGACAGTTGCAAGGCCATAACAGGATGTTTGGTAAATGGTGTCATTTAAAAACAGCAATTGAGTCGGGATCAGGCAGGCACGTTGTAACGCCTCAGTGCCCTGAACCTGCCATGGCTTCGTGCCCCAAATTGATTTTAAATCTATAGTCTGTTTCCAATGGTCATAACCGTGTGCGGCCAACTGCGTTCTAAACGAATTGGCATAATTTAGTTTAGTGTGGGATAACAGGTACTTCGATGTAGGGGATCTTTGAAGCCTAAAATAATAGAATTCAGGATTGTTCAAATCATAGTTAGTAAAATAGGTGAATTTATCCCTAAGCGTTTTAGAACTCCCCTGTGTGGGAGTTGGACAATGTTCCCATTGGGTAAAATTAAAAACAGGTCTTATGGTGTTCGATTTGTGTAAAAAATGATGCCCATAATGTTGATAGCAAAAAAGATCACCATAATTGGCAGAATTTAAATACAAATCCTCAGCATCAAAGGCAGCATAATACTTTAAATCTGAAAACAATGCATGAACGGCCTGCACATCCCAATCATCCGAATGTATGTCCCGTGTCACCACATCTAATGAGACGCGAAATACGTACGGAACTCTAAGGACCTCTGTCGGGCCATGGATTTCATAAGCCACTTTGTCCCAAACGATGCCCTCATGAACAGGAAAAGCTGAAATATTCACACAAGTTTTGTCACGTTTCATGATATGGGACGATGTGTGTGGAGCCAAAGTTCCATCGACCATTTTTACTGTAGAGCGTTCAGGGAGATAATGGCCATTTATAAGTAAAAAGAACACTGGCACAAATCCAATCGACATGAAGAGAAACATCACAACAAGTACCAACCAAATGTAGGTCCATGGGGGAACGAAGTATGTCCTTTTGAACCAGGAGTAAAAGATACGCAACTTAGACTTAGGTGCATCAGGCAAACTGGATGATGAGGAGGACGAGGCAGAAGAAAGGTGTGCCGGTTCTCCTTCACAGGCACTCACTGGACTTGCAAGCAAAGGTGAAAGCGTTGAATCGTCCATTTGTACTCGTGGGCTAGATGGTATCTCACACACGGAATCAGTAGCCGGAAAAGGACACACAAGATCCATCGCAGAAGATGTTTGTCGCATAGGCTGAAGATCAATTACAGCGTCCATCACTTGAGCAGACATTCTTGTGGCAGCAGGTGACGACAAAGTTAACAGTGCTAAAGATATTGCGTTGCACGAAACTGCAGGTGTCACACTATTCAGAATCGGCCACACGGTGTAACTTGACATTGTCCACTGAGATGTATCTGTTGTCTTTGCGACCAGGCAATGGTGGTAGATTGACAGTACGAGTACCCTTCAGTCCAAGTACAGAAACCAGAGCACGATAAGAGGGACCAAATTCTTTTTCGTTTTCAATCTTCTCCCGCACTAGATCTCCAACTTTAGGAAGCCAATCGGTAACAGGAATCAGTTGTGCATCAGCAGGCGAAGATGGTAAATGCTCAGTTGCCAGAGTATCATGGGACTTTTGTAGATCCTGTAACATAGCAGAATGATTATCTACGTCAAACTTAGAGGCAGCCGCCACAATGTCCAGACCATCAAGGTCAGGAACAAACATGTGAAAGCCAAAGAGCATTTCGTAAGGGGTCCGCCCACCCAGAGATCTTCTAGGGAGAATATTTAATGCACGTTGGACCCCATACAAGTGGGACAGCCAGTCCCTGCCAGTACCTAAGACTCTAGCTGTCAAGGATTGCTTTAAGTCACAGTTCATTCGCTCCACAACTGAATTGCCCTCAGGCCTGTATGGAGACGAAAACTGCACCTGTACCCCCAACGACTTCATTGCATCCTTGTAAGCCTTAGAGGCAAACGCTGGACCTTGGTCAGAATGGAAGGTACCACAGGCAAACATTCCGATAAAGACACGCAAATCCCTGATGACATTTTGAGCGTCAGCACTACGTTGTGGCCATACCCACAGGAATCGAGTGCAAGAATCAACCGCAACCAAGATGTACTTGTATGCAGTATCAGAAGAAAGAGGACCGCAGTGATCAAGATAGACACAGCCAAAAGGTCTATTTGAAATACACAGCTGTATTAGTGGCGGACGTGGGACTGTAGAAGGCTTGATTTGTTGACAAACATCACAGCAAAAAACATAGTTACGAGTCTGTTTATATAAACCACGCCACCAGTAACGTTGCTGAAGAGTAGTGACTGTTGCCGACACACCAGCATGTGCAGAAGCAATGCCTTCGTGTGCGGCCTTGATCAAAGCTTGCCTGCGGTCAGAGTTGGGAATCAGCCGATCCCCAACTGAAGGAATGGTAGCATAAGGAACCTGTTCGGGAGTTACATGATAAAAGTATTTAGAAGGGAAACCCGCAGGATAATTACCTCCCTCCCTAGTTGCAGCGACCGCTGCCAGAATCTCATTATCAACCTTAGTCATAGATCTTGTAACTGCTGCTACGGAACACGTGGCTACTGCAGACTTGGCCGCTTCATCAGCCATAGAATTACCAAGAGCGTGTGTTCCGATACGCTGGTGGCCAAGAGTGTGAATAACATGTGTGAGAGGCAGACGTTGTTTAAGATCTGCCACTCGAACCCAAAGCGTTTTATGCTTAATTGCGCTGCCTTTAGAATCGCTGTAATCATTTTGAGACCAAAAGAATAAGTTGTCATTGAACGACTGGACACAATAGCAAGAATCGCACACGATAAGAGTATTCACAAGAGGATCAGCAAACTCCAGAGCTAGGACAAGAGCACGCAGCTCGGCCAATTGCGCCGTGCAGTCACCTAGTGCCTGCGTGTGTACAATGGAAGACTTAAACTCTCCATCTTCAATAGAGCCAGCCACAATAGCACAAGCCGCTGAATAAGCATGTTTGGAACCCGTGGCCGGTTGCGCCGAGCCATCGGTATAAATGATGCATTTGTATTCACACAGAGGAAGAAGCGACAAAGGAGGAGGATGAACAAATTCATACTGCAAAAACTCCTGAGTCTGAAGAGATGGATCAAAGACAAATGTGACATCCGAAGACGTCAATGAAGTAGCCCACTGAATCCAACGTGGGTGCAATGCCTTAGAGTTAGGCACACTAGCCTTAGTCACCGCTTCCAAAGCAGGGAAGGGAGTGACCATAAGAATGCGTTTGCCCTGCGCCAGTGAGCGTTCCTTTAGAATCGCCATCTGCACTGCCGTCAAGACCTTTTCTACAGAGGAAAAACGCATTTCAGCCGCAGTGTACAAGTGTGATTTGTATGCAATAGGTACTGTGTCTCCTTCATTGAACGTTAAGTACGTGAAACCCACTGCGCCAGAAACTATACGTATTACCAGGTTGGTGGTGTTATCACGAGTCATTAAGAAGTTAGTCGCAAGCAAATCCGCCTGCAAAGACAGCAGAACGGAAGTATGTTCCGGAAGCCAGCTGGCAGAAGAGAACTGAGGTTGTATCAACGCATAAATGAAATGAAATGAAATGAAATTTGTACTTGTAAAGCGCACTTATACCCCCAAAGAGGTGTCCTGGCGCTGTACGCATACCGCTGTGGAACTCTTCCTGGCTTTTCCCTGTGAAATGTCCACTCCTGGGCACCCCCAGGGTGAAGCCAGGCATCCCAGCGCTGTTGGGGCCGTTGTGGAGATTAAGCAAGCTATTGCCCAGAGTTGCAGAGTGGGACCCATGATTAGAATAGGCACCGAGGCGAGAATTATCAGGTCCGAGGAAATTGAGCCCAAGACCCGCCGAGGCGGGAATTGAACCCTGGTCCCGGGCCAGATCTCTGCATCAGGGTCTGCCGCTCTAACCATTGAGCCACACTTCTCCAAGCGGTTTGATACGCTGGGCATAATCGGGAATGTAAGTCCTCCCGAAGTTCAAAAGACCCAGCAAGGACTGTAACTTTTTCAAAGAAGAAGGTGGTTGCAAATGTGCACATTTCTCTAGGAAGTGAGGTGCTAGACCCGTTCCCTCATTATTGAGCTCGTAGCCCAAAAAGAGCACTGCCAGATGGGCAATGTGTGACTTTGCAAAATTAAATTTGTAACCGTAGTCCGCAAAAGACAATATTATGTGGTCGACTCGGTCAAGATGCGGGGCGAGGTCGTTGACAGTGAAATAGATGTCATCAACATACGACAAGGCCTCAGGGTCAATGTCATGCAACAAAGACACAATGCGTACCGCAAAAGCACCCGGGCTATTCCTGTAGCCCATTGGCAATCTTGTGAATTTTTCTGATTTCCGACGGCACTAAATGCTGTCGGGTCACCACTCGCACGGTCTAGATTGTGACTGTAGAAACCATTGGAAATGTCAAGTGTCGTTTTGTATTTTTTACGAACAATATTATTCACCAGCGCTGAACTGTGTGCGTTTTGCACCGCAAAGGTGCGGCAATGGCTGTTCAAATTTCTATAATCCAATACAATCCGAAAAGTACCATCAGGTTTAGAGACAATAAAGAGAGGATTATTCATAGGCGATACACATGACTCAATGACCCCCTGATACTCTAATTGTCTTAGAATGTCACAAACCGAAGCTTTCGCTTCACGTTTGATGGGATATTGAGGTTGAGGTTGTGGCATAGAGCGCAATGGTATTTCATGAGCCGGTGAATCAACGTCCCAACCCACCTGATTGCGATACACCGCTGGGGCTAAGGCCAAAGTCCATTCCTCCGCGAAAGCCTGCGCTTGTTCCTCAGGGACACAACGTGAAAAACTCGGAAGTATCACATCTTCCCCCCGAGAAGCGGATAACACAAAGGGAGGAGGCCAATACTTCTCCGCCAATAAAATGTCATATGTAGCGGTTAGATTCTCCCACAACACAACATTAATGGGACGAAGTATATCGCCTTGAATTTGGAAAAGGACTTCGTGTAGTCTATCCGGGGGGGCAACCCGGGTATCTGCAGTCTCAATGGTAACAAATGTGTCAGTTGCTGTCACATCCAGACGGGGACGTAGAGCCTCCCTGACTATGGTAACTTCCGCCGCACTGTCGAGCAGAGTCACCGCCCAAGTCTGATCCAGGAGTCGCGTCCTCACCGTCTGTGGCATATCTCGCTGTTAAAGCGGCAACCTTTTTCTTTTGAAAAGGAGGACGGGTTCGTGCGGAATCACCCTGCTTTTCCTTGACTTCAAACTGTCGAGGCTGTTCACGGAGTTGTGACGCAGGTTGACTTCTACCCCGATCCTGGCGATACACTCCACCGACTTGTGAGCCTGATGTTTCCTGTAAAGAACGAGGTGAATGCTGGTCAGGAAGCTGAAATCTTTCAGGAGACTTAATTTTAGCGCAATCGCGCAAGTCATAAGTACGTTCAGACGCATCAGGGGCTGGTGAACTGGCACGCGAACCCTGTTTCTGTTGTTGGGAACCCTGTTTCTTACTTCTTTGCCAATTCTTTTTAGGAAAGAAAGGGCGCCCATCCTTGTCAGGCTGGGCTTTCTGTTGTATTTGAGACTGCGTTTGTATTTGAGACGTAGGCTTATTTCCCAGACTATTGCGGCCTATGGTTTTGTAAGCCTTTGCAATAATCTTTGGCAATTCTCGTGGTCTGTCAGGCTCCGCGACCGCCTCTAAGCGGTTTGCTACTTGAAAGCTAACTGCATCGCCCTTGACATTCGCAAGGATCATATCAGCAACCACGTCGAACACTCCCACCAGTCTCATCCCCAGCTCAACAGCCACTTCTGCACCGTGTTCATCTTGAACGCGTTTAATCACAGAGGGGAGTACGGTCATGGAGGGGGTGCCGAAACACATAGAATATACCGCTGCAAACACCCTGCCCCAGGTGTTACAATCAGCCAATTCGGGAACTAAGTCTTTGGGTAAACTAATAGTTAATATCCTGTGTTTATCCACAGGAGTGGTATTAGGAAAGACAGCTTCTATCTGTCCAAATTTCTTGGCAAGCCAATAAGGAAATTCATCCTTATTCTGTGGGCACTTGCCCATGACAGAATTAACAATAACGGGACTGATGGTTACGCCACCAGGACCCGCAGGTTGCACCGAAGCGCCAGGTGGTCCCACCTGGACGGTGCGTGTGACGTACTGTATTACAGCCCTATAGACGCGTACCAACGATGTATGTAGGACGCGGAGCTCTGCGAATTTAGCAGTTGTAAAAGCACGTGGGTGTGGGGTAAACCCAGCCAAAACGGGCCATGTGGCCCCATCTATAGATAAAGGGCCTAAACGGACCACCGTTAATGGGTGAGGAAGGGCGCCATTAAACCAAATACGGTATTGCCAAGCTGTAAGCGGAATCTCAAGCGCTCTATAAGGCTGATATTGCTGAGGAACGGCGGTGGCAGTATACGTGTGAAACAAATCATCAGTGCCATCCACCGCCGGAAAGGTGACCCAAGAGTAAAAAACTTCAAATTGGTGAGCCGGATCGGCTTCAACCACAAAAATAAGCGCGGCCCCAGCATCAGGGACCGCATAATGAGTCAAGTGCGCCCGCAGCGCGGCTCTGCTATGAGCCGGAATATCAACGACAGCCATTATAGAGAAGACAGCAGAACAACTTAAAGAGTGGCAGCACAAACCCGGGTTATAAGAAAAGATATACCTTTTAAAACTTCAAGCTTGAATAAACCTATAAAAACGTCAATATAGGAGGCTACTCCGTCACAGCTGTCTCCGGAAACAGAAGTGAGGGTATTGTGGACCAGCACGATCACTACTCAAGCGTCTCGCAGATAAGAACCAGACTAAGCGTTGGCGGCGCCATGTTGTGGGGATTCTGCTCATACACAGAACTATGCACAAGAAAACAGGACCTCAGTAAATAGGGGTGTACCTCCTATCACCTTAGTACCAAAAATCCCAACCGACTAGCAATAGTGTCTCATTCGGTCTCCTACAAATATCCAGAAGCTACGAATGTTTAGACAACCCAGAACACGAGCACTCCCGACTCACCTCAGAGTCGCGGGAACAAGACACTCTTTCACTCTCACGTACTTGTCCACAATAAAAATAATCAGTCACTAAATAAGTTCAAAATGTTTATTTTGACTATAGTGATCCATGATACAGTATGCGAACCACAACTAGCAGCAAAATGCATAAAGCAAGAATCATTAGCATTGTTACAATACCATAGAATATAAAAGGAGTCGTCATTTTATAAAGACTGTGAAAAGGCTAAATAATTGGGCCTAATCACCCTCCCCAAGGCAGTAAGAAGTTATTTTATATAACAGAAGATCTCTAGGCGTTATTAGCAGACCCCTACCTGAAAGCCTAAACCCAAGGGTTTACATCATCGGAACAGCAGCGCTCCGCTCCATGGAACGGCTTTCTTCGAGTGAGTGTCAAAAACATGCAACAACGTAATATATCAAAGCGCGATTCTTCCGCATTGCAGCTGTTGGTTACATGTTTTGTCTAGGTAATAGGGACTGACCAGAACAGAATAACAAGAGACATTGTTGACCGACCTTGCACATTATGTTCAGACAGAATTGAAGGGAAGGCTGAGAACGTGAAAAACAATCTGTTATCATGTACAGGGCAGAGGCAAAGTGTCGCGAAAACAAACGCTTAGCAGAGGCGTGTGCAAAAGCAGCAGCATAGGGCAAGCAAAACTCATGCTAACTTAGCAATGTCGACAATGTGTTTTAGGGCTATTTAACCCCATATAACAGTAACTTGAAATTTTCCAGAATAAACAGTATTCTTGTTGTAAATACCCTTGTTATACAAGGACTTATTTGTGTCAGTTTTGTTTTGGTGAGAATTCGTCACATTATTTTGTTTCCCTTTGGAGTCATATACAGTTTCTACTTTATCTTCCTTAAGTCCCTCACCATTTCCTTTTTTAAGTTCCACAACACATGCTTTCTTGTGTTCACACGATTTAGCAATAGTAATTACTTCTGCCAACGATGGATTATCTTTTTCCCAACAAGCTTCTTTGACTTTCTCTAAAGAACACCCTAGCATAAATTGATCTCTCAATCTTTCTTCATAATTAGCCCCAAAATTACATGTGGAAGCTAGTTTCCTCAAGACAGTGACATAATCTCCTACGCTCTCTCCAAGTCTTTGCATACGTTTACCAAAATGGTGCCTTTCTAGCACAGTAGACACTTTAGGCAGAAAATGCGAATCTAATTTTTTTAAACCTATTTCATAATCGTTTAAATTATCTGCCTCTAGTGTGGGAAGATCTTGGAAGATGTTGGAAAAACTCTTGCCCCTCAGGACCTAAACAGTGAAGGAGAAGAGACCTCTTCCTTTCAGCGCTCAATGAGACACCACATACACGAGAATAGTGAGAAGATATTTTTCCACTTTTTCCAGGGAATATTAGGTTCACCCGGACTCATTAAAAAAAATGGAGGAGGAGGAACGTTTTGCATTTTGTAGATGAGATGGTATATAAAAAGAAAATATTTAGTGTAATAACATGAATAGAACACCTGTAAAAGAAAGAATTAGTAAAAGAGCAACGAGATGAATTTTAGGTGTGCCTGTCACCGTAAAGAAATGACAGGCAAGGAGAAAGAAAAATAAAGAAAAAAAATAAAGTGTGCTTGTCACTGAGTTTGATTGTCCTGTATAATAAAAAATAGTTTGACAAGCTAAAAAAAAAAATACAGTGTGCTTGTCACTGATGTGAATTGTTCAATAGAAAGAAGAATGTTTCCCACGCTGGTTAGAACACAGTATTCTTCCAAGAATCTGTTAGAATAAAAGAACGTTCCAAGAGGAAATTTCCCACGGAGGTAAGAAACTCCGGAACGTTGTATTGTGTAAACAATCTTCCTGTAAGGTAGTTCTTAATGATGAAATTCTAGATTCCAAAGCAGCAGGAAGTTGGTTGGTTGTAAAAGAGTCAGCATTTAGCAGGCTAGCACAATAGTGGACACAACAGGAAGTGAGGAAGATCTTCTCCAAAGGTTGGTAGTCTAGTGCTCAGTAGGTTGAGAGAAACAGGAAGTATGACATGACAACCAGAAGGCAGGAGAAGCGACGCGCTACTCGGGGCGTCTCGTAGAAACAATAATCTCCGTCATAACATCCTTGGAAACCAGCGCGCAGTGAAGAACGAGAGCCGCGGGACCCTTTCAAAGGTAAACAGCCACGGAAGATATGAGGGCTCAAATTAAACGGTTACGTTGAAATGAGCAGTTATGATGAGCCGACGACATCTGCAGTCTTGAAGAAATATGGGACACTGTCGCTCCAAGACCCACGGTCACACGGTCTCTCGCACAGTTAAGGAAAAGTGCACAACACAGCACAAAATAGAAAGCAGTCTTAGTTCTTGAGAAATCAAGAATAACACTGAGCTAGAAATCATTAGGCTGCCTCTTGCACAGTTCAGTAAAGGGCGCACAAAACGGTATAACACGCCACATAGGAGCGTCTCTCTTATCCTCCGACAAATACCAAGAATTACACGGAAAAACTTTGGTTTTAAACGTTAAAAAAAAAATAAACACATGTAAAAATGTGTGGAATACGATACCAAGGTTTCTAAAACTTCCAATCTTTTCTTCTTGGTGTTGATTTTGGAATGAAGGGTGAAAATCTTATATTCCTTTCTTCTGAGGTGGTTAGCGTTGAGGTGTGGAAAAGGTCCAAGGTGGGTAGTTTCAGCTCGTCGCCATTGTAAAGATCCTCCAGAGGCAAAAGTATTGTAGATATAATACTTTATTCAAGTGGACTTGACACCCCAGCCTGCTAGTCTCACCTACAGCCAGGCTCCAGTATAACTGTCCAGTAAATCAAATACATGCATTCTACAGTGAAGCTTAGTAACTGCAAAGTTCCAACAGTATGATGTCACATTACAATGTTGAAGCAGGAGCTCAGAGGGGAACACATTACAATGGCTAAGGAAACTTAACAAATATAGGAGACAGAATACCACGCTCCTCCCCTGGTTAGCTTGTCAATCCTGTCCAGGCCAAAGAAACCGAGGCGATCAGGATTGCTTTGATGTTTAGCAAAGAAATGCCTGACAACCGGATAAGTTTCATTCTGATTCCTTATTGCTCTCAGATGTTCCAAGATCCTCTTTTTGACCAGGAAGGTGGTACTCTCCACATACCAGAGCTTGCATGGATATTCCAGCACATACACACAATAATCAGACGTGTGCGTTATCAATTGTAAGATCTTTTAGTCTTTACTATTGGCTAGCTGATGGGTGTTGCAATTAGTGCTGCACTTGCAGGCCTCACATTTGCCACACCAGAAGAATTCCCTACATTTTTCAACCACCAATCTTTGGTAGATCGTTGGAAGTTGCTCTGTGTGAGGGTCTCTCTTAATGACCTGACTCTCCTGTATGTGGTGCTGTCGTGGGGTCCCACAATGAGCTTCATAATGGGATCTGCTCTCCAAATTGCCCAGTGCTTGTTCATCAGTTTCTTGACATCCATTTACTTATTGCTAAAGTCCGTAATAAATCTCACAATATTAGGTTTCTCAGTTTTCCCTTTCTTTTTGCTAATGAGGAGATCATCCCTTTTAAGGGATGCTACTTTCCCCTTGGCTGTGTTTAGAACCCTACTGGGATATTCCCTCTCACGGAATCTTCCCACTATGGTACTGCACTCAGCATCATATGTTTCCTTATTGGAGCAATTCCGTCTGGCGGGGAGTAGCTCACTATATGGCATGCTGCATTTCAGGTGGTATGATGACTTGACTGGCCCCATGTAGTATGCTATTGCCAGCTATTTCCTTCCTATAGAGCTCTGCCATGAGTTGCCCTTCACTTACTGTGAGATGGATGTCAAGGTATTCCATACTCTCGCCAGAGATCTTATGACTGAATGAGAGATTGAAGTTGTTCCTCTGTAGTGCATTGACAAAATCTGTGGCTGACCCTATACATCACTATCCCATGTGACTAACAAGCGTCCATGTATCTCAGCCACATGACAACATGGGAGGTGTCTCTCGCATTCTCCTCCGTCCAGACCACCTGCCTATCCCACCAGCCCAGGAACAGGTTTGCAAAGCTGGGGGCGAAGCAGGTGCCCATCGCTGTATTGGACACTTGTCTATAATAGACATCATCAAACATAAAAATAATCTGACTCGAACAGAAAGACATCATTTTGCCCGACATGAGTGTGATCCAAAAAGTTTATATATCTCCCCCCTCAGAAAGAATACACACGCGTCTATCCCTTGTTACTGATCTATGCACGTATATAGGGAGTTGAAATCAAGAGTCATTAGAAGATATGTTTCTGATGGATATATCTGCCTGTGGTTTCCTCACCTTTTGAATTATCCCAATGTGCAGCATTCCACTGAAACTTTTCTCCTCAGCTCTCCCAGGTCGACGAGGACATCACAATGGAACGGCTCCGCACGCAACTCCGCGTGACGTCATCGGAGCCATAAGAAGGCCTCGTCGGCGTGCTGACATCAGTTCCACCCATTTTTTCCGTGACTTCGAGGCGAACGGGTGAACCCACAACATATTCTCAAGTATACTTAGTATACAAAACACAACCAAATCTGGAAATTCTTAATTATAGACATTTCTTAGTGCCAAGTACACATGATTCCAACAATAAATCACGTAAAATATACATTGATTATTTTTCAGTATAAGCAGACAGGCAATGTGGAGGTGGGTTGGTCAGTGAGGAATCCACAGGCAGATACTGTATCCACCAGAAAAAGCGTTACCGAAGGTAAGTATCTTCTTCTGGTGGATACATCTGCCTGTGGATTCCTCACCTTTTGAACTAAATCCCCAAGCAGTCCCGCTCCCGGGAGAGGGTGCCTGCCTGCACCAAAAAATCGTGCAGCACAGAAAGTGCAAAATGGCCGTCCCTACTCACCTCCGAATCCAAACAATAGTGCCTCGCAAAAGTATGGAGGGAGGCCCAAGTTGCCGCCTTGCAAATGTCTACCACAGGGACTCCTCTGGCTAAAGCTGAAGAAGAAGACTTAGCTCTGGTAGAATGAGCGCAAATGCCTTCAGGAGGCTCCTTCTTGGCCAAGGCGTAGCAGATCTTGATACACTGGATGATCCACCTGGACAGCGTTCTCTTGTGGACAGCCTTGCCATTCATCTTGCCTACATAACCAATGAAGAGTTGATCATCCAACCTAAAGTCCATGGTTCTGTCCAAGTACAAGCTGACCGCTCTCTTGGGGTCGAGGTGATGAAGTCTCTCCTCCTCCTTAGAAGGCTGAGGATAGAAAGTGGGTAAGGTGATAACTGCCCCAAGTGGAAAGGAGTGACCACCTTAGGCAGGAAAGCAGCTCTGGTCCTAATATCAATCGTATCCGCATGGAATGATGTAAAAGGAGATTTAGAGCGAAGAGCCTGCAATTCACTCACACTCCTAGCGGAAGTGATTGCAACCAAAAATATAGTTTTAATTGCTAGAAACCTTAAGGGACAACTATGTAATGGTTCAAAGGGTGAACCCATCAAGAATGTGAGAACCGAATTCAAATCCCACTGAGGCATGATAAAAGGAGTGGGAGAAAACCAATTTGAGACGCTTAATGAATCTCATAACAGTGGGAGATTTAAACAAGCGTGCCAAGCTTGGTGTGAGAAAGCCGGGCCAATCGGGGGCCAAGAATTTTTTTAACTGCCCTTTTGGGGGAGCCGTACCTCTGCTGGGGGAGCTAGGAGTTAAAAGACAGGACTGCTCCTGGAGATGGTTAATTTGTGGAGCACGGGCAACACACTTAACTTATCGAAACCCACCCACACCCGGTGCAGCAGCATTGTCTCAGTGCTGGAGGGCAGACAATAGGGGGAACATTGATTAGTAAAGGAGGCACACCGGCAGGAGGAAGGGTACTTACCTGAGGATGCCTTATTTTTTTTTAAACCTATTTTATTGGGGTTTTTGTTGATACAAGCAATATTCATCACATTTCCATTGTAATTACAATAACATTTTCTTAACATTGCCTCTTGTCCTACTTGAGTCTATTCGGCAATTAGATGGACAATGCTATTCTAGTTCTAATACATTTCCCCTTATACCTAACCTAATACCCAACTCCCCTCCTCCCACCCCCTTTCACAGATCTCCTCCAGCCAGATTTTGTAATCATATCCTAGATTATTTGTGGCCCTCCGTTCTCCCACCCGTGTTCCTGGTGTTCTATCTCTCCAGTATCGGCCCAAGATTGCAGTCAGCCCTCGCCTCAGATGTGTTCTGTACCTGAGGATACCTTATGGCAGCGTGAGTAAGCAGGGCACGGCACTCGCAGCCCAGACCCACCAGACGGCAAGGCACAAAATGAACAGACTAGGTAGTGAGTTGAGCCTAACAGCAGTGAGAGGCTACCTCCGACGCGATCAAAGAAAAAGCCAACATAAAGCTTTATGACACCAAAAAGCAGCGTGTTAGATCGATGGCCTCAACAAGTTAAAGGTGTCATAACTATGACAAGCAAATGGCAGGACCTGATTGATTTATGGCAGATATGATTTATGACCTGTCACCAGTTTATTATCCTGTCAGAATGATTTATGCTGCTGTACTCCAAAAATGATTATGGCCATGTCGTTGTGGATTTATGACTGGCCAATGTTATTTATGATTGCAATGACATAAAATATCAATCTTACATGTTAATAAAACTGCGGCTAAGATTTCCCACAAAAAACAACGCAAGCACACGCCTGTTGTAAATGTTTTATTGCCTGAGGTTATATTTGTAATCTGTATTGGTTGGAGTGGGCCAAGTGCGGGGGTTATCGAGGGAAACTTGGCGCTTCTGTGCACAGTGGAAGAATGAAGATGGCAAATATAAATGAGAGCCTTGTGGCAATGGCTGCCTCTCTTCTGGGCGCTTCCCAGATGGTGATGGAAAGCACAGCGCGCTGTAAGCGTGTTCTAATCTTACAAGGCAATCGTGCCGTGCCCTGGGGCTAGCTCTCTCTCACTTCTTTGGTCCGATTCATTGCACTCCGGATCCTTGGAAGGCCGAATTACTAAAAGTGAGGAGGATGGCGAGCCAGGAGCCTGAGACGGGAAGCACATGGACCAGTGTCATTATTGTAGCCAAGACGCCCTCTGGGGACATTCAGTAATTGCAGGTTTGCTTTCAGTGCATTTGATTTACACCGACATGAGCTGTGCAGCATTAAATGTCCGGCGTGGCCAGTTGGAAAGCAGAGCCCTACTGCGAAGTTCTGAAGCACGGTGTGTTTGATGCAGCATAGACCTTGCTACAAGGAGCACTTTATGGAGAACATTTTTATTGCAGCAGGAGCATCTCGGAACTCAGACACATGTTCAATTACTTATGCGTATGGTGGTGGACTAGACTACGAGAGGCTTTGGCTGAAACGAGATCCCCACAATAAGAGGAAATGGGGACGTGTACTTGGGACGATACCAGGCAGCACATTTATTTTGAATATCCAATATATTTATATTGTATATTATGTGTAAACACAACCTGAGCCATATCAAGGTCGTTATTTGTGCAGTCATTCTTGTTCGTCAGGTGTCAGTCAGAATGGAATGAGGTAATTGTATTGTATTGCTGCATTTATATAGCACTTACTACTTCTATCCGGGATGCTGAAGCGCTTGCCTACAGGTGTAGCACATCACACCGAGTAGTGTGTGTGGTTTGAAGGGTGTTGTCTTTGTTTTGATCCTATGTGGGAGGTATCTTTGTCATGGGTGATGACCACTGAGGTATGGTTGTGTTATGATACACAATGCACAGTGTAGAGTATGATGAAGTGTGAGAGACAGATGCTCAGTTTTATGGTTTTAAGCATGCTGGTTGCTTTGAAGAGCTCCGCAGGCCCCTTGATGGTATTTTTTTATGATCTAGTCTGCTTAGCTGGTATTGCACTGGGTTGTCCAATGTCCATCTGGAAAATGTTACCCTGTAAGCATCTGTTCATAGCGTGTAGTCCTGTAGATTCACATACGCTGCACACTCTTGCCATCTACTGTTGGGCTCGGATGCCTGCAAATTGTTTTTCTTAGACAAAGTCTTTTGAGTCGCGAAAGACTTGGAGTGCGCATGGGCACCAATTCTATGTTAGATTGTTTTTTACACATCGGTAACAATAGTATGGAGTGGTGAGTGAACACAATAAGATTGTAAATATGAGATAGAAGAGATCTGTGATCAGAGCCACACGTGTCCGGGGAAGAGGGTGTGCATGGAAGTGAATCGATACAACTATATGACACAAACAGATGCTTACAGGATAAGTAATATTTTCCGCTCGTTGCATGTATTGCTGTGTATACACATGCTCTGCTTAGACTGTAACCTAATATTCTTCTGTAAGCGGTGGCTAGTGTATGGATGATGTAGATGTCTGAAATAAAGTCTGTAAGACTGTCTGGCCAACCATAGCCTGTTGCCTGGCCAGAGTATTCACACAATAATGTTTAGTAAACTTTAGTGAGGTTGACCACATAGCTGCCTTACATATGTAGGCAAATGGGATTTTTTCCAGAAAGGCCATAGTTGCAGCATTCTTCCGGGTAGAGTGCGCCCTGGGTGTGATAGGAAGGGTTCTATTTGCTTTAAGATTACACATCAGGATACACTTGACTATCCACCTTCCAATGCCTTCCTTGTATATAGACTGGCCCTTGTGGGGTTTTACAAAGGCTACTTGGAAAGTCTTTGTTGTGCCCATGTAATACATGAGCGCATGTTTGACATCTAGGGTGCGGATGGCTCTCTCTGCTACTGAGTGGTTGGGGGAAGAAGACTAGGAGCTCTATGGTCTGTTTATGGATGAAAGTTGAAACCACCTTAACTTGGGACTAGTCCTGAGCACTATCTTGTTCTTGTGCACCTGAATAATGGGTTCTGGCAGTGTGATGGTTTACAGGTTCACTATTGTGTCATTCAAAGTTATTTCAACAAAAAAAGCCACCTTCCAGGAGTGATACTGGTGAGGACAGGAGTGTAAGGGCTCAAATGGGGGATCCAGGAGTTTGGTGAGGGCAATGTTTAGGTTCCACTCTGGTGCTGGTGGAACCATGGGAGAAATAACTCTCCTAATACCTATCATGAAGACTTTTACCACGGGTATGTACAAGAGGAATTTTGCGTGTAGGCAGTATTGAGGTGTAGGTTAAGCATGGCCTTTGGAGATGAAGCATGTCCTGGACTGCGGGTTGGAGAGGGTTTTGCTTTTTAGTGATACAGTAGCGGACAAAGCTCTTCCACTTCGCTGCATAGCAGGGAGACACAGGTAACTGAACTCTAGGAACTCTGGTGCCAGATCGCTAGATTGAGTTGTTTGATCCCTTTGTGCCTGATCTGTACTTGGTTCCTGGTAAGAAGGTTCTGCCTGTGGAGGAGCTTCTCGTGTGGGTTGCCCATCATCTTGAGTAGAGCCGAGTACCAGGGCTGCCTAGCCCAGGTGTGGGCTATGCGGGTGATGATCTGGGAGGTTTGTCAAATCTGCTGCACCACAGAGGGATGGTGATATTCTGCTATCAGGTGGGTGTGTTGGTGGAGCGACCAATGGCAGATGGTCTGTGCCAGCAAAGAAAGGCAGAGGGAGTGCCCCCCTGCTTTAGTAGGTAGTACATGACGGTCATGTTGTCCTAACTAGGAGGACTTTTCCCCAGATGAGTGGAAGAAAGGCATTGAGAGCGAGGTAGATGGCCAGAAGATTTAGGTAATTGATGTGGCGGCCCTGCTGATGGGGGGGGCAGAGGCAGGTCGGGGCGGGGGGAGGGGGTGTCCACACACAGTGCACTGTGATTTGATTGAGATGAGCCCTGCACCGGGCTTGGGAAGCTACCGTAGTAATGGTGCCTTGTGTGATGAGGTCTTGAATAGGCCTTCCCACCAACAAGTTGTTGCTGCTCCACCACAAAGAGCGATGTACACTGGCCTTTACCAACACTAAATCTTCCATTTAGTCCTCCGCGTGTCACCACTGACTTCTGCAATGGGTGCATGTGTAGCCAGCGTGCCGCACAATAACAATGCACAAGGCAATCATGCCTGACAGGCGCATTACTGTTCTGACGATGAGGTGGTGATGTGGCTGAAACAAGGTACAAGCTGTTGGAAGGCTTGTGACTCTTAGTGTGCTTGGACAGGCCTTACCTGTAACGGAGTTTAACTCCGCCCCCAGGAAGGGCTGGTTTTGGAGAGGTTGTAGATGGGATTTGGTTACTTTTATGGTGAACACCAGGTTGTGGAGAAGGGAGATAGTCGCTTGAGTGTGCTACAGGCACTGTTGCCCTTTTGCAATCTTGATCAGCCGGTCAAGGTGCGGTGGGGGGTCAACATGGGTGCCCCCCTCAAGTGAGTGGCAACCCCTGCCAGGCACTTGGTGAAGACCATTAGGGCAGTGGTGACACAGAATGGCAGTGCTTTGATCTAGTAATGACGGCCACTTACCATGAAGTGCAGGTTGCACTGGTGGGAGGGATTAATTGAGATGTGGAAGTAGACGTCATTGATGTCTAATGCCGCCATGCAGTCGCCTTCTTGGAGGATGGAGAAAAAAAAGGGTTGTAGAGGTTAAGAGGGGAGAGGTAGACGAGCAAGAAGTCGAGGGTGGAGAGGTTTAGGGTGGCTTCCTGTTCACTGTTGGCCAGGTTACAGACTACGCCCAGACCCTTTACCGCTTAGCCTCTCAGTCCAACCCGATCCTTCCCTAAAAGCCTTCTCTTCACCAAATCATGCTATTTCTTAGTGTATCTGCAACTTTATATAGCACGAAGCAAGCCCACATGGATATCAGAGTGTTTTACAACACTTAAATTAAATGTGATGAGCATTTGCACAAAAAAGGTATATGGTGCAAAATATCAATGTGGGAAGGGAGGAGTTTGGGTTTGTCCATTGTAGGGAAGATTACCATGGAATACGAAGGTGAAATGTAGGTTACAGATTCCTCTTCAATTGGAACATGGCAGAAGCTAGCAGACGGTTGCCTACTCAGAGAAACTATTGTGTTCTTCATGGATTCTTCTACAGCTAAGGTGTATGACCAACTAGGTGTATCTGGATGGTGGTCAATAATGGCTGGAAGTATTGATAAAAGAGAAGGTGTTTAAGTTTTTGAATGAGCATGAGAGTAGTTAATTGGTAGAACTGAAGAAATCAAGTTCCAGATCTTAGGCGTGTTACACAAGTGTTCAGGATTTTTATGTCTCGCCCTGAAGCCAGCGCTTGCGCTGGTCTGGGCGAGACATTTTGTAAGTGGGCATTTAGAAATGCGACCACTTTTTTTGGGCTTGCCTAGAGCGTGCGGAGTACCGCGCACAATGACGAGCAGAGGCGCCATATGGCTTTCCTCTCTCGTCATGGTGCGCGCACGTCTGCACACCATTTGCCAGCCTGCTTGCACGTGCACAGCTGCTGCTCGCACTCCCTCCTCCCTTCTCCCCCTCCCTTTTCGTGAGCTTTGATCAAGCTCCTCTGCTGCTGGCATTCCCCCTCCCTTCTCGCCCAGCCCTTCTGGTCTAACTTTCTCTCTCTCTCGCCTGCCTCTGCTGCTGGCATTCCCCCTCCCTTCTCGCTCAGCCCTTCTTGTCTAACTTTCTCTCTCTCTCGCCTGCATTGGGTCGAAATCTGATTATGGAAAACAAGCACTGGTCGCCCAAAACGAGGTTCCGTGCCCACCACCCTCTACCTCTCTCTCTCTGCCTCTCTGCCTCTCTCTCTACCTCACTACCACTCTACCATCTCCTTCTAACTCTCTACCTCTCTCTCTCTCCCTCTCCCTCTCTCTCTCTCTCCCTCTCTCTCTCTCCCTCGCTCTCTCTCCCTCTCTACCTCTCTCCACCTCTCTCTCTCTCCACCTCTCTCTCTCCACCTCTCTCTCTCCACCTCTCTCTCTACCTCTCTCTCTACCTCTCTCTCTCTACCTCTCTCTCTCCACTACCTCTCTCTCACTACCCTCTCTCTCTACCTCTCTGCCCTCTCTCTCTACCTCACTACCACTCTACCATCTCCCTTCTACCTCTCTAACTCTCTACCTCTCTCTCTCTCTCTCTCTCTACCTCTCTACCTCTCTCTCTACCTCTCTCTCTCTCTCTCTACCTCTCTCTCTCTACCTCTCTCTCTCTACCTCTCTCTACCTCTCTCTCTACCTCTCCCTCTACCTCTCTCCCTCTCTCTCTCTCTCTCCCGCTACCTCTCTCTCTACCTCTCTCTCTCTACCTCTCTCCCTCTCTCTCTACCTATCTCCACCTCTCTTCCTCTCTCTACCTCTCTCTCTCTACCTCTCTCTACGCCTCTCTCTCTACCCCTCTCTCTCTACCCCTCTCTCTCTACCCCTCTCTCTCTACCCCTCTCTCTCTACCCCTCTCTCTCTACCCCTCTCTCTCTACCCCTCTCTCTCTACCCCTCTCTCTCTACCTCTCTCTCTCTACCTCTCTCTCTCTCTCTACCTCTCTCTCTCTACCTCTCTCCCTCTCTCTCTACCTATCTCCACCTCTCTTCCTCTCTCTACCTCTCTTCCTCTCTCTACCTCTCTTCCTCTCTCTACCTCTCTCTCTCTACCCCTCTCTCTCTACCCCTCTCTCTCTACCTCTCTCTCTACCACACTACCTCTCTACCATCTCCTTCTACCTCTCACTCTCTACCTATCTCTCTCCCCCTCTCTCCCTCTCTCTCTCCCTCTACCTCTCCCTCTATCTCTCTCTCCACCTCTCTACCTCTCTCTCCACCTCTCTACCTCACTACCTCTCTACCATCTCCTTCTACCTCTCTAACTCCCTACCTATCTCTCTACCATCGCCTTCTACCTCTCTAACTCTCTCCCTCTCCCTCTCCCTCTCCCTCTTCCTATCCCTCTACCTCTCTCTCTACCTCTCTCTCTACCTCTCTCTCTACCTCTCTAACTCTCTAACTCTCTACCATCTCCTTCTACCTCTCTAACTCTCTACCTCTCTCTACCATCTCCTTTTACCTCTCTAACTCTCTACCTGTCTCTCTCTACCTCTCTCTCTACCTCTCTCTACCTCTCTCTCTCCCTCTCTCTCTCCCGCTACCTCTCTCTCCACCTCTCTCTCTACCTCACTACCACTCTACCATCTCCTTCTACCTCTCTAACTCTCTACCTGTCTCTCTCTACCTGTCTCTCTCTACCTGTCTCTCTCTACCTGTCTCTCTCTACCTGTCTCTCTCTACCTGTCTCTCTCTACCTGTCTCTCTCTACCCCTCTCTCTCTACCCCTCTCTCTCTACCCCTCTCTCTCTACCCCTCTCTCTCTACCCCTCTCTCTCTACCCCTCTCTCTCTCTCCCTCTCTCTCTCTCTCTCCCTCTCTCTCTCTCCCTCTCCCTCTCTCTCTCTACCTCTCTCTACCTCTCTCTCTACCTCTCTCTCTACCTCTCTCTCTACCTCTCTCTCTACCTCTCTCTACCTCTCTCTCTACCTCTCCCTCTACCTCTCCCTCTCCCTCTACCTCTCTCTCTCTCTACCTCTCTCCCTCTCTCTCTACCTCTCTCTCTCTACCTCTCCCTCTCTACCTCTCCCTCTCTCCCCCTCTCTACCCCTCTCTCTCTCTCTCTCTCTCTCTCTCTCTACCTCTCCCTCTCTACCTCTCTCTACCTCTCTCTCTACCTCACTGCCACTCTACCTCTCCCCCTACCCCTCTAACTCTCTACCTCTCTCTACCTCTCCCTCTCGCCACCTCTCTAACTCTCTCCACCTCTCTCTCTACCTCTCTCTACCTCACTACCACTCTACCATCTCCTTCTACCTCTCTAACTCTCTACCTGTCTCTCTCTACCTGTCTCTCTCTACGTGTCTCTCTCTACCTGTCTCTCTCTACCTGTCTCTCTCTACCTCTCTCTCTACCGGTCTCTCTCTCTCTCTCCCTCTCTCTCTCCCGCTACCTCTCTCTCCACCTCTCTCTCTCCCGCTACCTCTCTCTCCACCTCTCTCTCTACCTCTCTCTACCTCACTACCACTCTACCATCTCCTTCTAACTCTCTACCTGTCTCTCTCTACCTGTCTCTCTCTACCTGTCTCTCTCTACCTGTCTCTCTCTACGTCTCTCTCTACCTGTCTCTCTCTACCTGTCTCTCTCTACCTGTCTCTCTCTACCTGTCTCTCTCTACCTGTCTCTCTCTACCTCTCTCTCTCTACCCCTCTCTCTCTACCCCTCTCTCTCTACCCCTCTCTCTCTACCCCTCTCTCTCTACCCCTCTCTCTCCCTCTCCCTCTCTCTCTACCTCTCCCTCTCTCTCTCTCTACCTCTCTCTCTCTACCTCTCTCTACCTCACTGCCACTCTACCTCTCCCTCTACCCCTCTATCTCTCTACCTCTCTACCTCTCTCTCTACCTCACTACCACTCTACCATCTCCTTCTACCTCTCTAACTCTACCTGTCTCCCTCTACCTCTCTCTACCTCCCTCTCTCTCTACCTCCCTCTCTCTCTTTCTACCTCCCTCTCTCTCTCTTTCTACCTCCATCTCTACCTCTCTACCTCTCTCTCCCTCTCCCTCTCTCCCTCTCTCTCCCTCTCCCTCTCTACCTCTCTCTCTCTACCTCTCTCTCTCTCTACCTCTCTCCCTCTCTCCCTCTCTCCCTCTCTCCCTCTCTCCCTCTCTCCCTCTCTCCCTCTCTCCCTCTCTCCCTCTCTCCCTCTCTACCTCTCTACCTCTCTACCTCTCTCTCTCTACCTCTCTCTCTCCCTCTCTACCTCTCCCTCTCTACACCTCTCTCTACCTCTCTCTCTACCTCTCTCTCTCTACCTCTCTCTCTCTACCTCTCTCTCTCTACCTCTCTCTCTCTACCTCTCTCTCTACCTCTCTCTCTCTACCTCTCTCTCTCTCTACCTCTCTCTCTCTACCTCTCTCTCTCTCTACCTCTCCCTCTCTCTCTCTACCTCTCCCTCTCTCTCTCTACCTCTCTCTCTCTACCTCTCCCTCTCTACCTCTCTCTCTCTACCTCTCTCTACCTCTCTCTACCTCTCTCTACCTCTCTACCTCTCTCTCTCTACCTCTCTCTACCTCTCTACATCTTTCTCTACATCTCTACCTCTCTCTCTCTACCTCTCTCTCTACCTCTCTCTACCTCTGTCCACCTCTCTCTCTGTCCACCTCTGTCCACCTCTGTCCACCTCTCTCTCTGTCCACCTCTGTCCACCTCGCTACCTCTGTCCACCTCTGTCCACCTCTCTACCTCTCTCTACCTCTGTCCACCTCTCTACCTCTCTCTCCACCTCTCCATCTGTCTAGCTCTCTCTCTACCTCTATACAGCTCTCTACCTCTCGCTACCTCTCTCAAATATAGCTACAACGTCTACGTATAATACGGTACACTAAGTGGCAGCCGCAGCCTAAAATCACTTCTTGTCCTTAAAAAAAAAAACAATCATTACCATATCCAATATATCTCCCCTTTATGACCTTATAAGTATTTACTTCTGCAGCACAATATCCTTTCGTCAACAACATCAAATGTTGCACAGCTAAACACTTATAAGGTCCCAAAGGCGAGACCTATTGGCTATGCCAATGCTTGTTTTAAAAAAATGGGTTGTGAGACCAGGAGACTCCGCTTCTGAGATTGCACGATCCCCCTGAAACAATGTTTTCAGGCTAGGTAGTCTGGAGTCGTTCTGTGAAGATCCCTGGGGGCAGTGCTTTAAGTGGGATGAAAAAACTGGGGGGTCTCGCAAAGGGGCGTGGCCAATGTAATTAAGGGCGTGGCTTAAAAACACATAAGCTAAAAATCTGTTCTTAGCATAATGTGCCACCCGACTTGTATTTTGCTGTTTCTGTCATTGCATCCAGATATGATACAACATGTAACATCATACCTACAGAAAGTCAGGACTATTTGCTGTGTCAATGGTTGTTAGTTGAATAAGATAAACAAGCAGCAACTATGGCTTGTAAATAATATTGAAAAAGCTTCCACTTAAAGCCCATGTGACACCACGACCATGTTGCTGCTCCTGAGTTTCAAAAAGAGAAGGGAAATGCAGAGAGAAAATGACTCTCGTTAAAGGATTTCCCTTCCCCTACAACGCTCGCCTGGCATGACGTCATGCCGTAACTTCTCCACTAGTGAGAAGTGAACAGTGTGATCACGCACACATCGATGTGCCTGCTGTCACTGCAGTCCGGGGGAAAACAGACCGCCTGTGCCAGGGCACAAAACAGAGCCCGATAGAGACCCGTTTCGATGCCCCCTTTAAAAAAGTGCCGGCGCTCCGCACCGGTGAGACCCGGCCAACTTAAATCCCTGCTTGGGGGTAATGTAGGCTATTTTGAGCTGGCTTCCCTAAATCTAGTAATTTGGGGCAACCCTGAACCTTGCCTCCTCAGATTCGAGGAAGAAAGAAGAAGGACTGGAGATCCGTGCTGACCCAGGACTAAGAGGGCTCCCACTGCTTTGGCCCAAGCCCTGACGGCCTGTCCCGACTCCGACCTGCCTACAGCAAAGAAACCGGCGTGTCCAGCAGCCCCCCAGAGCCCGGAGGACCTGTCCTGCACTCACCTTACAGACTTTCTCCCGTGAGCACCGGATTTGCTCAACAAAGACTCCAAGACCAGAATCCAGATTCAGGTGACTTCACGATTCTGCATATCTCTGCACCGACGCCCACAGCCCCAGTTCAAGTGGCCCAACACTACGAGGAGGTCTCCTCAGCGATCCTGACCTTGGATCTGGTGATCCCCGACATCCCTCAAGCTTCAAGACGATGCCTGCAGCCTGACCCTGAGGGGTCCCCGCGACTGGAGTTGGTAAGAAAACTCTACGCCAGAAGACACCCCTGCAACCGACGCCCCATGTCCTTGGGTGACGCAACCAATGGTGTCCAGGCATCCCTCAAGATCCCAACTTACCTCTCCAGCCAGTGGTCGCCTTCAGGAAGTCTCTCTGCCCGATTCTGCAGCAACTTCACCAAACTGAAGGTCTCCATTGAAAAGCACAGGGTCCCAGATGTCTTTTTGGCACCCTGCACACGGCTGCCCCAGTGCTGCTGGTGTTGCAGCTCTTGTGCTGGTCACTGGTCCCTGCAGTGCTGACCTTAACCCCAGGAGCTTTGCTCACACACCAGGGTGGCCTGCTCGTCAGCAGACCCTAACCGAAGGCCCCCTTAGCCCCATTGGCTAACACTGGACCCCTGCACTCTGCACCCGGCTGCCCCAGTGCTGCTGGTGGTGCAACTTGAGTACCCATCTAGACCTTGGGGGGAGCCATGATCCAAACCCCCAAAACTCTCACCCGTAAGTCATGTACTTACCTGATAAACCACCAACATTTTATCCCATATGAACACATGTTATGAGATTTGGGGCCTAAATTGTTCTAAGTGATGAACTGATGTTTGTATATAGAAAAGAGAACTAAACTGCAAAGTAAAAACCTTAGGTGTGATATCTAGGCATACCACCCCAGTACTCAAAGTAATCCAAAAGTAACTAAAAAAGTATTCTAAATGAAATGTGATCATGCTTGTGGGAGACTGATAATAGGTGCGCTGCAGAGCTGAGTGCTGCTGTTGGAGGTGTATTTTGGAATCCCGGTCAATTTACGTAGTTAAGTTTTGTGAGAACTAGGGATTGAACAATAGTTTTTAAGTCAGTCAAAATACCTTTATTCGACAAGAACATTGACATAAAAGCACATAACAAGTTACACGTCATTAAATAGTTCAGAAAAAAAATCATTTGTACAATATTAGTTAAAAACATTCATACAGATAATACCATATCAGCTTTTAAAACGGTACCACATCGCAAGCATTGTGTTACTCCACCTAAAATGGAATGTCCTCAGGTTAATCATGCAAAACGAATATTCGCTAACTAATGAATATGTATCCAATAAGACATACAATAATACAGAGAACAAGTTACCCAGGTATAATTTTTGCTGTGTTATAATGTTAAAAGCAAAACGACAATCGTGAACATTACCTGCGCCATCTTGTCTGGTGGAATTCTATGTGCACATAAGTTGCAGTCATTTTAATCTATCACAGCCATTTTGTACTCTGTTGGTCACCTTTGTTTCACCCTGCCCTTACTAGCATCCCTCTGACCCTCTGACCGACCTGAGTACGTGTGCTGGGGCTATAAACTCTATTTGCCGCAACAAACTTCAGCGCCACTTGCTGCCACAAACTCGTTTTTCCTCTCCTCTCTGTTTTCAGGCAAACCTTTGGACACTCTACCCCTCACTGCACCTAGTTACACAAACAGGTTCCAAACACCAAAAAGACTCTTGCAACATGATTTATTGCACTGCAAACAGCAAGACTTGTTGTTACCAACAATGGGACCTGTTTTTATCAACAGAACGGACTCTTAGATCTGGCCGGTCTCACATGTTTTAGACCCTGAAGCAAGGTCCAGCTGCAAGATAAGATTGTCTGTTTGACCTGGGTGGGAAGAGCATTACTGTTGGGCTTGTGTGACAGCCTGCCCGGGGCGGGAACCCCAAGCTTGTGTAACCATGTTGATGAAACCAATGCATTGTGTCAAACCTGTATAAAAGGAAGAGCCAAAGGAGTTATCAGCAGAACACCTCCCTCAGACATCCCGGTGTCTGCAGTTGACGTGATCTCCTCATGAGAAATAAACCTTTTTCTTGTCTTCCAGTTTCCAGCGCTTGCCTCGTTATATTGATAGCGAACCCAAAGTGAATTAGAGGTGGAACCCTGCACCGGGCAGCATTGAGGGTCTTAGAAGACTCGCTGCCTTTCACAATAAGACTTATTTGATAATGAATTAGAGCCCCTATTTACTGTCCTGTATGTACATACTGTTTCCGAATGTTTATTGCATTTGAAATAAATAAGTTTACAGAAAAACAGATTTTTTTCAATGGCTAGTTGTTGCAAAACCAATAATGCCTGTCTAGCCCTAGCTACTCTTAGTGCTTTGAATATTGCGGTTATCACAAGGGCATTCCGAAAGCCTATCAAAAACAGGTACCACACAAAAGAATGCAACCTAAAAAGGAACAGTATTTAATCTAAATCATGTTAGATAAAATCAGTGCTGAGGATTTTTAACCCTTTTAAGGTAGGGCTCCAGTCCCTTACCAATAAGTTAATCAATGTGTCACAGATTTGAAGATTTACTTAGTTCCCCAGTTAATCTTAGTTCTTCCAGGTTGGCAAAATACAATTGCTTCACTGTCATTTTATTTAGTAACCCTGCTGTTTCTCAGTTTTTGAAAGGGTCATGAGTCCCTAGTGACTGAAATGCACTTTTAATATGTACTAACCAGGGAATCGTCAATGCTCTATCCAGACATCTCTCATGATTTGTTGAGTAAACCTTAGCTCTTGGCTCAGTCTTTAAGTCTGAGTTGGTATTGCCCACACCTTGCTATGGCATTGATGTGGGCCTGAAGATTTAGATTCTTGTACAGGGAGATGCCCAGGAATTTTGTTGCCTCAAGAGGGGTTGGCTTAAAGTCAAGAATGTCTGATGCGTCTAATCATGTTTGTGCACAAGTGGTACTGTGATGCGGTGAGAGCAGAAGGAATTCAGTCGTCTACCGATTCATTTTAAAGTGATATTTGGTCATCCATGATTGTAACCGCATGATTTTTCCCAATGCAGTTATGTCATCAGGGGAGGAGACCTTCCACTATAGGTGGGGATGTTGTCAACTTAAAAGTGGAATGAGATCTTTTTAATTTTGTTGTCAAGAATTTGACGCATGAATCTTTGGTAGTGGCAGTGATCGTGGCTACCTGAGGACTGGTGAGATTCTTAATAAGGTTGACCAGTTTTCTTGGTTGATTTTTAGGCGTCAGTTTCAGATCAGATGAATATGGCCCTTGCTTTCATGATGAATTTTTTTGTACTCTGCATTTATTGAGTAGAGTTAACTAGATTTCCTCATTTGTAGGTCTCGCCTGAGACAGAGCATGCATTGCCTCTCGCAAGACATTTTTGTTTACTTACGGGGGTAGGGTTAGAACATGCCGATTGCTTACCATTGGTTTGCTTAATCATCACTCATTTACGTACTCCGATTTTGTCACCACATGTTGACTTGACTTCCTCTTTTTGTGTTTGTCCTTCCCCTGGAGTATGGCTCAAGTACTACTTCCTTGCTTAGTCTCCTTCCTAAGCTTGCACTTTGGAGCTACTTTTTTAGGTCTCGCGCAGCGCGAGACATTTAGTGGGTGAAAAAAGGGGTATTGAGGCTGACCTAGGAATCGCACACGCTCGTGCGTGTGCGATTCCTTTTGTGCTACGCGATTGGCCTTTGCGTGCGTCTTTATATATGACTGCACGCAATTGGCCAGAGGCGGGCGCATTGCTCCGCCCATGGCCTATTGGTGTCTATTACGCGCTGTGGTGCGTAGTAGACACCAATAGGCCATGGGAGGAGCAATGGCCTTTGGTGTCTATTACGCGCTTGTTTTTTTTTTTTTTTTTACTCGGATCCTCGCTCCCAAATACTCATTCGGTGGTGGCCGGAAAGGCGCGCCGTCAGCACCAGGAAGAGGACGGCAGCCCCGCCCCCAGTTACAGGAGCCGCACCTCCACTCTCGGGAGCCGCACCCCCATTTTGCTAAGAAGATGCGGCTCTCTGAAACCAAGGGCACCAAGCCCAAGCGCGTGAACGGCGAGGGCGTACCAGCAAAACACGGCGCCGCAGTCTGGAGTCTACCTGTGCCTCCAAGCGGCTTCCTGAACGTCCTGCGACCCCCGAGTGGCAGTCATAGCCCCGGGAGGCCGAAGGAGAGGCGGAGGCACTGCCCGCGCGGAAGCGGATCAGAACCAGAGGATAGGGCACCGGGTGGCAGGGAGCGTTGCTTCCTGCTGGCCCAACCACCCGCTGCCTCTCCCGCCCTGCTACTGTCACCGTCCCGGTGTAAGTATTGTGACTTCTCCCTGGTGTTCCCCAACATGGTTTTAGGCCGTGTGCGGGGAGGCCATTCACGGTGTTTGTATGGCGCCGATAAGCTGAAAGTGTTTTTGGAAGTTGACTTCACCATGTGTGCATGCACAGTGCCATGTGTGTGGGTAGGGCTGATGGCCAGTGTGCGTGTTTACGCGTTTAGATATTGTTCTTGTTCGTACTGTGCTGTTTGCAAGGAGCCAGTGCCCCTACGGGTGTGTGGAGTAGTAGGATCGTTTCTGTCCATTCATATATTTGGAGTGTATGTATGAAAAGAACTAGGTTCCTTGCATTTTAACTGAAAGCTTAACTGATATCGTTGTACTTTTTTTTTCTTTTTATTGGTTATCCGACTGATATATCACCATTGATCTAGTCCCGCCACACAAGGTGGCTGGTATCTTACCTTTTATCCGTTGGCAGATTATTCGTTTAGTATCAAGTAGTCCGAAACATGTAGTTTAAGGTTAAATTATTGAGCAACTAAACCACGATCCTAGAGACAAGTCTACCAATGAAAGCGTAAAGCACCAAGAGACCAAGGAATTGGTAATCTCAAATCAAAATTACCACACTTCCCCCTAACTCCTCTGCAAATCTGACAAAATATTCTCCATCCCCTTTGTTTTCTACACAACACTACAGCAAACGTTCTTAATGTAGAATTGAGAACTGTAAAAGTAAGCTTTGGCAAAGCCAATAGGTCTCTCCTTTGCGATATCTACTGGTGGTGTCAGTTCTTTTTAGCCATGTTGTACAGCAGCCCAACTGCTGTGTAGCCTCGCTGAAAGTGTAAAAAAAAAAGTCAACGCTTCATAGAGCTTTTTTTGTTTTGCTTTCAACCGTGCTGCACAGCAGTTGGGCTGCTGTCAAACATGGCTAAAAATCACTGTAAGACCAAATTGTACAGCTATTTGTCTTTGCCAATGTTATATTTTCCATGTTGCACAGCTGCATAGCTGTGCAGCATGGGTGAAAGTAAAACAAATAAAAAAGACAATCGACCTCTCATAGACGAGATCTTTTGACTTTGCCAATGCTTGTACTGCCGTGGGGACATTATCTTCAGTACTGGATGCAAGGTCTTGTCCTAGACGTGACCTCCGGAACCAGACGCCATCTCCGGGAGGCTCACAGATACTGTCAGTATGTTACACACTAGTGAAAAACCTGTTTCTCTTTGGCCCAACATCCCGCCCTTGGTTGGTGGAGGAGGGGTGCAATGAATAGTAGTTGGTGGGAGGAGATGCGAATGAGTCTACACTTAATGCTAACAAATGCTTGTATAGCGCCGAATCGCCATCAATATGGCATCTCACCCAAACTTTTGTTATAAGGTGTCCAAGTTGTGCCAAGGAGGGCTGGTTCCTAGATACTGTTTTAGGATAACCAGTAGCTCCATAATGATTCCTGGAAATCTTGCACGTGCCCAGCTCGCTCTGCCAAAGCTATGCTCGACATACTTGAAGAGCGTGCTGTAATACCTGCTCATCACTTGACGGTAACAACAATAAACAAGTGCAGGCATTCTACAATAGTATTATTGTAGCATTTGTATATTGGTTTCCTCTTTGTGAGCCAGACTGACACAGTACGTGTGCGTATGTTATATGCTAGTGAGTTTATGCATGTGTCTTTGACTATAGGTGTTTCACTCTTGGGTGTTTATCTGTTTGTTACGTGGCGGAGAGCCAAGAAACGGCTGACAAATAGTATTTATTTCCAGATCAGCTTGGCAGACTGTAAAAGAGTACTCTTGAGGTGGTTATGTGTGTGTGGTATTAACCCAAATGTATATCTCAAACTGGACAGTATGCTCGAGGTCGTGGCTTCACTTTGCATTCATGTTCATTGCCCTACTAATATTCTGCCGTGATCAGGCTCTTTACAAAAGGCTGTGGTAGCTCTGTACTAATAGGCGCAGAGAACTAGTAAAAAAGCAATAGTACTGAGTGAAAATAGAATCGTCTCGCTCTGCCTCATCTTCTGCGCCCTCAGCTTTAGCCGAAACATCCTCAAGTCCCATCTACAATAATACGTGTAGTGACTTCGGGTGTACGAGTTCCTCATTGCACATCTGTCACTTTCAAATATTTTTTCAGTATGTTTTCACATCCATTGTTATAGTTCTGCTCAGAATGAGAGTTTATTGTTGTATTTTGTTTCTGACGTTTCCATTTTATGGATGTGTCAACAGCTCACACATAAAATGTGCATTAAAAAGCACGTGGTTGCTGACTATTTGAGGCTTCCTGGATAGTGCCACTAAGTAGCCCCACTTATTCCTTCATGCCTTCCCCTCCTACTGTCTGTCTAGTCGTTCCCTAACTCAAAATGATGCCCCCCCCCCCTCTTCCCGCAGAATGCTTTATTTAGTTGGCCTTCAGACTCTCATTTCACAGATATTCATTATTCTGGGGTTAAATGGGTGGGCGTCAAATGTGAGGGCATCCCTGCACCGCGTGGGCTGCACTGCTCTGCATACACCCTTGCAGTCTAGCTATTAGCAGTTTTCATTCTGGGGCTTGCAGGCATGTGAGCATCAGGGACATCTTAAGGATTTTGGGGGTCCTGGGCCAAACGTATTTTGGGGACCCCTGTTCAGAACAGCTTTCATTTTATGATTTAATTTCAGCTTTTTCATACCCTTTTGGCCAGGTGACTGATATTGCACAGGCCCATTGGTCCAAATTCTAAATGTTTCTATTTGTTAGTCAGGGATAGTGATTTGTGTTTTCAATATTGCAATACAGCAGCAGCTCACTCGTATTATTGCAAATAACCTCTTTGACAAACTGCCATTTCTCATATGAAAGGTCCTGTTTTGATTTAAATGGATCTTTTTTAGGGATGTTGCATGGTGCTGAAAAACAGACCACATTTCTCTGCAACATGTGTGCAATAGCCTCCCACGCATCACTCATATTAAAAATAAATTAAAGCAAATAGTATTTAAAACAATCTATGTTCAAGAATCATTCAAGGTATTCAGGGCAGGACTGTGTGTAGAACAGAGCTGGATCTCTCAGGAGGCCTCCTTAAAGGCTGGGACCCATGGCCAGAGCCTACGTTGCCCATGCTTTAAAACACTTTTGGTGCTTTTCCAAGGAAAGGCACATCTGCTAGTTCCTGGTGGCTAATTGTTTTTGGCTGAAAAGCCATGGCAGGTTGAAGGTGTCCCACATGACATTGCACCAGTTGGGATCTGTGCTCAGGTAGTTTTGGTCATAACCTAACCATTTTAAATATTCGACACAAGGGGGGCTGTCACTTCTAGAAAACAGCTGAAAATAGGCTAGTCGTATTTAACAGCTGCACAGACAGCAGTGGTTCAGATTCCACGTGAAGACAGACCGGCGCTGCGACTGGAGGAAAGCGTTGACTTCTGCGGCTGTAGCAACTGTGAATGGAGGGGAGAGATTTGCTCCTAAATGGAGTTCATTATTTAATTAGAACAAAGAGCTAATCTTGGCAGTCGACATTTGCTATCTTGGCAGGAAAGCCACCAATATGTGCCAGTTCATACATGTAGTCCTGGGTTGGAGAGGGCTGTCTTCAGCCCCCCGCCCAGTGACGTCTTAATGCATGGGCACGCTGGGCAGTTGCCCGGGGGCTCCACAAGCATAGGGACCCCATGCAGACCACAATTTAACACAAAGTTTCCGTTAAACATTTTTATTCCTGTGAGTAGTTGTGTAGGCAGGACCCAGTGCACTGCTTTGCCCGGGAGGCCTATAATGCTGTTAAGACTGCCCTGCCCTGCCCCCGTCTGCGAGCACCAGAGAGCATCCTCCAAGTGCCTGGCTTCACCTAGACACCAACAACTAACAAACAGCAGCTAATTCATTCTCGTTTGAAGAGACTCGCACTCCTGAAGCATTGGGGTTGTTAAATGACCTCATGTGCGTCCCAAGCAGAAAAGGGCAGAGTCGTCTTTAATGGGAACACTTTTTTTTTTAAGCTGACATTTCCTGTTTCATTTCATTGGCGAGCACCAGACGGAATGGCTTATGAGGGCGCTCTTTGTTGGGCGCCATTGGGAAGTCCCATTGTTTGTTTGATATTTAGCCTGACTGCACAGGAATGAAAGCGGTGGGTTTGTTTTGAGTGCATTTTACCGAAGAGTTATTCAAATGTTCGCATCTTTGTTTTCTACTTAAAAGCAGAATCATTCTATATTATGGAACGTTATATAATGTTCACACATGCCATGATGATATGTTATATGCATTTTTAAAGCGCATGATCTCCAGCAAGGGTATCCTGATGCTGGGCAGGTGTGTGTGCCTACCCCTGCTAGGGAAGGTTGGTTAACTGAAAAGCCAGGTTTTCAGCTTCTTGAGGAATTCAAGAAGAGAGGAGGAGGCTCTGATATGGAATGGGAGGTCGTTCCATGCTTTAGGAACGATGTAAGTGGACGCTCGTCCTCTCAATCTGGTTCTGTATTTGCATGGGATGTGTGTCACTAGGCGTCTTGCAGAGCAAAGGTGTCTGGGTTGCTTGTGAAAGGAGATGTGGCTGTTGAGGTAGGTGGGGCCTGAGATGTGTAGTGCCTTGAAGGTGTGTGTGAAGAATTTGAATTGAGCACGTTTGTGTATCGGGAGTCAGTGTAGTTCCGTACGTTGTAGTGTGATGTGAGTTCTGTGTGGGAAGTTGAGGATGAGTCTGGATGCCGAGTTCTGGATGATCTGTAGCCTTCTGGTGAGTTACTTGGTGTTCTCGGCATAGTGGGTGTTCCCATTGTCCAACTTGCTGGTGACTAGAGCATAAGTGATCGTTTTTATAATAGTGTAGCTTTCATGTAGCACTTGATACTCTTTACAAGGCCTTAAACTGCTCTGTGGATGGTCGAGTCAGCAGCTACTCAGTCTGTTATTTGTGGTTAGTACTGTTGGCTCATGGTGGTATGTGGTATGCTTGTTGGTAGGAGGAAGTGTGCTCCATCATGTACCAGGCACACATACACAATACATCAAGTGGGAAATAATTCAGAGTTAAAGTTAATGTAGATGAGAGCACAGAGTAAATGCCAGCAATATACTTGTTTATAGCTTATCCATGAAGTGCAAGGTGACCATCACACCAGTTGATTGCTGCCACACCATTTTTTGTAGCATGAAAGTAGCAGAGCTACCTCTTTCTTGAGAGAAGCCTGCATGCTCATTATATTTTTGAATATAGTAATGCGTGTAATACAGGTGCAGCATTTCAATATGTCTGTCAAGCCACAGCGTTTTTACTATTCCAGATGGGGGTGGTTCTTTGCAATATTAGACCTTTTCAGGTTTCATCTACAGACAACGTTTTGCAGTCTGTTGTCGAAAGACATCTGGTGGACCATAACAAATCTTACTGTGGGCTTTGGGCCATCCTACTGCTTGCCATTGGTTAGTTCTTTTGGCACTCAAAATTGCTTGTTTCTTATTCAATTGCTTTCCTTCATCTTCCCGTGTTTGTCCACCTCCTGGAGCATAGCTTTTTTGACCATTCTTTTAATTAGATGACTTGCATTCTTTTACTGCTCACATTCAGGGAACTACTTTTTATGTCTTGCTTACCAGGGCAGTGCACCGGTTTTATCAGCAACTTAAAGGCTTTAAAGATCAATGAAATGTGTGCAATTGGCATGGTGCCACTTGCAGTTGTTCGCAGAATAGTACCGTGCTTCAAAACCAAATCTCATTTTTTGTATTGTTGCTTCTAGTCATTTCCAGGAAAAGTACATGAAGATAATTCCCTATGTACATGAAGATCATTACTTATAGCTATTTTAGCATTTGTGTTCATAAGCAGCCAAAATTGTGCTGAATGAGCTATAACGAGATAATATATATTAAGCAGATTTACCAAAAGACACAGAACAGTGTGATGCTGTGACCAGAATTAAGTATTGGAAAAAGAGACCACCCACTGGCATGAAATTATGCATTCTTAACGCTCTCATTTTTTCGGGAGGGGGACTGAGTTCAAGTTCTTGGATGTTAAAATGGTGACTCACAAGATCGATCAACAATAAATTTGATTTTGAAGGCAAATTTATTTCAGATTCTGTTTATTTTTTCAGTGATTGGAATGACCCCCTCCCCCTCAAATTCCTGCTTTGCAGTTAAAAGAAAATGGTAGTGTGAAAAAAATCCCTACAATTCCCACCAAATTACAGTTTTTGAAAATTTCAAAATGTTGTCCGAATATGTGACCCACCTTTAATTGTTTGGTGAAATGCCTACCAATAAATTACTGTTTTGGAGTCAAAGCAAATAACTTTGTCAATTTTGATTAAAATATCAGAGCTACAACACCCAAAGGATGGGACTTGTAGGGTATGCACTGGCCCCATATGCTATCCAAAATGTGCTTTTTCTCAGTTCCATATTGCCTGATGCATTCTTGACAGGAGGACATTGCCTCACCACTTTGCTCCTGATTCGTTAATAGGCTTGTTAGTCCCTCCTTAGTACCGCCTTGTCTTCATTTGTACCCTCCCATGGCGACTGGCCCTTTTACTTCGGTTGTTACACGGTACATCTTGTTTACTCTGTAAGCACTATTTCCTTTAATGAGTTTCTCCTGTTGCAGGCACAACATGCTTTCCTGCAACATTCAGCGCGCCATGCGCGCTTTCACTTTCCAAGCAGCCCGGTACAATGGCGGCTGCTTCTTTGAAATGAAATAGATCTCGCATTTACAAGAATTTCAGGTATTGGCATTGTAAATGACAATGCCTTTTATTTGTGTTAATCATCAAAACAGATAAATAAAATGCATTGTCATTTACAATGCCAATACCTGAAATTCTTGTAAATGCGAGACCTATTGCATTGCAAATGCTTGTTCTTATTGTGGAAGCATTCAATAAGAGTGCATGTTGCTTGTCCCCTCTCACAATCCCCCTGCAGTCCTTGGTGGTGTTTGTTTCACCCACCCTCCTCCCATTGTCCTTAGTGTTGCTTGTCTCCTTCTGTCGTCTGTCGTTTTCCTTGCTCCCTCCCGCCCACCTCCCACTGTCCTTAGTGTTGCTTGCTCCCTTCCGCCCTCCTTCCGCTGTCTGCCATGTTCCTTTTCCCCTCCAGGCCACCTCCTGCTATCCCTTGTGTTGCTTGACCCATCCCACCCTTCTCTTGCGGTCCATGTTGGCCCCTCCGGCTCCGTTTTGCTTGCCTTATCGTCCACGTTATTTGCACTGTCTTACCACTCTCCTCCTGCTTTGTGTTGCCTGCCATGCCCCCCTTCCGTGTTGCATTGTCTGCTCCGCACCCCCAACCCCTACATTGTGTTGCTTGCCCTATCCTGGCTGCTGACGAAGAGCTTGACCAAGATGTGGCTCTGCAAGTATAATTAGGCTGAATCAGACTTTCTGCTGCGAGAATGACATCAACATCCTGCGAGTGGGCAACGTCGGTCGGCTGGAGGTCATCCTGGTAAGAGCCCGGAGTGGACATGCACTGTGTGGTAGTCAATGTGAGACAACACCCACTGACTGAGGGGCAGCTGATGAAGGTGATGGGGGTTGAAACCTTCATCAGCAGCCAGCAAACAAAGCACCACAATATCTGAATCCCTGGAAAGGGCAGACAGGACTTTATTTTTACAACCGCTTACGTATTTCTAAGACTCCTCAAACAACTTCACTAAAAGTACTAAACTAAAACAAGCATTGGCAAAGCCAACAGGTCTTGTCTATGACAGAGCTATTGCAGGGCTCGAAAAATCATGAAAATTTCACTAGACCTGCATGTCTAATAACTTGAAACATCTACTAGACCTAACTGTAATGCACTTGACCTCTGTCTCTGACAGCCCAGCAAATGTGACAAGTTAACAAGATTTAAAGGCATTTTTATTGCTCATTCTATCTTGTCACATTTGCTCGGTTTTCAGAGGCAGAGGTCAAATGTCAGTTTGTCTTCCTACGCACCAGAAGGGGTGAGTAGAACATAAAAATAGCATGTCCTAAATAAATCTGGCTCGCAAATGCGAACGGATTTTTCTAGCCCTGTATTGGGTTTTTCAGCGTCTTTAGCAACGTTGTACTGTGCAGCATGGCAGAAAGTAAAAAAAAAAAAAAAAAAAAAGTGCTGTGACGCCGCATAGTACTTTTTTATTTAAATTTCAGCTATGCTGCACAGCAGCCACACACCTATACAGCATGGCTAAAAGACATTGGAAATGCCAATTGCTTTTGCATACGAAAGACCTATTTGCTTTGCCAATGTTTGTTGTTTAATTTCTTTCATTCTTCTCATTATAAAGTGCTCTCACACCTCACATGACTGGTCCACACTGAAAGTAAAAGACAAGTAAATATAAAAATGACTTGAACATGGTGTCTGGTAGTAGTTGACATTTTAAACTCGGAGCTCTCTCTAACTAAAAGAGGAGACAACCAGCTGGCTCTACTATGTACTTAAAATAAATAGTTTGATTTTTGAACTGAGCTTATTGTTGAGGTTTTTCGCATGCAGTTAGACGCTATGCTTATGAATTTCTGTAGGCTCATGTTTCTCAAGTGAATGAGTAAATATTGCACAGTCTGTAGTTATGGACCAATATTAGTTGCAGGGCTCTAGGAGAACAGAGGGGAGTGGGCCAACAATTAGATATTCAAAGATATGTCTTTTTGACTTTTGTGGGGGTTGGCACTCCAAATGCTCTTCCTGGGTTTCTCCTGAAGCTTTTCACGGAGGATTTAAAAAGAATTGAACTATTGTCTAGATCAGGGGTTTTGTTGCAAAATCACAGGGCTTTAACTCCTTCGTTGCATTCAGAGGTATCCCGTGTACTTCGCAACCGAGTGCTTTATAAGTACATGCTTCTCCATCAGTTTGCATCTCCAGTTGTGGTCGTATGCGAGAATGTCGTTCTGCCGCCAAGTGGCATCTTCATTCTGGTGACCTGATGTTCTGTTACGAACCACATAAAACCCACCAGCAGAGTATTTCTAGCGTTGAGTATCCTGCAACCCCCAGAAAAGTCTTTATATTTGAGCTTTTGTGTCTGCAGCCAGTTGATTTATTTTTATTAAAATTATATACAGTCTAGGCATTGTCTTTGCAAAGTATACCAACCTACCTATAAAATATAATTTTACGCATAATCTGCCACTTGTCCCATTTAATAAGACATGACCCATAAACTTACCATGTCGCAAAATATAACTTTACAACACCCCATATATAGAGGAGCTGTTTTCCTTGTGCATCCTATTGCAAAAGTGTATAGTTAGTTGAAGATAATTCAGCCATACATGTTAAGACCTAATCCGTTTTCTTCAATGGCACTCACATTTAGCCTGCAGGGGATTAATTTTTCAGTTTGTCCTCTAAGCTTTACATGAATTTGATACACGTTTGAAAGTTTCCACCACTACATTTATAATTTTAAATACTTTATATCTAATCATCAAAATCTGTTTAATTGCCCATCTTCATATCGCAGCATTTACTGCGATTTCTGAGTAGATCCACCCAACATTTTTCTTTGGGTATTGAATGACCCACAGTACAAAACTGGAGATTCCTCTAGTGAATTTATTTTTCCCAGTGTAACGGTGTAAGGTTTGTCATCTTTTTCAAGTTAACAGCTGAAAATCACCACTCAGCCGGCATCTTTCTCCATTCTCCTTCGCCGTGTACTCTGTCAGATTCATTCTGGCAATAGTGTTTTTGGATACCAAGGCATGACTTCCATAACTCCATATTTTCCTTTATTTTCCTTTATTTTTTTTATGGATTATCACACATAGGATTCTCCTAGACAAAATATCGAAAGGTATATATGCAAAGTATAGATTTACTCTTCTTAACTCCAAATCTAGGTACCTTTATAATATATTTACCATCTGGGTACATGGATGTGGGTTTTGAAAATCTATACATACGTACCTTTTAATATTTTGCCCATCGGTATTCTGTCTATGATATGAAGATAAACGACATGGACGGACCCGTAGATATATCCTTAGATTTTTCCGATTCAGTGTTATGCACTTGAGCACAAGAATCCAATGGATTTGTAAGAAGAACCCTCACCCACCAACCTAGTTGGTGGCATGCTTCATCATTGGGTTCCCAGCTGGGCTGCCGAGTGCAACCCAGCTGTGCTTCGACGCCTGGATTACAGCGGAGCGGGTTTTGTGATCAATTATTGTTAAGGTGACAGTATTGCTTTACATAATTCAATGTCAATGGCAAAGCATGGAAAGAGGCAACAAAGATTTTTCTGTTGTATCAATTTTTGGCGATTGGGCAGGGCTCAGCTAAGTTGCTTTATTGCAGACATTTTTTAGTGCAATATGCAGTATTACGCCAGTTGTATTGGAGTAACTTCTGTGAATTGAGTCCAAGTTACACTTTTTTGCTGTCGTATTTGGATTGCCGTCCTTGTATCAATCCTTGTTACACCCACTTTGGCAACAATTGCTCTATTATAATATCCCAAAGGCGAGACCTATTGGCTATGCCAATACTTGTTTTTTTAGTTGGCCTGCCTTTTTGCTTGTTAACTATTCTGTTTAATTGTGCAACTTCGGTCATTTCATTTGCTTGCGGTGTGCCTTCCCCTCACCCCACCCACAACACTGCTTTCACGCCCCCACCACCCCTCTGAGTACACTGCTGTTTTGCTCGTTTGGTTAATTTACGCAGTCTACCCCCACACCCTTGCACAACACTGCTTGCCCAACCCCGATATCGCTGCTTGAATTCTTATGTTATTTTAAATCAGTCACTTTTATTTATATAGCGCACCTATCCATACGCTCAACGTTGAGCCGACACCAGACTTGAACACAGATCCCCAGCTTCCCAGTCGGCAGCTCTCACCGCTGAGCCATATCCTTTCCCTAGCCACGTTGCAGGGTGCAGTACCATATGCGGCCAAAAGAGGTCCCAAAGGACACCTATTGGCCCCCTATGGTACTGCACCTTCACAACACTGCTTGTTTTTCTTCGTGGCAGCGCTGCTCTAGTTTCTTGGTGAGGTCGGTGCTTGGGCTTGACCCTTCCCCCCCCCTCCCCACCCCCCATATAACTTTTATTTCACCAGTAAATGAGTAAACTCCACTACAGTGCTGTCCCCTATCCTCTAAAGTCGTCACCATTTACCCCCCCACTCCCAGTTTCTATTTCCTCCTGTTCTCCAGAGGTGCATATGCGCAGTGGCTTTGACATCCACAACTAGCCAGAAGCATCTGTCGTTTTGAACTTTCAGGGCTGTGGTTATATGCTGGATGTCTTTCCTCTCCAAGCTGCACGTACAGGCACTTCTGGGGCAGGGAGAGGGGCACAGTATAGGCTAGGGGGGGTCACCTCCCCCACCCAAGTGGACAATAGCAACTGCGTCGCTTTGTGACATGAGTTTATTTTATATATTTATTTACAGAAGGGCTTTGGTGGCTTCGTGCAGAGCTTGGCGTCGCTGCTCCAGATGTCGCAAGCTTGCACTACCCACCCTGCCTGCAGCCAGCCACCATGCTCTTTGCTCCTGGCACAGCACTGAAAGGAGCAGCTAAACATCTAAATGACGACAGCCTGTTTGGATGGCTATTGCAACTGCCCTCTGTAATAAAACCGCCAGAATCGAAGACTGGTTATCCTAACACCTTGGGCTACAGAAGCGAAAGCCTTCAATTGAACAGTTCAGTGCAAGCTGCGGGGGCTCCTTCATTGCTCCTACCCATATTTGTTAGTTTTGTTTTGCTGTTAAAAAATATCTCAGCAGTCGCATAAGTAAGGGTGCAGTACTTTATGTGGCTAATATAGGTCCCTTTACAACTCCACAGGGACCCCTAGTAACAGCCTGTGGTACTGCACCCTTTTCTTGCGTCGTGGATTTTATTTTATTACTTATGCTACTGCTGTGAGACCTATTGCATTGCAAATGCTTATTCTCTCTGGTATGCTGTTTTCGTTCTATTAAAAAAACGGAGGCCGAATGTTTTTTGAGAGTAAAAAGCTGGTAAGGTTACTTGCGTCATCCATCTTGCACCACTGCAGCTCTGTTGAAAAGATTGCAGGACCCCAAACTAAATGTTTTTTATTTAGCACATTGTTACCTCAGGTGAAGTGCTGTGCATTGCATGTGTGGTTTTCCACAGGCTACTGTTGTATGCATGACTTGTAGAGTGTTCAGATTGTGTATTGTACTGTGTGTGAAGTCGGTGTTGTGGGTGCAGCCCATAGAGGTGCTCCAGTTTTGCCACAGCAGACTTCGCACTGCATGGAGACACATATGATTGATAGGATAGTATTTTATTATTAAATACCACTGGGTGGTCCAGGGATTGTTGTTTCCTTGTGTTGTGCCTTCCTGTGCCCGAGAGAGATGGTTTATCGGGTACAAGTATTTCATGTGGTCTTCCCTTATGGAACGTTGCTGGTTCATCTGTGGTGATATAGGACAGTGGAGAGCTGCATTGTTTAATATGCTTTTCAGTATTCACAGAGGGATACAGAACTAGGGTATATAATAGTAGTACTTAATTTGAGGGGTGGTTGATGATATTTGAGGGCCAGGAGTGGATGTACATATACTGCCAAAAGTGGCCCTTTACTAAACCTTTGTAGACCTTACTAGTTATTTTCATTCGGCCTCAGGCCTCCTGATGGAGCAATGTTCCATCAATTTGCTGTTGAACCACCTTGTACTGCTTTCTTGAATAAGCAACCTCTTTCAGAGGAAGAAAAAACAAGAAAAGAAGGTGAAATGGGGACCTACTTTTAAAAGAATCTCTAGTCTATTTTTAGCTGTGCCATGACTTTGCACGTGAGCTTGGAACTTAAAGCCAAAGAGGATAAGGTGGCAAAAGCATTTTAGAAACGTGCCTTTTTTCTGTCCTAGTCACAGGTTTGCAAGTTCTCCTAAATGTTTCTAATTCCTTACATACACTGGGTGTAGCAGATATGTGAACTGTGCCTTGTCTTCAGCTTTTAAATCCATTCTTCTCTGTGATTGATAGTCCCAAGAATGTGGATCATGGTACTGGTGCCACTCTGTACATTCGTGATTAACAATCCACATGCCTTACTACATGGACAGAGGCTGCCCATAGGCCAGTCCAGGGAGGAAAAGTTCCCCTTTCTGACACAATGTCTTCCTCACCATCAACCAGGAAAAATCAACCATAGTACTTTAACAAATCGAGTAGATCGTAGTTAATCATGACACTTTGTTAGTTTGAAAATCCCTTTAAGTAGAACACATATAGGGGCGTATTGCCCCACTATAGCTACAACTTTGTGGTTCCACGGGGATGTCATAGCCTACAGCTTACTTGTTGCACAGTGATTGTATTCAAATGATATTTTATAATGTTCACTCCTTCATGCTTTGGATCAATATCTCCTTACCTATCTCAGGAGAATTCAAGTTAACCACTGTAGTCTGACAGCTTGTTACCAACAGCCCCTTTGTTGCCCAGGTGCATCAAATGTGAAATGAGAACAACATTCAGAAAGTGCCTGCACTCTCTCTTGAGGAGACACTGTACAGCATCACCTTTCCAAAACTCTGGTCCATTTTTATTCTGTAATAACACCTCTCCCCCATCCATTTTATTCTGTAATATCCCCATTGTATCTGAATTAAGAGCAGGATAACTATGGTCCAAGTCCATTGGATATTTTACCAAATCTCGTAAGGTTGGACTCCAGAGATGGATGCATAGGAGTTGCCTTTTTCTCACAAAATATATACTATTATCCATGGCGGTAATCTAAAGAATAATGGATCGAATTATGTTTGCAGGTATAGGTGAACGCCATCATGAATGAAAAGCAAAACTCCATCTAGTTAATACGGTTTTGGACTCCTTTTCCTTTTCCTGTCCCATGATCTCGTTATATTCATTGAAATCTCAAGGTGTTGCATAAACTTATCATGAAAGGAATAATCTGATGCCTTCTTCTATTGAACTCAGTGAGTCATTGCCAATCCTCTAAACAAGCACCACCAACTTTCCGCATGTACCTTCGTTCTCAGGTTTTTCAACCATTCATGATCTTGATCTCCCTTTTTTGATTTCCTAAATTTGTTAATGACCTCTACCTGTACTTGAAGCATTAGTTGAACACAAGGTTGGACCAGAATCTGAAAAAGTAGAAAACCTTGTGCTTCTTGAGAGCTCCATCACCTAGCGCGATATTCAGCGGCACATTTACTCTAGCTTAGCTGACGGTTAAGGACACTTTACCTTGAGGGGAGACCCTTCTGACCAGTAGACTTTACAGCTGGATGCACAAGTTTGGTGGTAACTCAAAATGATGCTTTTCTCCTCCATATGATCTAGGGCAAGTAAACCAGCTGATAGCATCTCTGAATCGAGATACTATGGAGATAGTTTGCTTTAAAATTACGGAATAACACAGTGGGTAATAAAATGTCCCATGGAGATTGTGCAGGTGACTTGGTAGTCCTTAGGGTTTTTTTCTTTGTGTGGGAGTTCCTTTGTAATCTGATTATTTCGTTCCTTTAAGGCTACAGTATGGGCAAAATCTTCACTCTGCAGTAGTAATTAATTGATGTTATTCAGCCTGCCACAAAACCTTCCGCTAAGCAACTGTATATCCTTAAGAAGAAAATTATTTCTTGATTCGGTCTGCTTAAAGACCCTGTGAAAATAGCTGGTCCTGGTGTAAATGTTTCAAGGCAGTGTCGGGAATGAGTATGCTTCAAGCTTAGTGCAGAGAATAATTCCCCAGCACAACTGCTGTAATACGGTTGCCCTCATTTAAGCAAGTCTCTTTTACTTAGCTCTATGCTCTGGCTTTGTTTCTTGTAAAATTGTTAAATGAGGATATTGTCCTGTTTTAGTCGGGGGGGGCAAACTCTGCATAGAGTCATCACTTGTACACAAGTGAGGACCTTAACAGATTATTTTTCTACATTTTTGAGACTCCGTATCTACACCTGAGATGCAGTTATTGAGTACAGTAGTAGAGGATTGAAGGAGGTTTAGAGGAGGAATGTCTAGTCTTCCATGGAGTTTGCAGAAGACGCCGTCCTAATAGCCAGGACAGGTGTAGCTTTGCAACGCTTAATAGAGGCCAATGGGAGTTTTCTGTCATCTCTGGGCCTTAGAATGAATGAGTCAAAATCTTTTGTTCTAGTGACAGGTATAGCAAACTCTAAAAGAACTCATTCTTTTCACATTGGAACCTGAAAATTGGAAGTAGTGGAGATCTTCCCCTATTTAGGGGTTACATTTGATAAAAACCAATCGTGGTCACACATGGTGGACAGCAGGACACTAATAATGGAGCGAACAATGCTCGCAGTCTCGTGTTTTACTGAAAAACTGGGCTCAAAACCCACTGCCACCATAAAAAAGATTTATAGTGCCAAAACAATCTTGGCCACAACATATGGGGCAGGGCTGTGGGGAGCAGCATCAATAGACACTCTCCAAAAGTTAGAAGATCGTTTTTTTTTTTTAAAGAAGATAGTCTCTCTCCCAGGCTCATTTTCAAACCACGTTTGCCATCTAGAATTAGGCCTACCGTATGTAACTGACATCGTCAAACTTGCCCCTAACAACTCGATATGGAAAAGAGACTCTGTAGACCTAACCCAAACCATTACAAACAAGCATTGGCATAGCCAATAGGTCTCGCCTTTGGGACCTTATAAGTGTTTAGCCATGCAACAGTTGTCAGTTGTTGTTGCACCAAGGATATTGTGCTACATAACTAAATACTTATAAGGTCCCAAAAGCGAGACCTATTGGCTATGCCAATGCTTGTTTACTAAGTAGACTGCAGAGAGGTGCTTAATTTCCTTGCTTGCACTGGGGCCCACGGCACCTCTGCTGGGTCACGAGGAGAGACCCTCTGCCAAATGAAAGAATTGCTCTACGGCGACGAAGGGGGGGGGGATTATTTTGAGGCAGCAGATGCTCTCCTGTGTGGAAGCCCGCTGCGTGCTTAGGAAGCAGGGGGCAAATTTCACTGCGCAAGTGAAAAGTCACCAAAAGTAACAAAGTAGCATTCAGCGCTGCACTATGGTACAGTGCAATAGTGTGTGCGCGACGCTATTCAGCCTCAAAGTGCAGCAGAAAACGGAACGAGAGCTCCAGTGTCAAATGCGCAGACAGGTTTAGAACCTCCCTGAGAGCCGAGTGATACTGCTTGAATTGTAGTGACGTCCAACCGTGCTCTTGTGTCATAGACTGGTAGAAACTCCTGTAGGAGGAGCTGTGTACCAGTGGCTAGAGCTGTAGACTTTGGAACCTGGGGACATGGGTTCGAATCCGGCCTCAGTGCTTGGTTCAACGTTGTGTGATTCTGGATAAATCACTTAAATATGTGAAATGTTTGTATGTGATCCCCACTTGATGTTCAGAGTGAGTCAAATATCTTTATTCAGCTGAAACAGCCATAAAAGTATAATGTAGTTATAGAGAGAGATTTAGAGAGAGATTTAGAGAGAGATTGAGAGATTCAGAGAGAGAGATTCAGAGAGAGAGATTCAGAGAGAGATTCAGAGAGAGATTTAGAGAGAGATTTAGAGAGAGATTTAGAGAGAGATTTAGAGAGAGATTTAGAGAGAGATTTAGAGAGATTTAGAGAGATTTAGAGAGATTTAGAGAGAGATTTAGAGAGAGATTTAGAGAGAGATTTAGAGAGAGATTGATTTAGAGAGATTTAGAGAGATTTAGAGAGATTTAGAGAGAGATTGAGAGAGATTTAGAGAGATTTAGAGAGAGATTTAGAGAGATTTAGAGAGAGATTGAGAGAGATTGAGAGAGATTGAGAGAGATTGAGAGAGATTGAGAGAGGGATTGAGAGAGAGAGTCATTTTCAGGGAGAGCTTCGGCGCAGGTACCCCCTTCTTTGGAAGCGGTATCTGGGGGTTACTGACCCCCACTGAACCTCCTGCTCCCCGTCACACGAGCGCAGGCAGGCAGGGCGGCGGAACAGGCAGGAAACTGCACTCTTCTAAGCGGCCATTTTCCATATCTCTGGCCAGCAGCAGGAAAAAGTTTTGCCAAGACGGCATATGCAGGGCTGTTGCACCGCTGCCGGAGAGAGGCGAGCTCCTGAGTCCGACGGGCCCTAAGAGGTGCTCGGCAGTGGGTCCTGGGTCTGGTGAGAGGGTCTGGTGAACAAAGTGAATAAACACTCATTGACAAAGCCGATAGGCTTGGCTTGTGTATAGTGTGCTCACGTGGTAGTACACTACGCATTAATACATGAAAATAACACGCACAAGAGCACAAACACTGAAAGAGCAACACGCATACAAATCCCCACACACGGAGCAAGACTGCGACACTTACTCGAGCAATATTGCACGCACATACAGGCACACATGTAGGCATGAGATACCCGTGCACACACCAGACCCCAGATATCCAGACTAACGGGCATAAAGCTGCCCACGGACTAAACAGAAAACTTCTCTCTTGTGCACATACACACAATAACATCACACACACGTTAGTCAGCAGGCATACACATGCTTTTATTTATTGACATAAATAAATCAACAAATCCGCCTTTCTAGTAGATTTTTTTCCCATCGAAATGTAGATGCCCCTAATCAGCATTTAGGAATGGACTTGGAGGTCCAAATATTCAAGCTGTAGTGGCCACGAACAGGTCCAAACACATGCTGACATTCAATAGAGCATCCCGGTTCAATGAGGCGTTTCAGGGAGTATAGGGGGAGGAGGTTTGGGAACAGAGCGAAAAGTGAGAAGAAGAGGTACTAAAATAAAGAATCCCGTTTTTGTGAAGCTTAGATTACAATGGGCAGGAATGTGAAAACGAGTGAATCTTAGTTTTTGAGAAAATCCGTATGAGTGCCCTCCAGAGAAGGACAGTTAACAAATATTCTGCGAATGAAACTGTAGATTTGTGCTGAAAATAGGGAAGGAAGAAAATATGTGTATCATTCACACCGAGGTGCTAAGGAAAAGCTTTGAAACCCTTCCAAAAAGTCTGGCTGGCGCTGGCTGAAGCCCGGGAGTGGTGCGTGCGTGCGCAGTCTGCTCATTTTCAAGCACTGCACTCGTGCTTGTGGCACGCCCCTGCTCGCTCCCGCAAGGTGGATGCCGCCACAAGCATGAGTGTGTGCTTGAAAATGAGCAGAGCGACGGCTAAAGGCCCTCCTATGCAGCGCATGCGCGCTGCGTAGGCGAGACCTAAAAACTGTCTGTTAGACAACGTACAAAAAATCGCATGGTTGCAGTACGATAAATCTAATATGTCTCGGTTAGGCGTACCAGAACTATTTACGAATTCTAGTTACTGTGCTAGATTTTCAAAAAAGAGTCTCAAAGCTATATTTCTAGCAAGGGCAGATTATGAAAGAAAAGTACCATGTAAAATCCTTTGTAATGCTGTACTAGCTGACCCGACCCCAATTGAGGGCGAGTACTCATACTTGGAAAGTGTCAGAAATCTACAGCATAGATTTATTCTCCTGAGGTTCCGTATTAATTTAATTCCGCTGATGCTGGGCTTCCCTGCGAAGAAGTACTCTCTTAAAGATCTGTCATTCTGCCCATGTGACAACTTTTCTGAACAATCCGATATTCATGTTTTGTTTTTCTGTTACTTTTATAAAGAACGAGATAGATATATTGTACCCCTTTTAAAACGATGTAACTTTGTACAGTGCCGTCCTGCTCTGTATTTTTTGAAAAAGCTCAATGACCCCTTTGTTTGCTTTGCTGTAGCTACATTTCTCTGGGCTTGCACGCGAAGGAGACAGTTTGTATAAATGAGTTCTGCAGAATTTTGACCTAATTGCTTTTTTTTAGTGCTCAGCAAATCACTTAGCTGATAAAAGAACATCAGGCAGTGGAGTTTTTCGATGAATTTCCTGTTTAAAAACTTGTATCCAAATTTGTGTTTTATCGGATTTTATAGCGAGAGTCGTTGCATTTATAATTAAAATCCCAGTTATACATATTTTGGACCTCTTGTAGGTAACTGGGATTTCTGAATGTGCACTATGTTTACCTTATTGGTGTGTGGTATTATTTATCTAAACCTTGTGTAATAGAGAATTGATAAAAGAGCGTCTTACCGGGTGTTTCTTGCTAAAACAATTTAAGATTACCCATATTTAAACAGTTTTTTTCAGCTTTTTATGATTCTAAGACTATTTTAAGTGTAATTTCACCCCCAGTTATTTATATCATGGGGCCTTTGCAAATAATTGGGGTATTCGAATTTGCACTGCGTTCACTTTACTGGTTGATGGCACTAATTATTTAAAAATTCTTAATGGGGAATTGTCAAAAGTGAACTGCCACCAAACCAGGCGCTTCTAACCTATATCTTGTATACTTGCTCTTTGCCAGATTTTATTGTTTGGAAACATTGTAATGTATTTACTTTTATGATCTATGTTTATAAAACTGATCGAATAAAGTTATTTGAATTTGTATATCAATGATCCTTAGACGTAGTAGTGAGTGTAGATTTTGCCTGACTGCATTGAATCCAAACCTGTTATGTCCTATGAACTTGGGCTGAACAGTGTTTTGAGTCCGGTGGCAGCATGAGTTCACCGTGTTACAGGTAAAACGTCTACTCAGGGGCATTGCTTGCTTCCACCATAAGTTTAGGAGCCAAATAATGCTGGCTTGTCTTCATGTATTGAAAAGTAATCGTTCCTTCTAGCGATGTCTACTTGACTTACTCCTGAAGACTCCGCAGTAAGGGCGACTTTGTAAGTATCTCGAAGGAAAGAGGTAGTCTTGATTAACCTTGACTGTGTTCTCAGAGAGCCATCTTGAAAATTGTCTCCTGTTAATGAGTTGACTGGTGTTTATTTGATATTTCCTACAGCATAGCTTTGTCATTGAACTTGTGAACCAGTCTTGCTTAACCTCAGGCTGCTTAACCCTGTTCTCTGGGGCATTAGACATTGGTTCATTTGTCCACTTCTAGAATGGGTAGAGATCAGTACATGAGCTCTGCTACTGGCTGTGTGCCGTTCATTCCTTAGTCTACCTCCGTTATTCCCTTGCAGGAGACTGCCATTGTGGACTTCTGGGTGCTCACATCTAGAGGAAATTTGTTTTTACTTAGTGAAACTACTGTGTGTGTGTGAATAAACGTTACACTAAAATATCACACCCGTAACGTCTCATTTCCTATAAATTTGGTATTGTTAGAATGGCACTCAGTTTACTAACCTGTGGAGGATGGAAATCTGAGTTTGCTTTTCTGGGATTTAAACTTGTGACCTTATAATTATTGCATATATCAGTAGCAAGCGTTAGCTCACTCAGCCATCCTGCCATTTTCTGAGGATGCTGTGATAGCCAAATTAGCTGACAGGCCTGTACTCCATTTCAGATTTCTCCTCTTTAAAAAATCGTGCCGTTGTATATAAATAGCACTGGACTTTGTTTATTTTTCACTGCTTTGTTTTGATGTTTGGGTAGTTCTTACTTTTAGGTTATGTGACTTTGTTGAATATATTTTTTATAAATGGGGTGGTTGATTTTTTTTTTAGATGGGGACGGGTGTGATGCCCCCAAAATAGCGGAGAAAAGAGTCCCAGCGCTCCTTTTTGCAGATGATACTTTATTAATTTCCAAATCCCCCCAAGGCCTCCAATTATTGCTAAACGACTTTCTAAGATTTTGCAACGAGCGGGGTTTGTTTTTAAATGAGGCCGAAACCAAATATATGGTTTTTACCAAGCGAAACGCAAAACCCAAATAATAAAAGTCTGTTTGTAGGAAGCACCCCCTTAGAGCAAGTATCCGCTTTTGATTACCTGGGTATTCGCCTCACACCTAGCCTAAATTGGGCTCCACACATTGACAAGGCAAAGCAAATGCTAATCCAGCAGACTGCCCACATCTCTAAAATACAGAAAACAAGCATTTGCAATGCAATAGGTCTCGCATTTACGCGAGTTTCAGCTATTGACATTGCAAATAACAATGCCTTTTATTTTTGTTTTTGTTTTTAAAACATAAAGAAAAGGCATTGTCATTTACAATGCCAATAGCTTAAACTTGCGTAAATGCGAGACCGATTGCATTGCAAATGCTTGTTGAATTTGAACCCTCATCGTTGTCTACGGCTTTCACTTGAAGCATCACTGGGTTATTCTCTGCACCTTCACTGATGCTGGCTCTATATATCTCTTGATTAAATGTGGAAACATTATCATTGGCATCAAGAACATTGATATTGTCTACTGGGCTGGATCTGAATGGTTCTCCTCCATCATAAGTGGCCAAAACCAAGTGGCGAAGGCTTTGCTTTTCACGGTGTAACATACTGTTCAGAACCAACTCTGCAGATCTGTAGCCATCGCTGCTTTCCCTCACTTCCAGGTCAAAATGTTCGTTGGGGCTCAATCTATAGCCTTGCAGGGCATTGAGGCCAATATCGGGATCTCTGGCATTTCCAATAGAAATGCGAGCTCCTGGTAACGTGATCTCAGCTATTTCTAAATCAAAATTATTCTTCATAAAGCTCGCTGGGTTGTCATTGATGTCCTGAAAGAGAATGTCGACACGGAAAAAATTAAACGGGGTTTCCATAACTTATTTTTTTATTTTTTTATTTATTTGAGTTTTATATAGCGCTGGCTAGACCCGGAGGTATCAGAGCGCTTTACATAAGGTTCCACAAAATTACATCAATTACAAGTTACATCAGTTACAAGAGAACATTTCAAGAGCGTCGGAAGATGTAATAAATGAAGCTTAGAAGTGTAAGGGGGTGGGGTAAGGTGTAGGAGGGAGAAAGGATGGAGATAGGATGGATGGAGAGACGAAGGAGAGTCTGCCTAAAGTCCGGCTGGGTAGGTGACGGCCGAGGGGGAAGTCCACAGCCCATCTCCTCTATAGCTATCAGGTAGCTCCATCGAGCATCAGTCAAGCGGCTAGGTCTCAATGAGAAAACAATTAGAGAGCAAAGAGGAGGGTTAAATGGAGCATAAAGGAGAAAGTGGGTGGGGTAAAGGGGTATGAGGGAGAGTACGACAGAGAGACGAAGTAAGGTCTGCCCAATGTCCGGCTGGGTAGGTGACGGCCGAAGGGGGTAGTCTACAGCCCATCTCCTCTATAACTATCAAGTAGCTCCACCGGGCATCGGCCAAAAAGCTAGGTCTCCACGGTCAGAGGCAGGTTCACAGATTCGGTATCCTGAAGGGTAGGCCGGATGGGGGATGTGTTCGAGGTCTGGACGAAGTCTGGTTTTTTCTCAAGGAGTAGCACGGCGTGGTAGGGAACACTGTGGCAGTCATCTTGGGGTCATGCAGTCCCAATGATTTTAAACAAGTGATCCAAGCTCCACAGGAAGGAGATCAGCTCCGCTACTGCCCGCGAGGATAACACCTCATTAGAGACGCGCCCCCGGCCATCAGCTAATCCGGGCTGTTAGTAAAGAAGGATCAGGCGCGTCTCACTCACCGGGTTACTAGTTGTCACTGCCTGGACGGCATCCTCCGCCGTGGAGATCCGCTGCTCTGCTTCGCCCAGTCGTACTCCCTGCGTATCTAGCCTCGCAGCGAAGTGTAAGGGCATCGATTTTCCCATCGATTGACTGTAGGCTAGTTTGCATTGCCCTTAAAGTCGCATCCAGAGCAGAAGACGATTTCTCTGGGAGTTCCGGTTCTGAATCCGACGCCGCCTGTGTCTAAAGACAAGAGGCGTCTGAGTGTCTCCACACATTTCCTCTCTGTCTAAACTGCCACTCACCTGCAGGTTCCCTGTTTCCGCATTTATTATAAAATATGGATGACCGGAGGTGGACACGAAACTTAGTTTCCGGTCCATCAAATGCCACGTGCTCAAGCCAAAATCCTTCACGATATTTCCAATGGCTGCGTCTCTTAATTTCTTCAGCAACTGAATATTGTATTTGCCCAGACTTTCCCTCGCAGAACCAGAGAAATAACAAGGGCACTAGTACTTGTCATCTGATTCTCGGTGCTGAGGCTCCTTCGCGCACTTCTGTGGAGAGGTGTGGTGCAGCGGCCAGGGCAGCTGACTTCGGAGCACAGGGCTCACGGTTCGATCCCCGGCTCCGGCGGCAGCTCAGCTCAGCACCATGTGACTCTGGGCAATAGCTCACTTAATTTCCACGACGGCCCCCAGCGCCTTGAGACCCGTAAGGGTGAGTAGTTCGCGCTTTCCAAATACGGATTTTTACACTTCCAGGACGCGCAGGACTGCTTGCTTCCGTTTGTGGTAAGAAACGTGCAGCCTTTCACAATGTGAAAGAAGTCGAAGTATACCTTGACAATCCAGGGAAAAGTGACGCTGTGTGAATTTTGCGGGAAACACAGCGCTTTGAAAGTGCCACCCTGCCGGGTTTCTGGTGCTCTCACGACAGACTTTCACAAAGCGTTAGACAGCAGCGACATCTATTGGCAGAAACTGATCGCTGTCTCTAAACTGCAAACTACACCCCAAAGCAACTCTGAGCACGTTAATCTAACCCGCAACATAAGGAACCTATCGTGTAAACTATTCCCACTTAGCAGCCATCAATCACAGTACTTTAAAGTAAACAGAACTTTTACATCATTCACTGAGCATATGCTTTTCAAATGCACTATGCATACGCCTTAAATATAAAAAAGGTACAATGCTGCTATTGCATTTATAATGATCAATCACGCGAAAGAAACACCAGCTTGACTTTAGAAAACTCTATAAAGAGTTAGAAAAGTACTGAAGAAAGGCTTTCATACAACAAGTGCTCGCCATCTGTTTTCACTCAGCCGCTTGTTTATATTTGCATCGCGCTTTCACTTTCACTTTAAGTGAAAGTGCGATGCAAATATAAACAAGCGGCTGAGTGAAAACAGATGGCCCCCTACTAAAGATAAGAAATTGCTTTGCGACAGCAGCAAAGCAGACGAGCCAGTCCGGATGGGCCGGCTGAAAAGGCGAAAGGGCGGCAACTAAAATACCTCATTTCCAATGGCAGGCCACCGTTTAGCATAAACGGTGACGCAAGCCAATGAAAATAAGGGGCGGGGCTTCGAGTCCCCTTCTGAAAACCCCTTATCCACAATATCTCTCGACGAGCGAGCAGCGCATGCACTGCAATGCTAGGCGAGACCTAAAAACGATGTCAAGAAAAATGGCTCCGGCACTGGAGATTTACAACCTCAAAACTCGGGGGGAGGGGGTGGGGGGGGGGCTCTATACGTTGCGGAACTATGGGGTAGTGGAAATACAAACTGCCTTATTACTGTAGAAAATAGCTTTTTAAGATCTCTTTTAAACCTACCCCCTAGCACCCCTTTGACTCCTTTATACCTGGATTTTGCCGAGAGAAAACTGACTCACAAGCTTGATTACAAATTATTTATGTTCTGGCATCACCTGTGGTTTGTTTTTTTTGTTTAAATATCTTTATTGGTATTTTCTGTTTTTGACATGACTATCATCATGATTTTATACAGAGTATTCAGATGCAGAAGGCATAAATATAGAACACATATGTAGAATAGCATTTTCCAGTGCAACAACATAAAAGTGACAACAGTGTGCTACTCTCAAGTACAATTTCTTGCAACTTGCTAGCATGTGTTTGAGTCACTGCATGCCATTGCCCATATTTTTGCCACATGTATTACATATTACAATCATCACTGTCCACATCTTACTTATGACATATCCAGACTGGACTGTTATGGTAGGATCTTAGTGTTATACATCTTGTATATATAAAGCTTGCCAGTCGGACCTGGTCGTCAGTTTACTGCGAGAGAAAAGGATAGGATTTACATGGTGACAGGTCGCAGATAGTAGTCACTGATGTGTACCAACAAGACAAATTTTCTAAAACACACCAACCAAACAAACTTATGATATAAAAAAGAATAATCTGCCATCTATAAAGTTCAAACAATATCAGTGGGTACGAAGCTGTGTCATCAGTGCGTTACCATATAAACAAAATATCCGACTATAAATTGAAGCAGTGCGCATAGTGAGGCGTAGGTACCAACCAACAAAGAGGACCTCTATGCCTAAAAACGAAGGGTATGCAGGTGATCATCTATAATGGTCCAGGGGTGTAATAGTGTGTTCTATTGTGCGCGCTGGAGCGCGCCTGCGGCACTTAACTAAACAGTGAGGAATTAGTGTACCTGACTCGGGTCAGTGATTTGGGTATTATTTGCTTCAGTTGCGTGGCTTGTCTGTAAGGCAGTGAGTAAGGCGTCCCAACTTTGCGCAATGGGAAATTTGCGGAGCCCCGCTGTTTCCTCTCTATGTAGCGCCGCGCTTTCCGCTTGTGCCCAAATTGTGAGTGAACGCCTCCAGCTAAGTGTCTTTGGAGGGTTTGCATTTTTCCATTTCTTAGTTATTAAGCGTTTTGCCGTAATTAGACCTAAATCTCGGAACCTCGAGGTGACCTTATTCTTTTTGGATCTGGCATAAAGCCCTAAGATGTAAACTTCCCATGACCATGATAACGACGTGCCCGTGCATGAAGCTAGGATGGTGACTACCTCCTGCCAATAATGTTGAAGGGAAGCGCAAGCCCACAGCATATGAAGCAGGTCAGCGTCAGGATGTTGGCAATGTGGACATGCAGAGGTGGCGGTATGGAAATATCTATTTATCATGTCAGGCGAGAGGTATGCCCTCTGTATGATATATGTTTGTATAAGCTTGAACCTAGAGTTCCTTGGTATGTGTTTAGCGCCCGCTAATATGACGTCCCATTCCTTATCAGTCCAGGGCCGGCCTCTATCTGTCTCCCATCTTACTCGGAGTCGTTGCATCGGCTTCAACGTATGTGTAAGTAGTGCACACACTAGCCAGTGTACCACATGTGATCCCGCTCCCATTACATGTAAGTATTGTATTAAGAGGTGTGTCGGTGGCTCGGTTGTCAGGTTCCCCCAGGCGGTTGATAAAGCCTTCAGGATGGAAGTATGTAAAAGGAATTGACCTGCTGGCAACTCAGCGTCTTCAACCAGCGTTTCAAATGTTAATAATGTACCGTCTGTATAAATCGCCTAAAGTGTCTAGCTGCGCCGCACGCCAGGTCGTCGGGGCTGCCTCCAATGTGCCTAGTGTACCCCTTGGTGTCCCATCAGTGGCAAGATCGGGGCATATGGAAGTGTTGTGCGGGTAAAATATAAACTTCTTTTGTAGCACTTATAAGCTAATCCCAAATGTAATTGTGGCGGTCACGGAAGTTTGGCGATGGGATGGAACAGATGACAAATTTGAGAGTGGGTCCAGGGCGGGTGCGTACTCGCCGTGTCTTCCAGACACCTGCCGTCTAACCATTTCGTCGCCCATTGGAGTTGGGCAGCTAAATAATATAATTCCATATTCGGGACAGCCAGCCCACCCTGACTAATGGGAGCATACATTTTCCACAGAGCAACTCGCGGTCTCCCCTTGTTCCATATTAACTGCCGAAATATCCGTTCCAGGTCCCTGAAAGTCTTAGGTAGAATATAAAGCGGGAGGTTCGAAAAGTAATACAACAGTTTGGGGAGTACGATCATTTTTAGCAAGGTGACGCGACTCATTACATTCAACGGAAGCGTTTTCTAAAATTGCATTTGAGCCCCTATGGCCGAAATTGCTCTCACCAGATTGCCCTCTAATCAGTCATCAGGCGATCGGTATATAAAGATGCCAAGATATCTAAATGTGGTAGGATACCACGTGAGAAGCGCGCCATTCAGGAACACATTTTCCTCAACTGTGTCAGCGTTAAACGAGTAAATCCCTGATTTGGCCCAGTTGACCCAAAGCCCCGATTTTTTCCTCAAAGGTTGCGAGTATGTCCGCAATAGACGTCGGTATTGCAGTGACATCTTGGAGATATAAGAGCAAATCGTCAGCATACAAGGAGATAGTATGTAGCCCATCTCCCAGCCGTATCCCCCACTCCTCGCCATCTTTCCGGAGCAACATAGCCAAAGGTTCCATAGCTAGGGAGAACAGTAGCGGAGATAATGGACAGCCCTGGCGCGTCCCTCGCCTCACACCAATGCAGTCCGAAATTAACCTGCCAGTACGGACCCGAACAGTGGGTCGTTGATACAATAGACGAACCATGTTCAAATAGTGATCCCCTAGTTTGTATTTCCCTAGCACAGATGCCAAATAGGGCCATTCCAAGGAATCAAAGGCTTTCTCTAAGTCCAATATTAGACAGCCTGATCGGGGCCATCTATGCGTTGCATACTGTTGCACTCTAAAAAAAAACCTGCGTATATTAAGAGAAGTGCAACGTGTGGGAACAAAACCGTTCTGATCGGGGTGTACCAATGATTTCACTAGGGGTGAAAGACGCCTGGCCAGGAGCGATGCAAAGATTTTATAGTCCGTGTTAAGGAGTGCAAGCGGGCGATAGGATCCCAGGAGGTCGGGATTTTCATCAGGTTTTAGGAGGGAGACCAACAGGGCCTCATTCTGCGTGGTAGTGAGAGTAGATTCATCGAGCGCGGTCTCGTACACTTTTAGCAACTGCGGCACTAGGATATGTGTATATGCCTTATAAAATTCGGTCGGTAGACCATCCGGTCCTGGCGACTTCCCATTAGACAGTGAAAATATACTATCCCGAATTTCCTCAGGGAGAAGAGGGGCGTTTAGTTCTTCACTCTGGGCACGCGTGAACCGCGGCAGATCTAGGCCTTCCAGGTATATCTGTAACGCTAGGGGCGTGGCCTGCACGCGCAATTTATATAAATCTCGATAATGCGTTACAAACGCATCATGAATGTCACGCTGTGTATGCAGTCTCCCCATTCGCCTTTCTCACTGACACTATGGGTGTTGACGTCTCATTCTGATGGATGAGCCACGTTAGCAGCTTACCTGCCTTGTCGCCCATATGATGTGTCCTCGCCGAGTGAGCCGCATAATTAAGGCAGCGCAGCCGCTCTAGCAATTGCGCGTGCTCTTCCTTGAGGCAGCCCAGCTGTCCCTGAGTACCGTCTGCGTCTGCCCGTTCGCTAGCGGCCAATTTCCGCTCTAAAGCGGTGAGTTCCTTTTCCAGTTGCGCCCGTATACCCGCCTGTGTCCCCAAACAGTGCCCCCTAACAACCACCTTAAGGGCGTCCCACTCCACCAAAGGCGTCGTGGCAGTACCCGCATTATCTTCGAAATATTGCGACACAGTGGTGGCCAGCAAGTCCCGGAAGGGCGCATCCTGGAGGACATCCGGCTGGAGGCGCCATATCGGGACCGGCGGCAACTCCACCTCCCATTGTAACTCCAGGATGTGTGGGTTGTGATCAGTGTGTGTGCGCCCCATGTAGGTGGAGTCGGGAATGCATGGCAAGAGGTCTGTCGACACCATGAAGCGATCCAGGCGTACATGGAGTCTGTGGGCCCCAGAGTAATAGGAATACACCCTATCTAGTGGGTTCCTGTGTCGCCATACATCAGAGAAGCGCCACTGCATGGCCCAATGCGCCAGCGCCTTCGCAGCTGAGCATGTAACAGTACCAGGTAAGGGAGGGAAGGATCGGTCTAGGGAGACATCCAGCACACAGTTGTAGTCTCCGCCTAAAATCATAGGAATATCGTGCCATGTGGATAATTTTTGTGATATCTGATCTAAGAAGGCTGCCTGCTCAGTGTTTGGTGCATATAATGAGGCTATTACCACCGGCTTACCATCAGGTATCCCTTTGACTATGATGTATCTACCCTCCCCATCTATTATTGTGTCCACCACACGAAATGGAGTGCCTGGTCTTACCCACACTAAGACCCCCCGTGCGTACGCAGAATAGCTTGTCGCATACAATTGCCCCCTCCAGCGTCTGTGGAGGCGTGTTTCTTCTGACTTGGTTAAATGAGTCTCCTGGAGGAGCGCTATTTGTATGCGATGACGTTTTAAATATGAGTATATAAGATAACGACGTTCCGGGCTATGAATGCCCCGCACGTTCCATGTGCCTATCTTAACAGGCGCCATAATCAGTGAGTGTCAAGGGCAGAAATGGAGTCATCCCGCCAAATAATGAGAATGGCTAACAGTAGATGTGTAGAGGTCACTCTAGCGTGTGTTTCCCTGCGCAGCCCGACGGTGCAACAATCATACCATTGTCGAAAAAAGATGGCATAAAAAACAAATAAACAACTTAAAATCAAAAATACCATGAGAGTAATTTTGCAACAAGCAAGTGCCCAAACTTAGAGCGCAATGGCACACAACTAACGTCTGCGGGAGACTATTGCGCACAGCAATCTAAGGACTAACTAAAGAAAAGGAGGGAACCATCATGTGCGGCTAAACCTATCTCTGGCCTAACACTTATGAAACGGAGCCGCCGCCCGCTCATTATGCATGAAATTCCCATACATTAAAAGAAAGGGCTATCAAATAGGATGTGCTGACATGCCCAGGACCCGCCCCACAAGAGCGACATCTGCATGAGTGCCAAGCATAAACATTACAGCTTAGAGACCGCGAGTAGAGTCTGTTATACTTGCGTAGCCGGCGAAGTCGTGCAATGCTCAGTCTGCGAAGGAGAGAAAGGCAAACAATTGACGTACACAAGTTCAAGCAATATTGTCAGAAGTCTGCGGAGTGACATGTGGTAACACACAGGAGCCCTGGGAAACAGGAAGATTGTCCGAAGGTTCCTCGTCGCTGTGCGGCACTTGACGATCAGAGTCCGAATTGGATTCCCCTTCCGGCGATCCACCGACACTTCCCACTGCCCGTACCGCCTCGAGCTGTCCATTCAGTATCAGTTCTGGTTAAACATTACAGTGCAGAGACAGCAAATAGTCTTTTATACTTGCATAGCCGGTGAGGTCGTACAGCTCTCAGTCTGCGTGGAAGAGGAAAAGCAAGCAGTTGACAAACGCATGGTCAAGCAACATTATCAGAAGTCTGCGGAGTGACATGTGGCAACACACAGGAGCCCTGAGAGACAGGAAGATTGTCGGAAAGGTCCTCGTCACTATGCGGCCACGTTGGTCTGAGTCCGAACTGGATTCCCCCTCCGGCGATCCACGAATGTTCACCACTGCTTGAACCGCCTCAAGTTGACCACTTAGTATCAACTCTGATGTTAAGCCAGAGGCCTGTGGGGTCGAGGACTGCGATTTCCTTAGTCTTCTTCGGCGACGCCGTAGGGTAGATTCTGGCAGTGTCTCCCGTCGTCTAGTTGATGATGAATTATAAGAATCCAGCCACTCCTCCACACTTTCCGGAGTGGTGAAGAAATGGGTCTTGTCATTTGCGACGACTCTCAGCTTCGCAGGAAACAACAGAGAATACTTAAGTCCACATTGCCGCAAACGCCTCTTCACCGCCAAATAAGAGTGTCTCTGTTTCTGGACTTGGAAGGTGTAGTCCGGGAATATCATAACTTTGTGATTGTCCACTTGGATTTCTTGCAATTTCCGAGTTTCCTGGAGTATGGCATCTCTGTCCCTGTAGTTTAATAAGCGGATTAAGAACGGCCTCGGGTTCGAGCCTGGGGGCGGGGGTCTGGCAGGCACCCTGTGCGCTCTTTCAACGACAAAGTGTGGAGACAGGGCTTCGCCGGGCAACAGCGATCGGATCCAGTCTTCTGCATAACTCACTGCGTTTCTTCCTTCCACTCCCTCCGGAAGGCCCACGACGCGTACATTATTGCGGCGGGCCCTGCCTTCAGCATCCTCTGCCCTGCCCTCCAGGAATTCCACTCGATTCAATAGGTCACGGATGTGCTTCTCGGCCGTGGACACTCGCGGCGAAACCTCCGCAATTTCCCCTTCCGTGGCAGCAGTGCGGTCTGCAAGTTTCCGGTGATCCGCGTGCAGCAGCGTGAGATCAAGTGCCACTTTATCAATTTTGCCTTCCAGAGATGTGCGGATTTGATTCATCGTCTCTCCGAGCTTCTCGTCCGCTGCCAGCACTGCGTCAAGTTTATTCACCATGGGGTCTTCCGCCTCCGCCATCCTGTCCGCTTGTGCACGAGTCTGAGGGTGAGGGGCCGCCGCACCCCCAGTGCTAACCTTCGTTCGGCCCCCACGTGACATGGGGCCACAGGCAGTGAGCTCCAAGCCGGGCGTCTCACGTCTCAGATACCTTCGGAGCTATCCCCGGGATCCTCACCCATTGTTCACAATAGTCAGAGCCCAGAGTTAGGCAGGCAGGGTGTACGTGTCACAACAGCCCTGTTTGTAACACATGCCGCAAGAGCCTCGACGCAGAAGCAGCCAGGCGAGTTCCACCACTCCGGGGCCCAGTGCCGCAGCCGAGGGAGGCAGGGCACGCCAAGCGCGATAGGTCTCAATATGTAGTTAGTCACCATGCCACAGCATCACCAGTAGGGAAGATTCCGAGGAGAGGAGTGCATAGTAGGGTAGATCACGCTCTGTGAGGCTTATTGTCATCGATACACTTTCAGAAGGGGACTTGAAGCCACGACCCTTCTTCCCATTGGCTTGCGTCATAGTTCAGGCTAAACGCTGGCTTTCTATTGTAAAGGAGGCTTCTTAGTCCCTCCTTGTTACCGCCCTGTCCACTTTTGGCCGCGCCCACCCGGACTGGATCGTTTACTGGCGGAGTTACACGGTCTCCTTTGTAAGTCTGTTGGCACTCTTTTATTTTCATTTTCTGCGTGGTCCGCTTCGGCTGCGCTTGTTGTTTCTATTTTCGCGTCCGTCCATTACCATTTGGGAGCCTAAAGAGGGCAGCATGTTTATAAAAGCTTGGGTTCATCATTGCCTTTTGCCGAACAAATCTTCAATGTCGTAATCGCTGAAGTTAAAAGAAATTTTAAAAAAAGTGTACTTTACAGCACGTCCAAGCATTGCCCGTCTCATAAATATGTATTCTGTGCGTTGGTTGGTCCCGGTTGTTACGTTGTGCCTGTTCTAACATGGCCGCGCTCTGTGCGGCAATTAAAGACACGCCGGCGGCTGTACGGGGAAAGATGGTGCCAAAGGAGGAGGTGCAGCGCCTTGGCCGGGAGCTGGTGGACCAGAGCCGGCCCTTGAGCCATCGTTTCCAAGCTCTTTTTACCCTCCGCGCCTTGGGCGGCCCGGAGGCCATTGCCAGTATCAGCGGGGCGTTCCAGGATCCGTCTGCGCTGCTCAAGCATGAGGCGGCCTACTGCCTAGGACAGATGGGGAACCGTGCGGCCGAGCCGGCTCTCAGGATAGTCCTGATGGACAGACGGCAGGAGCCCATGGTGCGGCATGAAGCGGGTGAGACTGCCAGTCTACCCACCCCCTCCCAAATCACTTTTATGTATTTTTTACCTCATTTAAAAATTTTTTTTTAAATACGGGAGTTCCCATAATCACATAATGTTGTTGAGGCGACGCCAAGTCTCAAACCCATTGTTCCTCAGTCGGCTGCTCCGGCCGTAGCGTCGCATCCTTCTTCCCCCACCCTCACCCCACTCCCACCCCCTACAACGCAACTTAAGTTGGACATAAAGAGCAGAGGCTTTCACTGTGACATTTCCAACAGCCGGCTCCGTTGCTGCGACTGGCCTGATTATGTGTCTTTATGCTCTTTAGTTAATTTTCGTTCATGTTCTTTTTAAAAAATATTTAAATACGGGAGTTCCCTTAATCACATGATGTTGATGAGGCGACGCCAAGTCTCAAACCCATTGTTCCTCAGTCGGCTGCTCCGGCCGTAGCGTCGCATCCTTCTCTCCCCCCTCCCCTCCCCCACTACCTCCCCTCCCCCACCACCTACTACGCAACTTAAGTTGGGCATAAAGAGCAGAGGCTTTCACTGTGACATTTCCAACAGCCGGCTCCGTTGCTGCGACTGGCCTGATTATGTGTATTTATGCTCTTTAGTTCATTTTCGTTCATGTTTTTTAGGTCTCGCCTGAGCCAGCGCATGCGCTGCTCTGGCGAGACATTTAGTGAGTGGGCTTTAAAAAGCCGACCACAGCTTTGTGTGGCCTAGAGCGTGCGGTTACGCACACAGTTACGAGCAGAGGCGCCATCTGGCTTTCCTCTCTCGTCATGGTGCGCGCACATCGCACACCACTCGCCAGACGTGCCTCCTTTTTTTTTTTTTTTTTACTTGCAGCGCGAGGCACACGCGCGCTTGTTTTACTGACTTTTTGGGAGCTGTGTTGGAGCCACGACAGCAATGCACTTTCCTCAGCATAATGGATTATTTTTTTAGGGTGTTTTTTAAATGCTATGCTTTTCAGGACATCAGCAGTAAAAAGCACTCCCATGGGGCAGCTACGTGGTTTAGATGTTATTGCTCGCTTTGGGATGGTGTCTGCCACTGCCTCTGCTCGTAAACACTGATCTGAAAGAGACACGTTAGTGATAGATTCCTTACCTTAGAATATCCCCAGGCGTCAGGCTGGATCCGGAAAGTTTTGCGTAGCAGTACCCTTGCGCGTCGGTAGGCGGCGTCGTGCGGCTCCGCGTCCGTCGTCGGCGTCGTGATCGCCGGGATGACGTCGCGGGCAGCACTTAGGCGCCGCCCCTGCGCGCTGACGTCAGTTCTTCTTTTTCCGCGCCAGCAAGCGCAGATCCGGGAAGAGCAGTGCCCTGGTCAATTTTTGACCATTATTTTTGGTGATTTTTTCACTGTTTTTTCCATCTTTAAGGTGTCGTAGGGATGCCCGGCTTCAAGCGATGCGGCGCCTGTGCGCGGATGATGTCCGTCACCGACCCGCATTGGGAGTGTCTCTTCTGCCTCGGCCGAGGCCACGACACCGAGTCTTGTCCCGAATGCCAGGCCCTCAACCCGAAAGCTTTGCGAGAGCGGTCTCGAAAGCTCCTCGAGGCCCGGCATTCGGCTCCACGGAGGCCCCGGTCGCGTGAGAGGTCCAGGGGTCGCTCGCGGAGTGCACACCGGTCGTCGGCGTCGAAGTCTTCTTCGTCCGGTAAGTCTAAGCACAAGAAGTCCAAGAAGCATCGTCGCTCTCGGACTTCGCCTCGCCGGTCTCGCGACTCGGCTGAGGCCCCTCCCGGCACCGTCCCCGCCCCGCGGCCCCGGACTTGCCTGTGGAGTCGCCCCCGTCATACCCGCCCTTCCCGGGTTCGGGGGCGGATCCGGCCAAGGTACAGGAGTTCCTGTCGGCCATGGCCCGCCTCTTCGGGCCTTCAGGCCCCTCCGGTGCGCCTTCGGGCCCCGCGGGCCCTGATGGGGTTGCTCCGGCGTCGCCGGCGGCTCCGGCGTCGCCCGGGCCTCCAGCCTCGATCCCGGCTCCGGCTTCGGCCCCGGCCTCGATCCCGGCTCCACAACCCCCATCGACGCCGGTCGACCTCACGACACCTCCGCCGGCGCCGATGTCTCCGGTGCCGTTCTCGACGCCGCCCTGGGCTCCGGGCGGCGTCGTCCCCCAGTTCCTTCCGGCTCCGGACATGGACCCGGAGCGACGTCGCTCGACGCCGGCTCCGGCGCCGATGGGACCTTGGGTCCCAAATGTTCCTCCTCCTCCTTATTTTGAACCAGAGGAGGACCAGGAGGACTGGGAGGGGTCTGATGACCCTCTGACTCGCAACTGTCAGTATGATGAGGACTGGACAGAGAGTCTAGGGGAGGCCAGTGGTCTGGATACTTCTCCTGACACTGGCATGCTGTCTCCTCCCGTGGCTACGGAGGAGGGGGCCAATTTTGGTACGGTGTTGCGTAGGGCTGCTGGGGCCTTACGTCTCCAGCTCCCTACTTTGACGGTCAAGCCTAACATCTTGACAGAGGTGCTTCAGCCGGCAGCCTCCTCTGCGGAGACTGTGCTGCCGTTTAACGACGCCCTCACAGACGTTCTTTTGGGCGCCTGGTCCAAGCCCAACACAGGGGCTCCTGTGGATCGGAACGTGTCACGACGCCATCGCCCCGCTCCGGGCGACCCCCTGTTTCTTTCTGTCCACCCCACTCCTGAGAGCTTGGTTGTCCAAGCCTCCGCTTCCCAAACCGCCTTCCCTACCGCTCCTCCGGATAGGGAATCCAAACGCCTGGATCAGTTTGGGAAGAAAGGTTTTTCTTCCTCCAGTGCTGGCTTGCGGTCCGTTAACACCGCTTGTCTTTTGGGCCGATATACCCACTCTCTGTGGGATTCGGTGGCGGATGTTTTGCCCCAGTGCCCTGAGGAGGTCCAGGCACTGCTTTCCCGCGCCATTGCGGAAGGAAGGGATGCGGCCAAATACACTATCCGTTGTGGCCTTGACACCGCCGACTCGCTGGGCAGGTCCATTGCAACGACGGTGGCGCTCCGCCGCCACGCCTGGCTGAGAACCACTGGTTTTCAGGGGATGTCCAGAATACTCTCATGGACATGCCCTTTGATGGAGTCGGTCTTTTTGGGTCCAAAGCAGACCATGCGTTGGAGCGCTTTAAGGACTCACGGGCTACTGCCAAGTCCCTGGGCCTTTCTGCTACACGCCCTCCGCTGCCTTCTGCTTTTCGCCCCTATCGTGGCCACGGTAGGGGCGCCCCTTCACGTCAGCAGCCCAGCCACCGGCCCGCGCAGCAGGCGTCTTCGCGTGGCCGAGGACGTGGATTCCGCCGTGGCGGATCGGGCAACCAGCGTGCGGGTCAGGCCACCACCTCCAACCCGTCCGCGGCCTCCAAGCCCTCCTAGTCCCTCCTTTCAGGTGCACGGCACGCCAGTAGAGGGCAGGGTCCGCCATCACCTTCCCCACTGGCGCACCATCACCTCGGACAGGTGGGTCTTGGACATTGTCCGAAGGGGCTACTCCCTCCCTTCGAGACCACCCCCAGCCATGCCACCTCAATTCCACCGCATGTCAGGGGATCACTTGGTGCTTCTACAGAAGGAAGTCACGGCCCTCTTGACCAAGAGGGCCATCGAGCATGTTCCGACCCCAGAAGTAGGGCGTGGTTGCTACTCCCACTACTTTCTGGTGCCCAAAAAGGACAAGGAGGACATGCGTCCTATCTTGGACCTCCGGAACGTCAATCGCTTCCTCCGGAAGGAGAAGTTCAAGATGCTCACCCTAGCTCAGGTCTTGACTGCCCTCGACCCAGGAGACTGGTTGGTAGCGTTGGACTTGCAGGACGCGTATTTCCACATCCCCGTCCTGCCGGCCCACCGGCGTTACCTTCGGTTCACGGTAGGCCCCGAGCATTTTCAGTTCACCGTGCTCCCCTTTGGCCTTACCAGTGCCCCTCGGGTGTTCACGAAAGTGATGGCGGTGGTCGCAGCTCATCTGCGCCGGGCAGGGGTTTCAGTCTTCCCCTACCTCGACGACTGGCTGCTGAAGGCGGGCTCGTCCCAGGCAGTCGTCTCCCACCTCCAGACTACGGCCGAACTCCTGCACTCGCTGGGGTTCTCCATCAATGTGCCGAAGTCGCATCTGATTCCTTCTCCACAGCTCCTTTTCATCGGAGCAGTTCTGGACACGACGCAGTTTCGGGCCTATCCTCCCGAACGGCGAGTCCGGGATATTCAGGCTATGATTCCGATCTTTCGGCCTTTATCCTGGGTTTCGGTAAGGATGACCCTGAGGCTGCTGGGCCTCATGGCCTCCTGCATCCTGCTGGTCAATCATGCCAGATGGCATATGCGGGCTCTGCAGTGGGACCTAAAGTTCCAGTGGGCGCAGCACCAGGGCGACCTGTCCGATCACGTCCAGATCTCGGAGGGGACTGCAAAACAGTTGCAGTGGTGGCTCTCGAACCGGCAATGGGTCATGGGCAGATCCCTCTCCCTTCCCCAGCCAGAGCATACAGTTGTGACGGACGCGTCCCTTCTGGGATGGGTCGGTCACATGGGAGAGGCGGAGATCAGAGGCCTCTGGTCTCCGGCGGAGTCCCGGCTCCATATCAACATTCTGGAGCTCCGGGCGATCCGGCTTGCACTCAAGGCATTCCTTCCCTCTGTCAAAGGGAAGGTAGTGCAGGTGTTCACAGACAACACCACCGCCATGTGGTACTGCAACAAACAGGGCGGGGTGGGGTCTTGGACCCTTTGTCAGGAGGCTCTGCGCCTCTGGACATGGCTGGAACATCAGGGCATGTTCCTGATGGTTCAACACCTGGCAGGTTCTCTGAACGCCAGGGCGGACGAACTCAGCCGCAGGTGCATGATGGATCACGAATGGCGTCTTCACTCGGAAGTGGCGCAAGGACTCTTTCTACAGTGGGGAGAGCCTTGGTTAGATCTATTCGCCACCGAAGAGAACGCGCAATGTCATCAGTTCTGCGCGTTGGAATTTCCAAGGCGGCACTCGCTCGGCGACGCTTTTCGTCGCGAGTGGAGTTGCGGTCTGTTGTACGCCTTTCCGCCTATACCACTTCTACCCAGAGTGTTGAAGAAGATTCGGCACGACCGGGCCCAAGTCATTCTTGTGGCTCCGGACTGGGCTCGAAGAGTTTGGTATCCCGAGCTACTCAATATGAGCATAGATCCCCCGATCCGTCTGCCTCTTCGGGAGGATCTTCTGTCGCAGCAGCAGGGGACGGTCCTCCACCCGAACCTGTCCAGTCTACACCTGCTTGCGTGGAGATTGAGCGGCGGCAGTTGATTCCTTTCGACTTGCCTCCCGGAGTTTGTGATGTGATTCTGGCAGCCAGGCGTCCCTCCACTAAGGTGGTATACGCCTGCAGGTGGAACAAATTTGTGGCATGGTGCACAGCAAAGGCTGTGGATCCCCTTTCTGCCCCTCTTTCTGAGGTCCTTCTGTTCCTTCTCTCTCTGGCCCAACAGGGTTCTGCCCTGGGTACCATCAAGGGTTATCTTTGTGCTATCTCGGCCTTCCTCAGGCTCCCTGATCAGCCCTCCCTGTTCAAGTCCCCTGTTGTTAACAGGTTCTTGAAAGGCATTACTCACCTCTTCCCTCCTGTTCCGTTTGTAATGCCTCAGTGGGACTTGAACTTGGTTCTTACCTTTTAATGTGCGCTCCCTTTGAGCCTCTGCATAACTGTCCTCTTCGTCTTCTGACTCTGAAGACAGCCTTTCTGGTGGCCATCACCTCCGCTCGGCGGGTGAGTGAGCTCCAGGCTCTATCTTGCAAACCTCCCTTTCTGTCTGTTCATCCAGACAAGGTTGTTCTTCGGACGCGTCCGTCCTTCTTGCCAAAGGTGGTTACTGCTTTCCACATTGGGCAGACCATCACTTTGCCCACCTTCTTTCCGCCTCCGCATCCTTCCAGAGAGGAAGAGAGGCTCCACCGTCTGGACCCAAAACGTGCGCTCTCTTTTTATATTGACCGCACCAAACTCTTCCGGGTGGATGACCAGCTCTTTGTTGGCTACGTGGGCGCCAAAAAGGTCGGGCGGTGCACAAGAGGACCATCTCCCGCTGGGTTACCTTGTGCATCAAGGCCTGCTATTCTTTGGCTAAAAGGAACCTCCTGTTGGGCTGCGTGCCCATTCCACCAGGGCAACGGCTGCTACCACGGCCTTGGGCCGCGGTGTTCCGCTGCCGGTTATCTGTCAGGCGGCTACGTGGGCCTCGCTGCACACGTTTACTAAGCATTACTGCCTTGACAGTCAGGTCCGGAGGGACGGCTTCTTTGGCCGTTCTGTCCTCCAGGACTTCCTTGTCTGATCTTTGTTCGCAGACCCACCACCGGGGTTGGTATTGCTGGGGTATCTATTCTAAGGTAAGGAATCTATCACTAACGTGTCTCTTTCAGATGCACAAGTTACTAACTTGTGTAACGATATATCTGTAAGAGACAGTAGTTAGTGATAGATTCCTTACCGCCCCACCCATCCTCCCCGTTCTGCGAACTGATTTCTAGGGTTAAGGACATCCCTTTCAGGGCCCTAGTATTTTTCAGACACCTGTGTCAGCTTCTTGCATGGCTCTGCGTTCCTGGCGCGGAAAGTCGTGTACAGAACTGACGTCAGCGCGCAGGGGCGGCGCCTAAGTGCTGCCCGCGACGTCATCCCGGCGATCACGACGCCGACGACGGACGCGGAGCCGCACGACGCCGCCTACCGACGCGCAAGGGTACTGCTACGCAAAACTTTCCGGATCCAGCCTGACGCCTGGGGATATTCTAAGGTAAGGAATCTATCACTAACTACTGTCTCTTACAGATATATCGTTACACAAGTTAGTAACTTGTGCTTTACGTGCACTGCAGGCATAAGTGGAAATACAAGATAATATCGCTGGATTAGCTTATGTAGGACGTGTGCTTTGAATTGCTGTGTTGGTGAAAGTGGAAAAGCATAAATATGTATTTTTCAGCAGATTTGAGGGTGGGGTATTCCTAAAGGAGTGGTGATTCTTAGCTGCTTTGTTTTTTCACTGTCAGTGCCCGCTACACGGCCACCGAGCTTCATGCCGCGCTTCATGTTTCATGAAGCGCTGCGGTCGTGAAGCGGGTGTCATGTTATTAAAAGAAAGGCGCAGGCCGCTTACTCCGACTTCAAAACATGGCACATCCCTCTTACATTCCGGGTGTATGAGTATGCTGGAATGTCACCAACACCAATCCAAAGCATATGCCAAGTAACAGCCCCTCTCCCCAGCGAGCTATCTGATTGTCTATGAGCACCGTGGGAAAACTACATTTCCCAGTGGCCGAGCTCCACACTTCAGTTTTGTTATAAACAGGGAAGTGAATGCGCAACCGATGGTAGAAGGCTATCCGAAGGCGTGTCTTAACGGAAATAAGATAGGCTTTTAACCACCGGCATATCCATACATCCCTTATTTAATCCGCTACCTTCAAAGGGGCAAATGGAACGTCACGTTTTTCTGTAAGCAGCTTGCCAACTCCTTCTCGCAAACATGGGAACGTTCAGCCAGTTCTCCTTTTGCTTCCTTCGTCTGAAGTAGTACACTCTTCTCACATTCTGCATTTACCTTCGTTTCAAAGTGCTTGCTGATGCCCAACATCTCAGGATTTCAGATTCTTTGCTTCCCTGCCAGTAAAGAGGAGGGGATTGTGCTCCTACATATGCATCACTTTGGTGATCTTAAAGTAGCTATTAAGTCTGGCTATTGTATAACCTGGTGCTGTGGCAGAAGGCACTATCTGCATGTCGAAGGAAGTAAGTCCCATGTGAGGCACTGTCGCAAGTGCTCTAACTTTGCATCCACTGTGCCTGCTATGGGCCACGCAGCTTGAGGCCTGGGTCAATTCTATTCCCGTTTGTCATGAATGGTCTCTGGCAGGTTTGGTAGGCACACTGTGAAAGCTAGGCCTCACTCCAGCAGGTACAAACAGATCTTGTCAGATTGACCAGCATTTCGGTATAATGGCCTTCACAAGTGCAGGATATTTCAACCATTTACCTCATATGCTGTTAACTCAACACAGGCCCAGACTGTTTCAGCTGACTTGCCGCACTGAAATATTTCCCATAGGGTTCCTGGCTTATTCATTCAATTATGTCTGCTTTATAGAAGAGGAATTTTTTTCAAAGCTTGTACCCCATAAAAAACGGCATGCGCAAGCAGCGTCAGAATGAAAAGATCTGGTTTGGCCTTTCCCAGCCTGGACACGCTCAGTATGAGTACAGGAAGCCTTCAGACTGCATGCTCCTAGTACTATCAACTATTACTTCCAGTTGCCCGAAGGATGTTATTTTGCACTGACAATACAAAATGGAGGGATATTTGCAGAGTAGATTTTAGCGGCTCAAATACAACAGATAATCAGATTTCCGAGGCTGACCACATTCTCATTTTTTTTTCAGTGGCAGCAAGTTGCTGTGTTTTGATAATCTGTAATATGCTTTGCGTTTTGAACGAATGTGTTTTCTTTCTGGGGTTATTTAGCACGTTTTCATGATGTTTTCTGCCCCTAAAGGTGAGAAAGGCTGTGGACTTTGACAAAATGCTTGTCTCCTGCCTACTCAAGGTTTGGAGGGACAAAAACAGAGTTCATGTTGTTTAGTAAAGCCCTCAGCTCACCTCTGGTATTACTTTCAATCTCCCATCCTTCTGCCTGTAACCCCTAACTTTCTGCCTCTATTCTCTGCCCAGCTCTCTTCTCTCTGCCCTTCCAGCTCCCTCCCTTGAGCTCTACACACTAATCCCACTTGCATTTTCTCTCCCTTTGCGCTCTCACTTCTGTATTTCTGCACTGTTCTTCTCATCTACCCTTATTTGACTTTTACATTCTCTTTTTCCTTGCTTCCCTCTCTCTACCTCCTTCCTGCACTTTCTTATTCTCTTCACTACGTTCGGTCTTGCTCTTTTCCTTCTGAAATTTGTCTACATTGCCACCTTTTACGCATTTTTTTTTCCAGGTAACAGCTGTTATGCTTTCATTCTCTGCCCCATTTTAATGCATTACTATGTAGTTTTGGATGTTTGTTCAGTACTAAAATCTCAAGCATTTGCAATGCAATAGGTCTCGCATTTACCAGAGTTTAAGCTATTGGCATTGTAAATGCCAATGCCATTTATTTATGTTTTAAAAAAACAAAAATAAAAGGCATTGTTATTTGCAATGTCAATAGCTCAAACTCGCGTAAATGCGAGACCTATTGCATTGCAAATGCTTGTTTCCCTTTGCGATCAGCTTCAACTTTACCCACCCTCCTATCTGTGCTTCCTTCCCTCCCATGGCGACTTCACTCACAGTTCCTTTTGGTCATTCCTCATATCACTTCCACAAACCACTTATGCGTGTTTTGAAGCTTAAACCACCCTTCATGAGCACCTCAGCAACCTACAAACGATGATGTCCGTACCAATAGTTCGCGCAAAAGCTGCTGCCCAAGGTTAGCCAATTTGCACAAATAAACTGTAAATGGAACAATTAAACTATACAAAGACACGGAGGAAGCAGCATATTAATGTTTTTATTTCAGTACACTGCAATAATAAAGCATATGTTCATTTGTAAAAACATTTTTCGAATGATTACATATTATCAGTTTACAAGCATTGCAGATTGTTTTCACAGTTGGTTTTGTGGCCATTGATAAATCGTACATTCATTTAAGCACACAAAACAAGATTGTGGGAAAGATAAGCTTAGAGATATACCCCGCGCCAAAACACTGCTGTAGAAAAATTAAAATGCGTGTCCTTATGAACTGTCAACTTCTGTGGATGTACAATAGTTAAGGGATGTACTCCATCATGACGTACCCCTTGCCCTAAGGGCAGCACTTGGAAATACTAAAATGTGTCAGCCCACTTGTATAATATCCTGGTTTTGCAAATCCGACATGCCATTGCACAAATAAATCCTCATGCAAACATGACTCTGCACTATCGTCCACACATCCTGAACGTGACCCTACAACACACAGAAATTAAGGGTTAAAGTCACTTTTTCCTTCCCTTAGCTGGTAGTTGTGCAATATACAGGGTGTCCGCCTTGAGCCACCATGCATGCTCTTTGGCATAGAGCACATTCCCTGCTTTTGGGACACAGCCCCTGGCATGCAGCACCTCGCCAGTACTAGCTTCCCCGGGCCCTACACTCCCTGTGAGATTGGTTCCATATGTAAGAGCAGAGTCTAGGCACAAGAGGCCTGAATAATGCGAAGCCTCGTGCACAAGGCTGGGCTTGTGATCTCTCCTGAATCTCATTAATTCTTCCTCGTTTCACCGCCCTGAGATCACTACTTTGCAGACAAAGAGGCAATCACTACACACCACATACACTCCATAACACATGGATAAAAGACATTGTCATTTACAACGCCATTTACGACGCCAATAGCTCTAACATAAGCAAATGCGAGACCTATTGCATTTCCAATGCTTGTTATGAGGTGCTATGTACTTTTTAAGATCTATATACGATCAAAATAAAGTTTTATGACTGACTGATTGAATATATTTTTACTGTAGTGTTACTTTTGTGTTTCCATGCCTTTGGGCTCATGAATGTGTTGTATTAGATATTATTTAAATATTTATATTAAAAGCGCAACATACGTTGAAACTGATGGCAGTCTGAAGTAAAATGATATCTAGAATGACTATACGTACAGTATACCTGGGGATAATTTTCTGTATCCACCAACAATCTAGGTGTGCTCTCTGTGACTGATACCAAGCGTGAAAGGGGCTGTGCAATCACGAATAACGAAATTTGTCTCTGTTAAAAAAGAATTAATTCAACTACACTGGCTTCCTGTGAAACAAAGGGTACGTTTTAAGGCCCTTTGTATCGCCTTCAAAGCCCTTAATGGAACAGGCCCTGACCATCTGAGGCAAAAGTTTAAATGGTATATTCCTGGGAGGACTCTTCGGTCCACAGGAGCAAAAAATGTCCAATTCCCCACATTTAAAAAGGCTAGCTGGGGAGGCAGGAGTTTTATCACATGCACATCCAAGGCTTGGAATGATCTGCCGTTCCATCTGAGGAATGCAGCGGATCTTCTTTCTTTCAGGAAGGGACTGAAGACCTGGTTGTTCACTCATTGATTATACTTCCCGTTAACTTGCAGGCAGTGCATAGCGCCAGGACACCTCAGGGTAATCGCTGCGCTCTAAAAATCTAATTAACATAACTTAACATAACGAATCCGAAAACTGCATGACTTTGGCACTGGTTATCATCCGTCATCCAGGTGGATTCCTACCAATGAACTGTGGAGTTCTGGCCAAATGAGGAGTTGCAAGAAGTAGATACATTTCACAGGACAAAGCGTTAATAAGTGAAGTGTGCACTCTGGTCGATGAATGGATGCACAATTCGGCTGACAGAGCTTACAGCTGTTGTAGGACAATTCGATTCTGTTACGGAAAAGGTCTTTCCCTTGTTCCTCTGAGATTTTAATTCAAACACTACCAAAAGCGTGTATGTATCCTTTGAATATAAACACCAATAAACTTTGTTAAAATACATCCCTTTGTCCCTACAAAGTTGCATTTTGTATGGGTCATGTGACATGCATTCTACTTCTTGTATTCTTGTTTCTTCCTCAGCGACCCAGGAGGAGGGTTGGAGATGTCTGAATTCATAAGGGAAGCCACGCCTCCAGTTGGTTGCAGTTCGCGAAATTCCTTTTCAGCTCTAGATCCATACAATCAGGTAGGAAGCTCTTTTATTTTGCTTTCTATTTGTGTATAACTATTCTATGACTGATTGTCTGAGCCGGAGAAGTGCAAAAAGTCAGAGGGAGAAGGTGAGATATCAGTCGTTTGTTTTCTCCCTATTGCATGCCGCTGAGGTATGTCCCTGCTTAGCCTTCAGAAGATGGACATATTCTCTAGGATCCGGTTGTGCCAGAGAACGTCCAGTGTCAAGGGGCCAAATTACAAACAACAATACAAACAATCTATTCATAAAATTAAATTTAAAAAAAAGAACACTGTCTCACAAACATTTGAATTATATCAAGTGCAGCATCAGAGAAAGTGAACTAAAGTCATATTACAGAACTCCTGATTAACAGTAAAAATCCATCATCTGGCGGAAGCTGGGCAGAAGTTTGTTCTATAATCAGTCGGAAGCTGGGCAGAAGTTTGTTCTATAATCAGTCGGAAGCTAGGCAGAAGTTTGTTCTATAATCAGTCGGAAGCTAGGCAGAAGTTTGTTCTATAATCAGTCGGAAGCTGGGCAGAAGTTTGTTCTATAATCATTAATCAATCTTATGAGCAACTTTACAGAGAGTCGGCTTTACTGGGTCCTAATAGCAGAGATATGGTCTCTTTTATGTAGGTCAGATAGAATGCTTACAGCCCAGTTGTGAACTACCTGAAAAATTTAAATGTATTTATGATCCCAAAAATTACAGCACTGCAATATAATCAATCTAAAAATACAACTACCTCAATCAGTTCAATTTATGCCTTCTTGTTTTCCAGTGTTTTGATTAGTCATCATGAATCTATCCCAGGCTTCAGTCTGGGTCTGGGAGGTTTTTCAGCAATTGCGGTTTTGCAGCGTGAATCTTTCTAGATTCACTATGCTGTGCATTATTCCGCCATCTAGTGGTTGGGTCCGGAATTGTAGTATTTCTTCTTTTTTTTTTTTTGTGGCCCAGGTGGGCGTTCACATACCACCATTTGGTGTCCTTCGTGACGTCGACGCGCTTCCTCCGGAAGCTCCCACCTTTGGTCGCCATCTTCAGATTCTTTTTTCCGCCGTTGGGTCTGGATCGTTGTCGAAGAGTTCCAGAGTTTTGGAAGAGGAATCGACGGAAAACTGGAAAAACCGCGAAAATCGAAGATTATCATCGCACTTGACTACTGGCCAGGTAGCCGGGACTACTAAGGAGAAGAAAATTTCGAGAGAACTCGACGTTCACACGAGAATGCGTGCACAGGGGGCTCCCTGAGCGCAGGAATGGACAAAACTCCCTTCCAAGTTTTGCACCAATTGCCATCACAAATACGCCCAGAAGGACCAGCATCCAGTCTGCAACCTCTGCCTGCCACTCGACCACAGCAGCGAGGACTGCAACGCGTGCTCGGCGTTCACACCCAAGACCCACAGAGTAAGAGAGAGGCAGAGAAGGGCGAGCCACACCATGCAGGGGCCACCTCCATCGCTCCGAGACTTGGGCCTCTCCAGTGGAGAGGAGGACAACATCGCCGAAGGTCCGGAGGACTGCACGGTCGTCTAAGTCCATAAGAAAACGTCGAAGGAGGTAAGAGTCGACGGCCCCCAAACACTCGACCGACACTCGAAGGAGTGAGACAAAATCCTCGAAGGGAACAGTGCAGTCGAAACACTCGACGAAAGCAACTGCACCCAAGGACAAAGAGCCCAGCGGATCCTTCGAAATGGACTCCCGGACGGCAAAGACCCACGAAAAATCAATGTCGTCGAAGGAAGCCCCCGAAAAGGACTCCTCGACGCCGAGAAATGAAGGGTCGGCAACCGCTTCGAAGTAGACGACCAAGAAGCGAAGCGCCCAAACCCTCAACGCCGAACAGGCTGCCGATATGGAAAGGAAGGAAAGGAGGCTCGAGGCTGAAATGGCGAGTATCCTACAGCGGAAAAAGGAGTTCGACCACAAGATGAGTCAGTACACCATCCCGCCGAAGCCCGCGGCCGAGGTCGAAGGAGGCTTCGAGGACACTGAACCGCCGAAAACGCCTGAGCCGGTCGAAGAACAGGAAGAAGAGGCCCTGTATTACTTCGAGGGAGAAGGTGAGGAAGAACAGCTAACCTACCAGGACTCGATGTCCTCGGAGGCGCAAGACTTAGAATGGCATGACCTCGACGCCGAAATGCCAGAAGAAGGGGTAGACACATACCCTTCGAGGCCTTCACCACCAGACGATATAGGGATCTATAATATGGTGGTCAAGAATGCTGCACAGACATATGGGGTAAAATTGGAGGAGGAGAAACCTAAGGCTTGTTTCCTCCTGGAGACTCTCTTACCCACACAAACAAGGAGTCAATTCCTGCCCATGCTCCCTAGTGTGCTGGACCAGGGCAGGGTAGCATTCAGGGAGCCATCTATATGTAAATCTGTAACCCCAAGAACAGAAAAGAAGTACAAGCACTCCTCAAAGGACCCTGCATACATTCAAGGATCAGTGCCAGCCTATTCAATAATCACAGCAACAGCTAGGAAAAGGGCCAATGTGCCCACAAATGCAGGACCACCTCCTGATAAGGAGAGTAGGAGAATGGACCTCACGGGGAGGAAGATAGAACGGAGCGCGGCAATCCAATGGCGCATCGCCAACTCAAACGCCCTGATCAACAGGCATGCATACCAGCACTGGGAGGAAGTAGGGCTACTCCTGAAGCACCTACCGGAACAGTACCAGCAAAGGGCAACCCACCTGGTAGAGGAGGGGAAAAACATGGCAAACACATGTTTAAAGTCGGCCTTGGACGCAGCGGAGACGTCCAGCAGGCAGATTATGATCCGGGTGACAGAGAGAAGACACGCATGGCTTAGGATTTCGGGCTTCAAGCCTGAGGTGCAGAATAACATCCTGAACACGCCCTTCAACGGAGAACAACTTTTTGGGACACCGGTTGACGAAAAGTTAACTGAACTCAAGAAAGACAACGAAACTGCAAGGTCCATGGGAGCACTGCAGTTCAGGGGAATGAGAAGGGGTACGCCCTCAAGAAGGCCAAATGGTAGAGGAGGCAACCAACCAAGTACCTCGCACCAAACCTTCCAACAAGGTTATCAGGGAAACAACCAGGGACAGCAGCAACAGGGACAGCAGCAGCAGACCTGGCAATACCAGCCAAGGGGCCAGTCCTTTCGGGGACGCTCAAACGGGCGAGGGCAGGCACGGAGAGGAGGACAACAACCCCCCTCTAAGTGACTTCGCCAAGAGGCAGACGCCCACCCAGACAACACCTCAAGGGGGGCATCCAAGGAGGGAAAAAGTCCAAAAACAGTTTTCAAGAGACAAGCAGTTTCCCGAACATATAACCCCAGTAGGAGGCAGAATAAGGAACTTCATCCAGGAATGGAAGGTCACAACGGACAAATGGATACTAAACATTATACAATACGGATACTGTATAGAGCTAATAAAACAACCTCCAAACAGAAAGCCAAGCAACAAGTCACACTCTGCAAAAGAACTTTCATTCTTGGTACTAGAGGCACAGGAACTGATCAACAAGGAGGCAATAGAGATAGTACCGTACAAGGAAAAAAACAAGGGGGTTTATTCCAACTACTTCCTCGTACCAAAGGTGGACGAAACACTAAGGCCTATCTTGGACCTACGGTTCTTAAACAAGTTCATAAGGACACAAAGATTCAAAATGACATCTCTGCAAGAGGTAATACCCCAGGTACAGGAAGGGGATTACATGGCAACTATAGATTTAAAGGACGCGTACTTACACATCCCCATCAACAAAGGGCACAAACGCTTACTAAGATTTGTAATCCGCAAGACTCACTACCAGTTCACAGTGCTCGCATTCTGGCTCAAATCAGCGCCAAGGGTATTTACAAAATGCCTAGCAGCAGTAGCAGCGCACCTAAGGAGGCAGGGAATACATGTATACCACTACCTCGACGACTGGCTCGTAAAAGCAAGCTCCTACAACACATACAGCAGGTGATACAAACTCTAATCCAACTGGGTTTTTCAATCCATTGTGGAAAGTCGTCAATAGAACCAGAACAGGTGAAGATTTTCTATGGGGCAGAGATCAACACCATACAAGCCAAGGTGTTCCCCAGCACAAAGAGGACCCTGGCGATACTGAAGGAAACACGTCTGTACCGCAAGGGGCAGGTTCTGACAGTGAGGACAGTGAGCAAACTTATACGAATGATGGCTTCATGCATACACCTGGTCCCAAATATTCGACTCCACATGAGACCATTCCAGGACTGGATATACAGCAGCAATGGTCACAGGCAACAGGGAGTTGGGAAGATCTAGTGGTTGTCACGCACGCAGTACATCAGGAAATAGCGTGGTGAAACAAGGAAAACATATCACTAGGGAAACCATTCACACAACCAACTCCAACAGTGACCATCACAACAGACGCCTCCCAGATGGGGTGGGGCACGCACATGAACAAACAAGGTGAGGGGGTTATGGTCGCAGCAGGACGCGATCAAACACATCAACTACCTAGAACTAAAAACTGTGTTCCTAGCCTTAAAAGCCTTTCAGAAGGAGCTGTACGGAAACAGGGTGTTTATCCAAACGGACAACACAACCACCATGTTCTACATCCACAAACAAGGTGGAACACAATCAGTAGCACTATCAGAGTTAGCACAGAAGATATGGACGTGGGCCATTCCACTAGAAATAGACCTACTAGCAGTACATCTTCCAGGGAAGGACAATGTGGAAGCAGACAGACTCAGCAGGCAGACGTCAGCATCCCACGAATGGGAGATCAACCAACAAGAAATACAAAGAGTATTCCGGAAGTGGGGGACACCGCAAATAGATCTATTTGCAACACACCAAAATGCAAAATGCCAACACTTCGCATCCAGTCAACCAGACCATCGATCACAAGGGAATGCGCTATGGATAAGTTGGTCAAAGACATTTGCATACGCTTTTCCCCCCGATACCACTGATACACAGGGTACTCAGCAAATGCAGGATCAGCAACATGTCGCTAATACTAATAGCACCTCAGTGGGCCAGACAGTCCTGGTTCTCACAAATAGTGGAAATGGCGCAAGCACCAGCGCACAGATTCCCAAAGAGAAGGGACCTGTTAACAATGCAGAACGGAAGGGTGCTACACCCAGAGCCAGAGAGCCTCAGCCTAGCTGCATGGCTCCTGAAGACCTAGAATTTGCACACCTCAAACTACCAGCAAGCACAATGGCAGTGCTCAGGGAGGCAAGAAGACCTACCACAAGAAAGTGCTACGTAGCAAAATGGAAAAGATTCTCCGAATGGTGCATTGGGGAGAAATTGCAAAGGAGAATCACAAAGGAATCAACAGTACTAAAATACTTAACGCACCTACTACAAAGGAAACTAAGCTACACATCACTAAGGGTACACTTAGCGGCGATAGTGGCTTGCACAAGAGGAGAAACGGGGAAAAGTTTCTTCACCTCGCAAGTAGTAAAAAGATTCCTAGAAGGAGCAAAGAGAATCGCACCTCCAAACAGAATGCCAGCACCAGCATGGAACCTCAACGTGGTGCTAACTCAATTGATGAAGGCACCATTTGAGCCTACTCACAAGGCTACACTACACATGCTCACGCTAAAAACAGCCTTCTTAGTGGCTATCACGTCACTACGACGAGTAAGTGAATTGCAAGGGCTCACACTTCAAGAGCCCTACCTGCAAATACACGATAGGATTGTGATGAGAACAGACCCACACTTCATGCCAAAGGTGGTGTCACGATTCCACATCAATCAAACAATCCAAATACCTAGTTTTTTCCAAAAACCGGCCACTAGCACAGAAAGGGCGCTAGACGCCAGGAGGGCTGTAATGCACTATACAGAAAGGACAAAGCAGTGCAGAAAGACAAAGCAGTTCTTTGTTTCCTTTGCCAGCAGTTTTTTGGGACGACCAGTTACCAAAAATAGCATTGCACGGTGGATTGCACAAACGATACAACTCTGCCACAAACCAGCAGGACAACTGTTACAAGGAGCAGCTCATGCTCACTCAACAAGGAAGAAAGGAGCAACAATTGCGTTTCTAGCTAACACACCAATTCAAGACATTTGCCAAGCTGCAACATGGTCTTCAGTGCACACGTTCACTAAGCACTACTGTGTAGATATCCAAATGAACAAGGAAGCGCAAGTGGGACAGAAGGTCTTACAACACATATTTAGTAACCAGAGCTCATCTTCCACCCAGCCACCACAATAAGGACAAACCGCTACAAAGTCTATGCACAGCATAGTGAATCCAGAAAGATTCACGCTGCAAAACGTATAGTTTCTTACCTGTCGGTGTAGTTTTGCAGCTTGAAGACTTTCTGGATTCACTAGCGAACCCACCCTCCTCTGCCAGAAAGATGAGACAGGAGGAAAGGGATTAAAACTGGAGAAAGACTTAAAGGATTACAAGAGAAACAAAGTAACACAAGACAAGAAAAAAGAATCCGAAGATGGCGACCAAAGGTGGGAGCTTCCGGAGGAAGCGCGTCGACGTCACGAAGGACACCAAATGGTGGTATGTCGACGCCCACCTGGGCCACGGGGGGGGAAAAAAAAAAAAAAAGAGACCAAATACTACAATTCCGGACCCAACCACTAGATGGCGGAATAATGCACAGCATAGTGAATCCAGAAAGTCTTCAAGCTGCAAAACTACACCGACAGGTAAGAAACTATACGTTTCCAACCACCAGGTGGTGGTACTTTGGCATCAGCTGCGTATCTGCAAGATATCCTTGACAAAAGTGACAAATCAATTCCAGCAGATTAAGTCAGTTCCTTTTTGCCAGTGTCGACATTGGGATGTGCTCACCATTGTGTTTTTGTAAATGTTTCCTCTTTCTTGATGTTTTCTTTTGTGGTCAGAACATTTCTATGGTCTCTTTACCAGAGCAGTCAAAGTTTAAAGCTTGTGCATTTTATTACAGACAAATGTTTGACAGATCCACATTTGGAGGGTTCAGAATGCTGCTAGCACCGATGATATCTGTACCCTTCTACTTCCTAGTGTCAGTCAAGAGAAGGAATTCAAATATTTTAAGACCATGCACAGACAATGCTGTTGAAACTTTGCTTCTCTCTTAGAAGTATTGCCTTCAGACCACCCTCACACATCAAAAACACCATAAAGAATATGAAAAATGTTTTTTCTTCTTCCTTGCATTGGATCACGTAGCAGGGGATTTCATGGAGGGATGTTCAGAATTCTCTGCCTCAGAGCCAGTCATGAGAAAATGTCGATTCCTCAAATCCTCCTGGTTAGTTTCTCTTCCTTTTTGAGCTTCAAGAGACAGCTAAAAGATCTCCTCCTCAATCAACATCTCAACTAACAGAAGATCAATTGGCCGTCAAGACATGATCTCAACCTTCAGTTCTCCCTACATCCCTCCCCTTTTATTTTACCTCCCTCGTGCGCAAACTTGGACTCAGTGTGATCTTATTGCTGAGATGTAATCATACTCAGTATTTGCAATGAACATGCACAGATGTAAAGCGCTCAGGTCTTCCCAGCCCTATATAAAACTCCTAAATAAAAATATATAAATCAAGCCAATTCGAGAGGTCATCTTTATGTTGAGTATGCCCTATCAGAAAAATATTTTTGCACCCTGTTGGAGCCAATTCTGTTCTTCTGGCACCATCTGCCCTTTCATCTGACTGATGGCTTCCATCTAGGGATTGTCAAGCCCCATGCCATGCATGCTGGCTCCAACTCTTCCAGAAGTAATGATAGTGGCTTTGTTTGTGATAGCAGATATGTCAATGCCATGAGAGCTTAGTGCTAAACCGGAGGCGAGTGGATCAGGATTCATTGCTAATGCTCGCTCCAAAACAAATTACCAATTTTCTGAGAGAAGATGCCTACTATACAAAAGACCTCAAATCCAAAGGCTAGCCATAGGTTGAGAGACCTTTTCATAAATGATGCGGATGCCTTGAGCTTACCTTAACCTTATTCTCTTGGGATGAGGATGATGATAGTGAGGAAAAAAACCTGCTTCTTCCAGATCATTTTAAAATGTCCTTCCGTTGGACCTCCAAACGCGATTGCTGTGGACACAGTACTTGAAGGAGAATATCCAACTGTGGAAGACCCGCCCCATTTGTGGTGCAGTGCCTCCACTGTTTTGGGTGTGAAGGAAACTGCAGAAGTCTTGAAATGGCCCTTTTCTTTGCCCAGATGAAGGGCAATTTTTTTCTGAAATTTTAACGGAGAAATCACAAGTTTCCGATATTTTATTTTGTACTATGAGCTCTGTTAGATACCATTGATGCAGCTGGGCAAAGTCCCATTCTGTCCTTGTAATCAGCTGACAAGTTGGAAATAAGCCTGCACTTCTTACAGCTCAGCTGACGTTTACCTGTCTTATGCTGTTAGGTGCCTATGTTTTGAACTACTCCACATTGTAGTTCAAAAGAGTAGGTGTGGTGGTCCACACATTGTTTACATTCGGCAGCCTTTGCATAGAGGGCATATTATGCACTTTAGTTCTCTTCGTTATGAGAGCAGATGCAGAGCTGGTTTTGCAGTTTCAGCAAATGGGCGACACTTTCCATCACTACATAATCATTAATTAAATGTTGTTTTGCCGTCCCTGTCTTCATAAATAACTCTGCAGTTCTTATATAAAACTTAATTGAATAGTCTAACCACTTCAAGTATTCTGAAAACAAACCTTTATTTTCTTATTCATCCTATTGAGGACATCCAACCTACAGCCAACGTACTTCGTTCCACTAGAGGAATGTATTACAATTAACATCCATTTTAGTCTTGTTTTGGAGTTGCATAAGATGCTGCCAGTCAGTCGATGCCTACCTGCATGAAAGAAAAGCTTGATAAATTTGTCAAAGGGCTTCGAATTTTTGCACTGTAAACACAGACCAGTTTTTTTTTTTTTTTTGCAATACAATTGTTTGTGGCCTTTAGAGGGGGTTGACCTTAAAAGCATTTTTTAAGGTTGATGGCCAGTTTGGTCTATGCAGTGATATTGGCTAAGCCTGTACCCTATGACCTGGGCCCATTCTGCAAGAGCAAAATCGTTTTACATGTCATTGTGGTTCATGCAGTTAAAGATTCAGCCTTGGCCCATGGCCATAACACTACCAGACATTGTTGTGTGGACCCGGACGCCAAAGCCATCGTCCATTTGGGTACACTATTTTGTCGGATTTGCTCCTTTGGGGAACTGGTCTTGCTTTGCTGCACTGTTTCCAAGGTACTGCTTTGTTGTTGTTTTCAGGTGCTTAACACTCCACATGGTGAGTCGGCAAATGAATCCTTATTGTTTTTGTGGCGGCAGTAAGCATGGACATTTCACATGTTCCCAGTAGGCACTGACATGCTTGCATGTTTGTCCGATTCAGCCCTGTGAATCTGTTGAGTGCACTCGAATTCCTTGATTTGAGTGATCATTCGTTTATGCTTCTGATACTGGGGATAAGATAGTAGGTATTAACACTCTGAGTACTGGACAGACTGCTCAATTTCAGCAATGCATTTAATTAAGATCATTTTCACTTCCCTTTTAAAGGGCATGCTCTATTGCCAACAGTTCCTTCAGAAGCGTCGCCAGCCGTGCACGAGTTTTGATTGAGACCATTCATTTGCATGATTTGCAGACCTTGTGCATTCAACTGTTCAGAATATTTTATTCTTATTTTTCGTATGTTCTCTTTTTTAGAGTGTTTTATCCTGTATTGGAGAAGTTGCAGAAATAGTGAAAGGTAAGACCAGGCTTGTGCATTTTCTTACTTTTGACAGATTTTGAATTCTGTTGTTATTATTAGACTTTTGCCAAGTTATCCTACTTTCATCACATTTTATTTTGATTTATCTTTTACCTGTTGTGCTCCTCAAGCTGTAGAAATCTTACATTCTTTGCTGTGAGAAGGCTAAAGTTGAGATGCTGACTTTCGTACAACAACAGTGCATGGTATGGAAGTAGGGAAAGTGATCATTGCCCCAATGAATGGCATTGAAAAGTGAGAGGATTGTACAACAAACTGTCAGTTATTGGCAGTTGCCTTTTATTTGAAGCGTTGACATAAGATGTTGACTGGTACAGCCTGATTATAAAAACCAAAAACTGGCCTATCGACTGGATGTATGTGCTTGCAGCCTTATGAGCACCATCATCATAAATCAACCTCCACTATACAGTCAATAGTATAATTGGTGTGGATAGTGACACCCATAGCTATAGAATTATTATCCTGGAATTCAAATAGAACTGCATCAAATCACCTCTAGGTGGTTGACATTTATGCCATGTAATCATGTGGCTATCACTTATTTTTACAGCATGATTCGCTTATGGATTCATTCTCTGTTCAGTATTCGGCTATCTAGTGGTTGGGTCTGGAAACTTCAGTTATTTTCTTCTTTTCTTTTGGGCATCGATCAGAGGAGGAGTCATGCCGACAAACTTTGACATCAGATGTAACCCACAATGGCTTTATACATGGTCTTCATCTCTATATATTTTTCCAGTTCGGAGGAAGTATTGGGAGCTGAGGGTCATAAAGATGTGTAGTGCAGCCCCAAGATTTGGAGGACAGACTAAGATAGATAACGTCTTTTAGAGGTGGCGAGAGAAATGCATAATAGATGAGAGATCCACATCAAAAAACAAAGGTGACAAGCTTTTCTGTTGGGCTCCAACTGCATAGTGAGGAGAGGAGCCTGAAGACTATCCCCTTGTATCGTTTAAGTTTCTCAACCAGGAGTTGTGGAAAATATCCCTTTTAGATTCTGTCCAAATTGCCATCGTGAATTGGCATAGGACACTCAAAACGTGTCCAATCTTTACCTTCTAAAACTCTAATGTCTGGCTGTAAGGTGTGAGGTTTTCCTACAAAAAACCTTGAAGGTGAGGGAGAAGTGGTGCTGGGGTCCTTGCCTGATGTTGCAGGCCAAATGGCTATCTTTTGAAAGACCTGGACTTAACAGATGAAGAGGAGCATGAGATGACGAAAGAGGGCCAGACAGAAAAGAAAGGATCCAACATTAGTGATACAAATGTTCTGAAAAGCTTTGGCAACAATGTAAAAGCATGCACTGACAATGCCTCATGGGTGTACTGTGTCTGAGCTGAGAAAATCTGATTCGACAAACAACTGGAGACGTCGAAGCATTCTAACTGGCACCAAAGAGCTCCACTGCATTGGAAACCAAAAATACTGCTAGGGACAATCCTTCACTCTCTGTTTTGGCTCCGAAAAGGTATCCTGATCAGAGGGATATAAGGAAAGAAATATGGTGGCATCTTTTAAAAAGAAAAGATTCAACAATCGACATTAAACAGACGGAACATACTCTTGATGCGGAGAGGAAAAATGCGCTGTCTCAAGGCTGAGAAATCCTATACAATACCTTCTAAGAGGCCCAGTGAAGAGGTAGCCATACATCTAGAAAAGAAGCTCCTCTGGCAACTCTGAAAGCACAAGAGAACTGCAACATGAGGACGGTCTCCAACCCCCAGTAGAAGAGGGCCCAAATGGGGATGAAGTTCTATTTGGCAGCCTCTGCAGACAGACTTACTGGAGGAGGAAATTGACTCCTCACCATCAAAACCTTTACCAGTAAATGCTCCCTCATTACATCATGCAGTAGTGAAGAGGGCAGCAGACAGCTACTGGGAGCATCTAGAAGATGAACAAGCTAAGGTTTACGCCTTACTGGAGACTCTGTTCCCACTGCAAAATAGAAATTGGTTTCTGCCCATGTTACCAACATCCTTGACTAGGGAAGGGGCGTTTTTAGAGAGCCAGCTTCTGATAGGGCAATCACACTATGGAAACAAAGCTTAAAGCAATGATTAAAAAAAAATGCCAACCCACTCCTTAGCAGTCCACAGCTCAAAAGAGTGCCAGTGCACCTTCATCCATGGGACTAGCGGCAGAGAGGGATAGCAAATGGCTGGAAGTTAGAACCGGACTGAAATGCCTTACTCAGCAGATAGGACCACCAACAGTGAATAAGATTGAGGAGTTTATGCAAGTCTTGCCAGAATGGAACAAAAATCAGACAAAGACAGTCATTCAAGAGGGGAAGACCATTACTAACATGTCTAACATCCCCCCTGCGTGCTGCTCACACAGCTAGTAGACAGCTATGTATAGGCAGAATACTAAGGGGGAAGCCACATACCCTTTGCATGGTAGAATGAAAAATTTCCTAGTAACCATGACGGAAAGTTTCAATTCTATTAAGGACGCGGAGGCGACGATTATGCTCATCTTTCTTTTATTTCCATACTCAGCAACTTCAACTTTAACAACAAAAAACTACAAGTCCCATTGCTCGTGTGGTTCACAGGGCAGTCCCAGTCCTCCATTCAGCAGTGCTCATGGTCCACGAGGGCGTGCTGTTGCCAATACCCTTCCTCTTTCTTGACTGCGACCACTGTGGCACCAAAGATCATCAGTCTGTTTTGGAACCTTCAGACCCTAGGAAAAGCCAAAGGAGAACCCAATGAAACCATTCTCCAAACTGCATGAAGCAAAAACAATGTACCAGAGCATACTCCAACATTAACCAGCAAGAGAAGAACTTCAGTGTGGAACCAAAAGACAATACTCATCCCATACGTCGAAGAGTCCACCATAACAATGCTCAGGTGATCCATTACAAACACCGTGTATGTGGGTGGGAACCGGTCTCTAATCCTCGCCTCTGCGTCCTTAATAGAATTGAAACTTTCCGTCATGGTTACTAGGAAATTTTTCATTCTATGTCAGGACCGGAGGCGAGGATTATGCTCGTTCAAAGCTTATCCACCACCAACGACGCCATATTCATGACTGGTTTAAAATAGAATCTTTTAAACATGGAGTCTGAAGACCAGTCCGCAGCATTCAGAATGTCTTCAAATCTGGTGCCCAAAGAAAAAGCCTTAGAGGCCATAGCTCCTCGTACAGAGTGTGCCCCAAACTGCGAGACATTTATGCCCGCTTCCTGCATCACCCATCTGATCCAACGAGCTATTGTTGGTGGCGAGACCACTTTGAAGGGTTTCCTTAAGGAAATAAGCAGCTGGCGTTCGCCTGGCGGGCGAGTCTCCTCCGTCATGCTCTCGTACTCTTTGAGACATCTGACGACGCACAGCTTAGGGGATTTATCAAAAGCTGGGTAGGACACTATTCTAGAGTCAGATTTAGTTCTACGTGTTATGTGAAAAGTAACCCCCTATGGGGTAAAAACACGACCAGTGATGTCTAGAGCTCTGACATCCGACACTCGGCGGCAAGACACCAAGCACAAAAGCATAGCCAATTTGGTGGAGAGTTCTTTGCGGGAAAGGTATCTATTGGCTTTCCAAGACTGGAACAAACGTAATACCCTATTAACGTCCCACAGTGAGGAGTAATGGGGTTCTGGAGGGAGCGAAAGGCGGATCCCTCGCATCAACTTGCAGACCAAAGGATGTTCCCCCACCGGGGCTCCCGCGACCGGGAGGTGACCAGCCGAAATCGCCGATCTGTATGAATTGACCATGCGATATGCCAGGCCTTGGGCTGCCAGCGAGGCCCAGAAATTCATGACGGTTACCACTTCGCACCCCATGGGATCGTGATCGCCTCAAACACACCAACAGACCCATCGGGCCCATGTCGATGTATACCTTTTGTTAATGCTGTCCGCCCAAGCCGCTCCCAGTAATGTTTGAGCCGCTGCCGATAGGCCAGAGGTTCTCCAACGATGCCTGAAATCCGCCACGCTACCAAGGACATCCGCCCTTGCTGGACTAGAGGATGTGGATCGCCCTGGGGATACGTCAGGAGAAACAGATCTTGGGGTAGAAGGATTGGAGAATCCTAAGAAAGTCCCAGAAGAACTGGAAACCACACTTGAGACTTCCAATATGGGGTGACCAAGACCACCTTTGCCTGCTGTCTCCGGACTTGCGTCGTGAGCCTCATTATCATGGCGAACGGAGGAAAAGCATACCCCGTCTCCTTGGACCAATCCTGGAGGAAAGCATCTGTCGCTGATGCTAGGGGATCCGGTTTCCAACTAAAGAAACGCGGGAGCTGGTGGTCCAACCGGGACGCAAAGAGGTCCACTGAAAAAGGACCCCACAGGTTGTGGAGGTGGTGAAAGTTCGGAGGATGTAGCTGCCAGAGACTCCTGTCCGACCAACTCCTGGAGCACCAATCTGCTATGACATTGGACGCTCCCGGTAGATACTCCGCCGTTACGGAGACATTGTGGGAAAGACAAAAGGCCTAAAAATCCTTGGCCAGATCCGCTAATGCTTTGGATTTTGTCCCCCCCAGATGTTTGATGTACCGGACTGCCGATACATTGTCCATCTTCAGAAGCACGCACCAGGACGCTCTGTCTTTCGTCCAACATTGGATTGCGAAGGACCCCGCCATCAGCTCTAGGCAGTTGATGTGGAGCTGACCTTCGTCTGCTGACCACTTTCCTCCTGTAAAGGAGTCCCCGCAGCGGGCTCCCCAGCCCGACTTGCTGGCGTCGGATTCTATTACTAAATCCGGCTCGCAACCGAAAATGGCCCTTCCATTCCAGGCCTCCATGTGGTCGAGCCACCAAGTCATCTCCATGCGAACCTCGTCGGTCAGGGGTACCTGATCCGAGTACTGGAGGCCCCTGCGAAGGTGGGAGGCTTTCAGGCGTTGCAACGCTCTGTAGTGGAGCGGACCCGGAAAGATCGCCTGAATTGAGTAACTCAAAAGACCTACCAGTCGGGCAATCTGCCGGAGCGAGGTCGAAGAACAGGCTAACATTCGCCTCAGTTCTCTGCGAATCTTAGACGTCTTCCGAGCCGGAAGGCTCAAGGTGCGGGATACCGAGTCCACTACGAATCCCAGGAAAGTCATTTGCTTGGCAAGGGACAGGATTGACTTCTTGGTATTGATTATAAACCCCAAACTCTGAAGAAGGTCTACCGTCTCCTGTAACTGGTGTGAGAGCCTGATGGGGCATTGCTCCAAAAGGAGAATGTCGTCCAGGTAAATGATGAGACGAAAGCCCTTGGCCCTTAGTGTTTCCACCACTGGCTTGAGAACCTTGGTGAAGCACCACAGAGCCGACGACAGGCCGAAAGGGAGTGAGGCGAATTCGAACACTTGGTTCTTCCACATAAATTGCAGGAAACAACGGTGCGGGAAAAAAATGGGCACCACTAAGTATGCGTCCTTTAAATCCAGCCTGACCATCTAATCGTTCGGTTGAAGAAGGTCTTGCAATAGATGGATGCCCTCCATCTTGAAATGGCGGTATACCAACCATTGGTTGAATTCTTTCAGATTGATTACGGGACGCTGTCCCCCGTCTGTCTTGTCGACCAGGAAGACATTGCTGAGGAAACCTCTGGGATGAAGTCGTGTGGGAACCACAGCTCCTTTTTGCAGCAGATCTGCCATCTCTTGGTCTATGAGGGAAGCCTGATCGCTTACAAAAACCAACGGCCGAGGACGAGCGTCCTGCACTGGGGAACCGTAGAATTCTATATGGAAGCCCTGCACTGTTTGTAACACCCATGCGTCGGAGGTAATAACCTTCCAATTGTGTACGAAAGTCGCCAACCTGCCGCCCACTGGGAGATGGGAGAGAGAGGAAAGTCTCACCTGAGTTAGGCACGTTGTGGCCTCTGCCTGCTCCTCTGCCACCGCGGCCTCTGAAGCCCCGACGAGACTGGAAGAACTCCTGTCTGCCCGTGTCTTGCTGCTCCTTGCCGTTGCCTCTTTGAGAGCTTTGCGTGAAGAAACGGCCGGTCGAGCGCCCTCTGCCACGTCCGGCCCCAACGAAAACCTTAGGGTGAAACACCCTCTTTTATGGAAGATTGTGCTTTGTCAAGCGACGTGAAGGTGGTCACGAACTTGGTTAACTCCTTTATAAACGGCTCTCCGAACAGACCGCCCTGTGCCACCGCTCCCGCTTCGAAGGTCTCCCAACTTCGGGTCTTCCTTCAATAAAAATGAGCGTCTCCTTTCGGTAGAAAGGGCGCAGTTCGCGTTGCCTAAAAAGACAATAGCACGCTGAGCCCAATTAGAGATTCTTTCCGGGGAAAGCGGGGTGCCAGCTGCCTTGGCCTCTTCTGCCAATTCTAGAACTTTGTTGAGGGGACCTGCAATGTCTAAAAGCTTAACTTAACACGATCTCCAGGATCGGTCAATCCCTTTCTTAGGGTCTCCAATATATTTCTGCAGGAAGGTGGCCATCCTAGGGTCCACCTCCGGGGTCAAGGCCACTTTGCCCGGTAGGGCAGGGCGGGGACACTCTGCTTTGAGGCAAGCTCTCACTTCTTCTAGAGGTTTTCGTAGGCGACCCGCCACAAATGCGTAAACCTTAGTAGAGGGAGTCCACTCCGATGAGCGGGGATGGACGAGGTCCTCGGGGACTAGCATATCCGAGTGTTCCTCACCCTCCGGAGCGTTAGTGGCTGAGGGCTCTGCGGGACGCCAAGGCCTGGACGTGCCTGCCTCGTCCGCGAACTCGTCTACTGAGTCCTCGTCGTCGTCCTGTAAGGGAGGGACCTCTGAGACCTCTAGGGGACTAGATTGTGACTCTCCGTCAGCTCTGGCCAAAAACACCTTTTTTAGGTGGTCGAAGGCTCCTAGGTCGACATTGGACGTAGATTTGCACTTTGGGGGGCGCTGCGCTTGACAGGCAAAGGCATATTGCATAATGCGCTGTTCGAATGGCCCCATGGCAGCAGAAACTGCCTGGTGGATGGAGGCGTCCACCGCGTCGCAGAAGTCATCATCTAGGGGGATGACTTGGAGGGACTCCTCCTCAGTATACTCCTCCATAGCCTGACAGATAGGATTAAGGTAGAGGCTGTAAGGAGAGCAACAACAACAATCCCCAACGCTCCAAGCGCCAGTACTAGGACTACCCTGCAGGGGTTGAACTTGGGCGTGACTAGTCACTATTTGGAAACACACGAAGTGTAGGCTGGGTTATAAACCGCCAGGGGCGACTCACCCTTAATCACAATGGGTATCTCGGCGTCTGGGCCCGCCCCGAGAATCTCCCGGCAAGCGTTCCAATCGCGCTGAAAAAACTGCTTGCCCAAAAAGAAGGCGTTTGTACGGACCCGCGATGCGGGCGTAAGGGAGACTTAAACTTCTTTTATGTATGGACCTGCAATAGCAGGCGTAAGGGCTTCCAGAGCTCGAGGCAGTGCAGCGTGGGCGATCGTCCGGTGCTCTCTGATCCCACTGCGCCTAGCGCGCCCCGGATCAGCGAGACGCGGACACGCGCCCCCTGCCTCGAAGGTGCAACACCGCACCTTGCCTCACGAGGGGCCGCGAGTGGAGCCGTTTGAAGACTCCCGCGGCCCCGAACCTAGAGGGAAGGAAAAAACGCACCAAAACCAACAAGCGCTCACGCACAGCATGCCATTGCGCCCAATAAATGCAGTTATAACGGTATGCCTCAGAATTAGGCGAAGACGCCCAGAGTAATTACCTCATAGAAAAACTACCGTAATAGCAACCAGCGCTCGCGCGCCACATAGAATTAACATAACGACAACAAACTGTAAAGAATACTCTAGAAACAGTTAATTAGACACAGAATGCCTCCCGCCCTGAAGAGCGAGAGGAAAACGGCACTTATCTTTGCTGAGAGCAGGAAAGAAAGAGGAAGGGTGTTGGCAACAGCATGCCCTCGTGGACCATGAGCAGTGCTGATTGGAGGACTGTGACTGCCCTGTGAACTACACGAGCAATGGGACTTGTAGTTTTTTGTTGTTAAAGTTGCTGAGTATGGAAATAAAAGAAAGATGAGCATAATCCTCGCCTCCGGTCCTGACATAGAATCTCTTTGGACCATTGTGGAATGACCCCTTACTAGGAATGAAAAGTGACAATAAAACCACAAAAATTGATTGAAGCGCTGCAGGCAAAAGATTCTTTCAGATGAGGTGCACTAAGCAACTAAAGACCTTTAGGACGTCCAGTATTCCAACTACAGCAACAGCTGCTTCATGTTGTTGAGAGACGAGCGATTCCTCAAGCAGATGTGCCTCCTCAAACAAATAACTCGCACACAAGTTCCCTCAACATTTAACGTAAGGAAGGGGCAGGTGTGGAGGTTCCTTCAGGAATGGTGAAAGATTGCCTTTATCAAATAGGTAATGAACATTATATGCCGCTATTGCATCGAATTGGAAAAATACCCCACCACTCCAAAAAAGAAAAGGTGCAAGCCAGATCATCACCAGACTATTAACCAAGAAGTGCAGGATCTTTTAAAGAAGTGGGTAATGGAAAAAGTGCAGAAGGAGAAGTGCAACCAGGGATTTCTTTCCTGTCCTTCTTAATCCCAAACTCTGAGCTGACATTAAGGCTGATAAAAGACCTAAAGTACTTGATCAAGTTTGTGAACACTCAAAAGTTCAAAATGGCAATGTTGTAGCAAGTAATTCCAATGTTAATGAAGGGAGGCAACATTGCACTTGTAGATCTATAAGCTAACTATTTCCATATTTAAATGTCTAAGAAATCACATGAAATCTCAAGTTTGTAATAGAAAGCTAACTTTCAATACTAAGTTTTGCAGCGTGAATCTTTTCTGGATTCACAATGCTGTGCATTATTCCGCCATCTAGTGGTTGGGTCCGGAATTGTAGTATTCTCTCTTTTTTTTTGGTGGGCGTCGACGTACCACCATTTGGTGTCCTTCTGTGACGTCGATGTGCTTCCTCCGGAAGCGCCCACCTGTGGTAGCCATCTTCAGATTCTTTTTTTCCGCCGTTGGGTCTGGATCGATACAGAGAAGCTCCCAAGATTGGAGAGAAGAATCGAAGAAAATAAAGGAGAAACGCCATGAGGAAGTTTTCGACTTCCTGGGGCGACTGGAGGTCAACGAGGAGTCGAAAATCAAGATCTTCGACGACGATCAGAGAATGCGCATGCAGGGGGCTCCCTGGGCGCAGTAATGGACCAAACACCGTTCAAATTTTGTCAGAACTGTCACCACAAGTACGCACAGAAGGATCAGCACCCAGTCTGTGACCTGTGCCTGCCGCTGGATCATCAGAGCGCCGACTGAAACGCCTGCTCGGTCTTCACCCCGAAGACTTTGAGAGTGAGGGAAAGACAGCGACGAGCCAATCACAACATGCAGGGCCAAGGACCACCGCCTTCGTTGCGAGACCTGGGCCTCTCCAATGAAGAGGAAGATAATGTCGCCGAAGGGCCAGAGGGCGACAAGGAAAGAGATGTTTTGGTCATGGAGGTCGAAAAGAAGACTTCAAAAGAGGTAAGGGAGTCGTAGACCTCGAAAAAACCAGAAGTCTCGAAAAACAGGCTCTAAACTACCAAAGGGAGCCCCGGCGTCGAAAGCTTCGACGACCGCGACGGAATCCAAACCAAAACACACCGTAGGATCCTTGGATAAGGACTCCGAAGCGGCAAAGGTCCTCGAAAGAACGAAGACGTCGAAAGACGCTCGAGAAAAGGACGCCTCGGCATCGAAAAAAGAGAGGCCCAAGCAACCGTCGACGACCGCTTCGGCGTCAATGGGCGAAAGACGAAAGGCCGAAGATCTCGACGCCGAAACACACTCGGCCGAGATAGAAAGAAAAAGGAAAAGGCTCGAAGCTGAAATGGCGAATATACTACAATAAAAGAGAGACTTCGACGAAAGCTTGAAGCACTTCAAGATTCCGCCAAAAATGAAGGATACGGAAGGGGAGAGAGTCGTCGAAGAATTGATACCGCCGACAACCCCTGAGCCAGTCGATGAAGAAGAGCAAGAATCATTCTTCTTCTGGGATGACTTCGACGAAGATGAACAAACGTATCGCGAATCGGCGATCTCGGAGAATCAAGACCTCCAATGGCAAGATCTCGACGCCGAATCACCGGAGGAGGCTGTGGAGACATATCCTTCGAGGCCTTCACCCCCAGATGACATTGGCATGTATAATCAAGTGATTAAAAAGGCAGCAGACACTTATGGGGTGCCACTGGATGAGGAAAAACCGCAATCATGTTTTTAGGTCTCGCCTAGCGACGCAGCGCATGCGCTGCTCGCCTTGGCGAGATCTATTGTCGTCGGTTTCTTTGCCGAAGGGGTACAGCCCATGTGCATGCGCACGGCGTCTCTTTTGCTCGCGGGCTTCAGAGCTGTGCCCGGCGCCGGACAGCAGATGTGCACACGCACGGCGTCTCTTTTGCTCGCGGGCTTCAGAGCTGTGCCCTGCGCCGGACAGCAGATGTGCACACGCACGGCGTCTCGCACGGCTCGCAGGCTTCAGAGCCTTTGCGCAATGTCGCTAGCTTGTTTTTTTTGTCCTGCGGACGATAATTTCAAGCCTGAGCGGTTTCCAGTCACCAGACCTTGCTGGAGGTATCATTCAAGACAGGCGCGCGGGCAGCAGGGGGCCGTTTGTCTCACCTGCAAGCCACATGGCTCAAGGGATTTGGCAATAACGTCTCCTAAGGCGACTGACCCGCACCTGTGTCTCTTAAATTATGTTTAGATATCCTTTAATCCCGGCGCTGCTTTTCTCGCTGTAGCCGCGTGCTCGGGACCCACACTATGAAACCGCACATGCAGTTTTTCGAAAGTTTACATTTGTGCAATTAAAAGAGGGCTACTCCAGCGCCGGGACATGACACGTCATGCAGCAATAATATTATTATTGGTGCGGCGGAGGAGCTATAAAATCTGGACACAAACCAGGTACATTTTCCCCAACACCATAACACTGGAAGTTCCCGAAATGTAAAAACGAGCTGTGAAAAAATGTTAGTTCCACAGACCTAAATCTGTTGATTTAGCACTAAACTCTGCATTTTATGTCACTGTCTGGTCCTTGACTGCGAATTAAACCTATGTTGTGGTATGGTTAGAATATTCTAGATTTTCCGTTACAAAATGAGAAAGCTTAAACCACATCAAGAGTTGACGTGATTCAGAAGCCGGGCAGAGAGTAATAGATTTTCGCGCATTTTTGTTGACAGCTTGACTTTAAATGATGTTGAGGGATAGAGGAACACGCCCTACCACCGCTTTTCTTTCACAAGCTTGTCTATGCAAAAAGAGAGTTTTTACAAACAAACAAAAATACCAAATATTGAAAAGAAAAATGTCCTTTAAAAATAAAATTGCACGGCTCCAGAAATAAAAATTGCCCTTGCGAAATTATTCTATTTTAATCTGCGTGAAAGCTCTCAGTCTCGAGGAGCAGCGCTTCTCTTCCTGCGTCTCATAAATTATCGCAGTAATGAAGCAGTCATTCATCGCGAGCAGATGACAAATGGCTTGCCCTAGGAGGAACTAAAGAATGGGCGAGTAGATCATTTTCATATTTGGTGAAAACAATATTAAGTACCCAGACCTCTGTGATTGCCCTAATAAATGAATAATCTGAGGTGAGGGGTTTGGCAGTCAGCGTAAAAAATAACCTGAGCTTTCCCTGTCGTTTGTCAGATTTTGCTATGACAGCATGCATTATGGGTAAATGAGCAATCAGCAGGAACCGTGTTACGGCTGGGGTGTTTTCGATACATTTATCTTGGGTATTGCTTGGTACCTGCAAGACCTTACTGCTTAATGGCCCCCGCGCGTGACTGTGAGCGAGCACAGTTCCTATTTACCACTGAATGCGCCATTTATACTGCATCTGGTTTTACTTAATATTGCACTGCAGTTCAATTAGTTTTATCCCTGTGATTTACTTTTCCCGCACCATAATAGTGTGCTGTTGTCAAAGATTCTTCAACACAATTTGGGCGGAAAGATGGACATATATATCACATTTCACGACACAAAAATTGTTTTTGTCAGCTTTGTGTAAACTGGAATGTGACAGAATTGTTTTTCACTTGCTCTACTGATGTGTTTATCATTGTTTGGGGGCGTGGGGGGGATAGAGTGGTGCTGGTGTGCAGGTGGTGCAGAAATTCTTATTTAGTTTACATCTTCCTTTCATGCACAGTTTATAGATTACAAATAGTATCCTAAAAATGACTCTTCGATACCTGTAATGTACTAGATTTTCAAGGTGTGATATTGTAACTATACTATGAAGTACCAAACTATTAAGGGTATATTTTGATTAAAATTCCTGTCTTGTAGCTCATTATTGAAGGAGCAGTGAAAGCATAGCCTGAAAAACCATCTTGTCAGATATTTTGTTTGCCTATCTTTTTTTATCTCTTTTCATGAATGTATAATTTCCCCCCCAGGATACACCACCTCTGTGATCAAGCATTACGGCACCACAAAAAGATCTGAGTTAGAGGAGAGCTGTAACAGTAAATCCACCAAAATATGGTGTTTTTAATTTTCACACTGTTAAAGTCCTCAACTCTTCCACCCCCTCCACCAAGATGCAGAGGATACACCATCACATCAAATGTTTCAACGCAGCACCCAGTTTTCACTTGCTGGTCTACCATCACATCTCTCCCTAATCCATTTCTAGAGATTCTTCCCTCCTCCATCTGTCCTTATACTCATCCCAAACCTCATCTTACTACTGTGATCTCCCAATAAACACTTTCTAGACTCTTCCCTCTTCTGATCCTTAAGATCCTCAGCTCTAATTAGAGTGAAACACGTGTCAGGGTTTGCTTTTATTCATTTCAGGTTGGCTTGGATGGTAGTTTAGCAGTCTATAGCTGTAATACTGTGCCTAGAGTGGTAAAGGGCTCTTGTCATTTTTAGGTCGAGCATTCAAGACCTCTTGTATATACTTTAGTATATATACTTTAGTATATATACTTTAGTATATACTTATATGTGTATGTACTTTGTGGGCTCTGGAGATCAGCCTAGGACTTGTCTGCTTCAGCCTAGGGACTTTTTTTTCTGTTCAACTGCCTCTATTTAACTGTCTTGATAGAAAACGACCAGCAGAGGTCAGTAAAATACCAGAATTGCTTTCTGCTGAGGGATTTTCTTTTTTTAGGTCTCGCCTGAGCCAGCGCATGCGTTGCTCTGGCGAGAGTTTTAGTAAGCGGGTTTTGGAAGTGCAAACAGCAGTTTGCTGGCGACCAGCTTGCGTTCACGCGAGCGTGCACGCGCGATCAGGCGCCATATGGCTTCCCTCGCGATTACTTTCACTTTCGCGGCCGCGCGGCCGTGTCAGTTTCACGGCCGCGCGGCCATTGCTTGTTTTCATTGCCTGTTTAATGGCATTTTTATGCAGTATTTCACCATCAGTTCTGTTATCCTCTTGGCTCAGAAATGTTTCAGAAACCTCCTGTGACCCTCTTCTCTTTTGGAATAATATAAATGTTGCCAATGTACCCTTGTTGCACAGCAGTGTTATACGAATTGCTTATTTTCAACAGCAGTGTTTCACGAATTGCTTATGTTCAACAGTTATATTTTTTGATGGATGTAATTGCTGTTTAACATTTGACTTCTGTTAGAGCTGTGACACTGTTTTCTTCTAATGTGCTTAGCACTGCTGCGTTAGCAGTGAACAGTTCGTCTCAAAACCCAGTCGATTTCAGCGTAATTTTTCAGAACTCCCCACGGCAAGGCACGAGAGAGACCTAACACGTACCGGATGTGCATTTTGATTTTTGGAATGAAATGTCTCCCAGAGTACCTCTTTGACTAGATTTTTGGTCTGGCCCAGAGACCGCCTTGTATTTTTCGCTTCCTTGCGTAATCCAAATAGTTCATACATAAACAAGCATTGGCATAGCCAATAGGTCTCGCCTTTGGGACCTGCTGCATAACTAAATACATATAAGGTCCCAAAGGCGAGACCTATTGGCTATGCCAATGCTTGTTTATTTTTCTGGCAACTGCCGCTATTTAACTTTCTTGATAGAAAATGACCAGCAGAGGTCAGTAAAATACCAGAATCACTTTACCATTCATTCTCTAGATTCCAGTCTATAGAAATTGTCTTCCGCGAGCACCCGTAGACAATAATATTTTTTTCAAGATGTATTTTCAGTGATATGACCACCGAAGGCCCTGCTTTTATATTAAAAACAGAGCTTTGGACTATACTTTTTAACCGCTGAAAGGCAATATTTCTCTCCATGTGTTCCCATACCTGGCGTGTCATGCAGTTTAGTGCTTACTTTCCCTCCATGTTAAAGAACAGTAGATGTTTCAGCACCCAGGCTAATGTGCTGCATAGCTAAATACATATAAGGTCCCAATGGCGAAACCGATTGCATTGCAAATGCTTGTTTATTAGAGACACTAATGCCTACACAATCAAGAAACCAATTTTCCCCAATGCTACCAAGCGTACTAGACCAGGGGAAAGAGGCGTTCAAAGAGCCAGCTGCATGCAAGGCTATAACTCCAAGAGCTGAAAAGAAGTACAAGCACTCTTCTAAAGACCCCATATACATCAGGGGATCGGTGCCGGCTGACTCCATTATTAGATCAACGGCAAGAAAAAGAGCAAATGTACCGAACTACAATGGGACCACCTCCAGACAAAGAAAGCAAGAGGATGGACCTGGTAGGAAGGAAGGTGGAAAGGAGTGCAGCGAATCAATGGCGCATAGCCAATTCAAATACATTGTTGAACCGACACGCCTACCAACACTGGGAAGAAGTAGGAGAGTTGTTAAAGAACCTTCCTGAACAATTCCAAAAGAGAGCTACCCACCTGGTAGAAGGGGGGAAAAACATCGCAAATACATGCTTAAAATCTGCCTTAGATGCTGCTGAAACATCAAGCAGACACATGATGATTGGAATCACAGAAAGGAGAAACGCATGGCTTAGAATTTCTGGAATCAAGCCTGAAGTTCAGAGTAACATCATTAACTCACCATTCAATGGAGAACAATTGTTTGGGAGAGTGGTTGATGAGAAACTCAATCAATTGAAAAAGGACAATGAAACTGCGAGGTCCATGGGGGCTCTCCAGTTCAGGGGCTTACGTAGAGGAACACCATCAAGGAGACCAGCAAGTAGGGGTACGCAGCAACCTACTACCTCTCATCAAGGTTACCAGCAAACAAACCAAGCGGAAAACCACGGTCCACAGCAGGGACAACAGCAGAGCTGGCAGTACCAAGGAAGAGCATCCTTTCGTGGTCGTTTCCGTGGCAGAGGACAGCCACAAAGGGGAGGACAACAAACCTCAACAAAGTGACTTCACTCACAAATCAGTACACTCAGCAACACTGAGGGTACACACAGAGACAAATTTACAGTTCCTCCAACATACCACCCCAGTAGGAGGCAGACTACAATTTTTCCATCAGAAATGGAGGGAAATAACCACAGACAAGTGGATTTTAAACATAATACAGTACGGGTACTGCATAGAGCTAACCAAACAACCTCCAGACAAAGCACCACAGAAAAAGAGACATTCCAAAGAAGAACCATCTCACCTAGTCAAAGAAGTACAAGAATTACAGGAAAAACATGCGATAGAACACATACTGCACAGAGAAAAGAACAAAGGAGTATATTCAACATACTTCCTAATTCCAAAGGTGGACGAAACATTAAGGCCAATATTAGACCTAAGGTTTCTAAACAAATTCATAAAGACACTAAAATTCATGATGACTACCCTACAGGAAGTGCTACCTCAGGTGCAAACAGGAGATTACATGGCAACATTAGACTTAAAGGATGCATACCTACACATCCCAATGAACAAAAAACAAACAAGACTATTAAGATTTGTCGTGGACAACAAACACTACCAATTCAAAGTACTCGCCTTTGGACTAAAGTCAGCACCAAGGGTGTTTACAAAGTGCCTAGCAGCAGTAGCGGCACATCTCAGAAGGCAGGGAATTCACGTATACCCCTACTTGGACGACTGGTTAGTCAGAGCAAACTCTTACCACCTATGCAAGCAGCGTTTTCAACAAGTGATACACACTAGTTCAGCTGGGGTTCTCCATACATTGGGCAAAATTGTCAATAGAACCAGAACGCATAAAGGTGTTCTTGGGTGCAGAAATAAACAGTGTTAGGGAGAGCATTCCCAAGCGACAAAAGGAGAGCAGCCCTACTAAGAGAGACTCACCTTTACCAGAGGGGGCATCATCTGACAGTGAGGACAGTGGGGAAATTACTAGGGATGATGGCCTCATGTATCCATTTAATTCCCAACATTCGTCTACACATGAGACCATTCCAGGAATGGCTCCAGACACAGTGGTCACAAGCAACAGGGAGTTGGGAGGATCTAGTGGTTGTCACAGACAGAGTTCATCAAGAGATGGCATGGTGGAACAAATCAAGCATAGCGCAAGGGAGACTTTTCACACCACCAACTCCAACAGTGACCATAACAACAGATGCGTCCCTAATAGGATGGGGGGGCGCACATGAACAACCTCAAAGTAAGGGGATTGTGGACACAGCAGGATGCAGTGAAACACATCAATATTCTGGAGCTAAAGACAGTATTCTTAGCCTTAAAAGCCTTTCAAAAAGAGCTATACGGGAAAAGGGTGTTGATACAAACAGACAATACAACAACAATGTTTTACATAAACAAGCAAGGGGGAACTCAGTCTGTAGCACTTTCAACGCTAGCCCAGGAAATCTGGAGATGGTCAATCCCAAGGGGAATAGACATGATAGCAATTCACCTTCCAGGAAAGGACAATATAGAAGCGGACAGACTGAGCAGGCAGGCAACATCATCCCACGAGTGGGAGCTGAATCAAGTAGAACTGAAGAAAATCTTTGCAAAATGGGGAACACCACTAATAGACCCATTTGCAACACCCCAAAATGCAAAATGCCAAAACTTCGCATCCAGGCGACCTTACAGTCAGTCCCTGGGGAATGCCCTATGGATAAACTGGTCAGGGATATTTGCGTACGCTTTTCCCCCAATACCATTACTGAACAAGGTGATCAGCAAATGCAAGATCAGCAAAATGACAATGATACTCATCGCACCACAATGGGCCAGACAAACTTGGTTCTCAGAAATAATAGAGATGTCTCAGGGGATGATGCACACACTTTCACAAAGAAAGGATTTGCTAACAATGCAAAAAGGAAAGGTGCTGCACCCAGAACCAGAGAGCCTAGGCCTAGCGGCTTGGCTCCTGAGGACTTAGAATTTGCACATCTCAAACTACCAGAAAGCACAATGGCTGTCCTGAGAGAAGACCAACAACAAGGAAATGCTACACAGCAAAATGGGAAAGGTACACACAATGGTGCCTTAAGGAACGTCTTTCACGAAAGATTACAAAGGAGAAGACGGTGCTAAAGTATTTAACACATTTACTACAAAGCAAACTGTGTTGCACTTCACTTAGAGTACACTTAGCAGCAATTGTGGCGTACACAAGAGATGAGACCGGGAAGAGTGTCTTCACTTCACAAGTAGTCAAACGGTTCCTTGAAGGAGTGAAAAGAATCGCACCACCTAAAAGGGTACCAGCTCCAACATGGAATTTAAACATAGTTCTAGCTCAAATGATGAAAGCACCGTTCGAACCACTACATAAAGCAACACCACAAATGCTCACGCTAAAAACAGCCTTTTTGGTGGCAATAACATCACTACGTAGAGTCAGCAAACTGCAAGCGCTAACGCTACAGGAACCATACTTCCAGATACACACTAACAGGATTGTCATGAGGACAGATCCTCAGTTTATACCAAAGGTGGTATCAAAATTCCACATAAATCAAAGTATTCAGATACCAAGTTTCTTTCAAAACCCAAAGACCAAATCGGAAAAAGCTTTGCACACACTGGACGCAAGAAGAGCAGTCATGTATTACATTGAAAGAACTAAGGAATACAGGAAAACAAAACAGTTATTTGTATCCTGTGCATAAAGGTTTTTGGGAAGGCCAGTAACCAAAAACACAATTGCAAGATGGATAGTGCAAGCCATTCAATTATGCCACAAACAAGCAGGACATACCTTACAAAGTGCACCAAGTGCAAACAAGCAGGACATACCTTACAAAGTGCACCAAGGGCACATTCAACAAGAAAGAAAGGAGCAACTATTGCGTTTCAGCTAACACTCCAATTCAAGACATCTGCATGGCAGCAACATGGTCATCAATACACACATTCACAAAGCATTACTGTGTGGACATTCAAATGAACAAGGAGGCACAAGTAGGACAGAAGGTCTTACAGCATCTATTTACAAACCAAAGTTCATCTTCCACCTAGCCACCACAAGACTAGCAAACCGCTACAAAGTCTATGCACAGCATTGTGAATCCAGAAAAGATTCACGCTGCAAAACTAATAGTTTCTTACCTGTCGGTGTAGTTTTGCAGCTTGAAGAATTTTCTGGATTCACTAGCGAACCCACCCTCCTCCGCCAAGGAAGAGAACAAGAGTGAGGAGAAGAGAGAAGAAAAAAAGAATCCGAAGATGGCTACGACAGGTGGGAGCTTCCGGAGGAAGCACATCGATGTCACAGAAGGACACCAAATGGTGGTACGTCAACGCCCACCAACAAATAAAAAAAAGAGAAGAAATACTACAATTCCGGACCCAACCACTAGATGGCGGAATAATGCACAGCATTGTGAATCCAGAAAATTCTTCAAGCTGCAAAACTACACCGACCGGTAAGAAACTATTCGTTTTAGTCTCTTAGAGTGTTCTAGCAGTGGTAGCAACACACTTGAGGAGACTAGGGATACATGTTTACCGTTACATAGATGATTACCTGATGATGACAGGCTCATTCAAACAGTGGCAAACAAAGCAGGAGATGAAGTCAACATACTCATTGGGGTTCTCACTGAACGTGGAACAGTAATTCCCTCAACCTTCGAAGACTGAGATCTTTTTGGGGGCAGAGCTAGACTCAAACAAGGCCAAGATTCAAGAGTTTTGGCACTGACCTATACCTAGCCTTTACCAGATGTCACAATTTCTAACAGTGAAAACTGTGATAAAGATGTTAGGAATAGTGGCATCATGTATTCCCCAAATGGCATTTGCCAAGTTACATATGAGACCCATACTGGAGTGACTCACAAGCCAATGGTCTCGGGCAACAGGGAATTGAGATGATCTAGTGATTCTCTTCGGAAATTGCACAGGACGCAGCAGTGGTGAACGAAAGGGAAGATACCGGAAGGCAGGGACTTCTAACCACCAATCCCTAAATTGATCACCTCAGTGGAGGCATCCTACATGGAGGGGCTCAAGATCAGAGGGTCTATTGATACCAGAGAAGCAGTTTAAGGCATAATTGTGTTAAAACTGAGGACAGTGCCAGAAGCCCTAATATCGTTCCATGAAGGTAACTAGAAAGGTGTTGCAGGTTCTTTGGACACCATATTAATGTTGTATTTGTACAAACAGGGGAACACAATATAATATTCAAGCATATAGCAGAGTAGTTGTTGAAATATATATATATATTTTTTTTAAACTTTCATAGCAGTACATCTTTTAAAAGAGCAGCTCTGAGAAGCGAACAATTTCAGCAGATAAGGAGAGCTTGTTCCTGAATGAGGTTAAAGAAGTGGTAGTCAAAATCTTCGACACATGCAGGATTCTTATATAGACCTGTCCCCCACACATGCAACCACCTTTCCACCAATCCCAAAAATCACAGTAGTGATCAACAGATGCAGGTAAACCAACATGACCATGATAGCCCTGCACTGAGTCAGTCACACATGGTATAAATACCATGTGTGACTGACTCAGTGCAGGGCTGTTTCCCATCTCTTTATAAAGAGATGGGAAACAGAAAAATAAAGATAGTTTTCCCAAAACCTCGTAACTTTACAAGGATAAGTGTGTGTTATTCAGGACCAGCCAGCATCAGCACAGTAGCTGGACTACTGATGTTCCAGAATTTTGCCATGAACACCTACTAAACAGATGATTGGAGGATATTTGAGAGACAAGATACCCCACCACACACAAGTGCTGTGTAGTTAAGTGGACCAGGTTTAAACACTAGTGGATAAAGGGCATTCTATTAAATGACTTAACAGGTGATACAACAGTCATCAAATACTTTATGCATTTACTTGACTCAAAATTATCTTGCATCTCTGTATGGATACACCTATCAGGCTTAGTTGCATTTATACTAGGATCTTCAGGAAAAGAATGTTTCCCATACTAGTGTTTAAAAGGTTCCTAGACGGGGGGAAAAGTTATTTGCCACCAAGTTCAGCTCCAACTCCTTTGTGGAGCCGAACCTAGTATTAGCACAGCTAATGAGACTGCAGTTTGAGTCAGTGCACCCAGCAGATCTGAAGTACCGTGCACTAATGACTTCTTAATCACGATCCTGTTCTTTCATAGAGTTAATATTTTAAAGACCTTGACTATTCCGAAACCTTATCTGCAGATAAACGAGGATAAAGTAGTTGCGTGAACCAGTCAACCGCGTTTTTCTAGTTGCTAAAGACACCAGCCAAAAGAGCACTACATATGCAAGATGTAAGGAGAGCTATCCTGTATTACATATAGAAAATTAAGCTGTTAAGGAAAGACAAATACCTCTTGTGCACTCCCTGGCAGCAAACGGAGATCTCCCAGTTTCAGAGAGACCGTTGCGAGATGAATAGTGCATAGCATCCAAACAAATCAAAAACAAGCAAGCAAATCTTCTGATTTGCAAACCTCGGGTTGGATGGACTGAAGCCTATTGTAGGTACAGTTGGACGTGCAGTTGTAGTTATGCAAGGTGATTTTAGAACATGTAAAAGCAAAGAACACAGTCTAGAGTGAATTCTATTGCTTACGAAATTGCAAATTAGTACACAACAGAGTATAGTTAACTGTAAACCGTTATCTATTAACTAGCTGGTAAATGGGTACAGAGGTTTAGCCTGAAAGAAAAAAGAAATAAGAGAACAGATATAGGTGTAGAGTAGAGAGAGATGGATAGGAAAGAGAAGGCAGTGCAGGGAAAATAGTTATTGTATCTGCGGCAAAGAAGTTGAACAATTGTAGGCTGATGGCATTGTTAGAACACAGTGGAATGGTGGGTATAAAGAGTGAAGGAGGATTGTACCAAAGTTTAGTGTGTAGGGGCGGTAGGGGGAGGTTGACCTTCTTAATATAGGCATCAGTCTTGTCCTGTATATGTTGAAAGGACTTGGAGTGATTGCAGCTGTAGTTGAGCGCTTCTGAGATATGTAAGCCATGCCCACTATGTGTGTATGATTATGCATTCTAGAGATATATATTCAGAGAGTATGAGTTTGTGGCCAATTGTAAGCATTAGGTCAATAAGTGCTAATTGTGTGGTCAGTAGGTTAGGCACCGGAGGAGAACCGTGCATTACTAATTTAGTCATGATAAAATCAAGGCTTATTTGTATTTGCAAAATGTCATAGGCGTGCACTGACAGAAGTCCGACAAGTACGATTGAGCTTACAATTAAACACTATATGTGCAAACATCAGAAGTAGCTAGTCCTAGTCTAGCAAGTGGCCAGTATGCCTGATAAAGCAGCAACAGTGTGCATTGCGATAGAAATGGTAGAATTTAATTTCTGCAAGCGTTAATGCATATGGCTGCCTATTCTTCACCAGATAGGGAAGGTCTGTTTGCGGTAAGCTGTGCTCCCCACCTTGTTCTTCAACAGCCCCCAGCGTGGTTAAGCTTGGCATCGAAGCCAGGAGCGCAGAGCCAGGAGAAGGGTGCAGGGAGAAGTGCTCTGCCATCTTGAAGAGCATACCGTTTGGGAGAGCTATAGCAGATCCAGACTTAATTGCTACAATCCTGGAGAAAGCAACATAAACATAGACCCATTATGGTGTGGTGTAGGTGATGTAGAAATGGTAAAATGAGCTTGATGGAAGCAGGACCATGCTGGGAGATGAGATTGAAGCGTCGGAGCTCAAAGATTGGGGAGAGGATGTAGCCTTACGGCTAGAGCGGTCGACCTCGAAGCTGGGGAACCGGGTTCGAGTCTCGGCAATGGACGCTCAACATCCTGTGATTCTGGGCAAATCACTTAATCTCCCCGTGCCTAACAAAAATGAATGTGTCCTTGTGTAATGCAACTGGTGCTCATGTAAAGCGCCCTGATACCGAATACCTTCGGGTCCAGTTCGCGCTATATAAAACTCTAAAAAAACAAAAAAAATGAGCCGCCGTCTTCCCTTACAGAATCCACATCCAGTGGAATTTATTTCTGTCAGCAAAATTTGGATAAGAAATGAGGTAAATAGCTTAATCCCTTTTTTACTTGCGCGACCCATCTTGTATAATGTGATCATGCCTAGTAATTCAAAACCTCTAATGACAAGTTGCAATTAAGTGATTATACTGACTGGAATAACTGACTTGCATGAACCAGGGATGTGCATTTTGGATATATTGGAACCCTCAAAGGGCAGAAGGCAGGTGTATAAGGTAATTGACCGAGCTCTACGCAGGAATCACCAACCAACTCCTGAAGTGACTCCAACGATACAGAACTCAGCACCAGACTCATCCTCAACCTCTACTCCCCAAATGGACCCACATCACCTTTCACCTCGGGAACCTCCATTAGCACCCCATCCAAAAAAGATACCAGTTCAAGATGCTGATGCACGCCTACAAAGCCCTCCACAACGGAGGACCAGCATACATCAACCACCGCCTGAACTTCCACCAGTCCTCCAGACACCTGCGCTCTGCCTCCCATGACCTCGCGCACACTCCTGCATCCGCCAAAGCTACAGTGGCAGACGCTACTTCTCCTACCTCGCCGCCAAATCCGGGAACAACCTTCCCCTCCACCTCCGAACATCGGCCTCTCTCCCGGAATTCAGAAAGGGACTCAAGACCTTGCTTTTTGACTGATCCCAGCACGAACCTAGCGCCTGGATACCCTTGCGGGTGATTAGCTGCGCTCTACAAATCCTGATTGATTTGATTGATTTGATTGATTGATTGTGGTAGTGGCTAAAGATAGAATTGCTAGGATGAGTTTGCATTCGCGCCTGATATTTTGGGTTGGAATACAGATGTATCCATAACTGAATGTACTGCCTAGAGAGGTGTGGCTGGAAGTCTGGAAGCCGAAAAAAACATTCTCCTTAAACTCTCAGAATTCGGATGACTTGCTTTCATAGATGAACAGCAAGGCGCACTGCTCTAAGAGGAGGGGTGACTTCCATTGACTGGAGATTATATGGGGGCAGACTACAAACCCTACATGGTAGCGCTTCTTGGCATGCATTCTTGAGCTCAAAACATTTGAGGTATAGACTGTGGTTTGAATTATTATGTAGGAAATCGGTTGGAATACTAAATCTAAACCATGATGCTCGCTCTCTGGCTCCTCCTACATAAGGGGCTGTGGTATGTTAATGCATATTTTTCAATGCCTATGTTTGTACGTTACACTAATATATGCAGCTCTAATGAAAACAATAAATTTTTTCAGAAAAAATATTTACACTCTATCAGTTTGGGTTAAGGTAGTTGCCTGGTACTAAAGGCACATATGCCAGTCACATCACCATCTCATATCTGTTTTCTAGATTACGAGAGATGTGATATATTTTCAGCCACAGAAATATATAATTATGAGAGACCCCGTTTAGGAGGAGGGTGTTGGGGGAAGGAGTGGATGGCAGGGTGGGTTTAGGAGCAGACCAAGTAAGTGTGCAGAGTGGTTTAGTAGTCTACAAACCCACTACCTGAGTGCAAACAACTCGCTCTACTCCATAAATTGTATCGAACTAGTATTTTTGTTTGTGCATATCGTTGGTTTGTTTGCATTAAACTATTGTGCATCATTTTTCTTTAATATAATTACATTAATAATACTTCAAGTAAAACTGAAATGTGTGCAGTTTTTTTGAATGAGTGAACCTGTGTTTTTTTCTATTTTGTTTTCTTTTGCATTAATTGCTCTTTTTACTCTGGGCTATAGGAGACACGGACACTGCGAAGACTTCAGATGATATCAGTTTAAGTCTTGCCCAGAGCTGCAGCCTCTATAAAGAAGGAAGTGAAGAACATGGTAAGTGTGGTTGATCTGAAAGAGTGTGCTGTTCACGACTTGGTCGAAAGTCACAAATAATTAAATCTACTGGTCTAGAGCCTTGTGTCCTAGAACAATTAAATACACTAGGCTCTAGCGCTGCATCCTAATTTTGTGTTATAGAAATCAACTTACATTTTATTAATAATGGTGAAGAATACAAAGTATAGGTGGCTGGGAACTGCATGCTTTAGACTCTATATCAGGGACATGGCACTGCTGTTTGTTGTTCGGTTTTTCGTCCAGATATTCTTAATTTCCAAATTGTATTATTTGCATGTTGAAAATGTTGGTATCAACATCACTGTTAATTATTGCGTAATTCTGGTAATCCTGGTTGCACCAGGACTGACTTGGCTGACAAAAATAAAATTGTGTTGTGGAAAAAAAAAAAAAAAAAGAATACAAAGTATAGAATGCAGATTTCTTAAGAATGCTTTGGCATGTAGAGCCTTGGCCTCAAAACAATGCACTCTTTAGAATGCTTTCCTACTTTGAACTGTTTTTAGCTGAGATTCAATTTCTAACTGAATTTGTTTTTATCTTAGAAAACATATGTGAAATATTTTAAAAAGCACCAGTAAGCCATTGGGCTGAATGGTTAGGGGATCCAGTTTTCCATCTACATTGCTAGTTCCTCTAAAATGGTAGTTCCCTTTCCTCCGTCACTTCTGAGCGCACATCCAGGTGCACAGATGGCACTGTGGTTAATTTTTAATCTTGCCATGCCGCTTACTTGAAAGGTCCAGATCATGGTTTGTAGAATATGGATACGCTGATAGAACATGTACAAACAAAGCTAACTGTCACTGCTCTCCAAGCCCTTATATTTCTTTTGTAGAGTATACAATCGTCATTGAAGTGTATTTGCATTGTTCAGAATCTTGCAGGTGCCCAAGGGTAATAAACCCAATATTCTTTGTGCTTAAACGGGCATACTCCTCTCCATCTGGCTTACACGTCTCCATCAAGTTGTTAAATAATGTAAATTGATAAAACTAAAAAGATGCAGAGAGAAGTAGTTCATTCATTAGTATATATCCCAGGCTAGCCTCAAATAAGCTCCGCAAACCTGGGCCGATAGATTACTTGAGCGCGAGTGCTGCGCCACACACAAACCCTGTTAGCAGGGACTGGTCTCTGGTTCCATCAAATGTCACAGCATGTAGCCAGTTACTCAGTAGTGGCTGAAGGTAGGGATTGATAAGGGTGAAAGGTGGTCATTCAGATTCCTAAACTCTTGCTTTTGTGTTTAATCGTTGATTTCAGTTGTAGGAAAAGTTCAACAAATCCCCCTGTTTGTGTTCAGAAACACATGACAAGTGAATGCATTATTTCCTGGTAGTGCATGTGCTGGTTCTGTTCAACTTGGAAGTTCATTCTCATCTTAACCTAGCCAATGCAGATTACACTGTTTAGAGATTTTACTTAGACGCTGTTTTTTCTATTGTTTATGCAGAAGTGTTGAACAGCAGCAAACTAATTAATTACCACATTAGCCAGGCTTGCCGTAAAATGGTTCTATGCTTGAGTGAGAAAAAGTAAATTGTTGTGCACAGATTTGTACTGATTTTTTTTTTTTATTATGCTTCTGAACAGATTTGACAGCAGATCAGAAGCTTTTCCGTCTTGTCTCCAACGACTCTTTCATCTCAATCCAACCTTCCTTGTCCTCCGTGGGTCCAGATCTGCCAAGAGATTGCAGCGATAAAGTGTCTCTCCCTGACAGCCAACACCACCATGTCGACCAGCCCTTGTCTAATGCCTGTGACACGGAAGTGGCATCTGTGGTCCCATTACACTCGCACTCCTACAGGAAAGACCACCGGCCACGAGGTGTGCCAAGAACATCTAGCTCAGCTGTAGCTTTTCCCGACACATCACTCAGTGACTTTTCTCATTATCATCAAAGACGAGGGTTGGATCCTGTGAGTGAGCTGGAAGCCCCCAGGCCCCAATCTGGGTCCAAAGAGTCAGTTGGCGAGAACGTTTGTGTGTCTGTTGTTTTTCAGCTAGATGAACTTCTCAAAAGCAGAAGCATCCAGCAGTTGTCAAGAAATGGAACCAACAAACCTTTGAAAGCAGACAAAAGTGTAGACAGCTTGAGGAGCCTGAGCACGAGGAGCAGTGGATCCACTGAGAGTTACTGCAGTGGCACTGATCGGGACACCATCAGTACGATAAGCAGTTACAAAAGCGAACATACAGGCTCTACTCATGTGGAGAGCATGTTATCATTGCATGAGGAGTTGCCAAAAGAGGAGAAAGAAAGTAGCTGCGGTGATCAAGAGGAGGACATCAGTTCTGCTACAGATAAAAGGACTAGCAGCGAGAAGACTACTGTAGAAATAAGCATTTCTGCTGTGGTAAGCATTTCAGTAGACCCCAAGGATCTTAATACATCTGATGAAGTGCTGAGTCAAAAAGGTCTCAGTTCGTCCACATCGGAAGAAGCAAACAAAAATCCACATGCTAATGAGCTTACTATTCAAAGTGACTGGCAGTCTGGTGACAAAATGGAGGTCTTGGGTGACAAATCCCCAGTGTTGGTTGAAACAAGAACTCCTAAAGATGGCAGGGGGAAGCAGAAGGATGGTGATGTGCGACCAAAATCCTCTAGCTTAATCCACAGGAATGCCTCTGCACACAAATCATGCAGGAGACGGACAGGAAAAAAGCGTGCAAGCAGTTTTGACTCGAGCCGGCATAGGGAATATGTCTCCTTTCGAGGAATAGGTGGTGCGAAACCCCACAGCGCTGGTTTCTGCCATGACGAAGACTCCAGCGATCAAAGTGACTTGAGCAGGACCTCAAGTATGCAGTCAGCTCACAGATTCAGTAGTGACAGCTCTTCCAGTACAACTTCCCACTCATGCCAGTCCCCGGAGGGCAGGTACAATGCCTTAAAGACCAAATATCACATTACAAAAGAGTGCACCCCCGACTCTGTACACTCTCATCGATCCCATCTAGGATGCGAAGGTGTCGGTAAGAAACGACTGACCCGAAGGACTTCTGGTGCCAGCAGTGCCAAGAGTCGCGCCAGAGTGCTCAGCTTGGACAGTGGCACTGTAGCTTGCTTAAATGATCCAAACAGACTAGCAGCACCAGACAGCATAAAACCTTTAACCACTTCAAAGTCTGATTTAGAAGCCAAAGAGGGAGAGGTGTTAGATGAACTTTGTCTCTTGGGTAGAGCATCTCAGCTGGAGTGCATTACTCGCTCTAGAAATAGCTTGCCTTGCCAGGCTACTTTTCCCAAAGGGGAAAAGCGTGAAACGTGCAGTGGAGGTAAGTCCCAGCGGGCCCTAAAGTCATTCTCTCTTTGATAAAAGTGTTTAAGTAAGGACTGTATTAGATGAAGGGTCTGACTGACCTGGCTTGTACCGCCTGATTGAGCTCCTAAAAAATGATTTAACGCCAACAAATTAACACTTCATATTTTGGGAAGATACCAGTTTTATAAATTATGTGAATACTGCATTACTTTTGTGGCTGCCTACAGATTTACGTTTAGATATTTTTAAAAGTGGAATTCATTAGCCAAATGGTACTCTGTGGTATTCGTGTTTGCTTTGATTATATTCTGTCCAAAAGTCCTCCACATCAGTTAAGATTTGGTGAATCTTTCGAAATACTTGAAATGTTCTGTTTTTGCATCATTGAGGGCAAGCACTCTTAGCCGCTGCCAAGTCTCTTTGCCTTCGGGTACTTTCTTCACTGAGTTGCATTGCTGGATTTATGTGACATTGATGAACATGTCAGTTTAAACAAAGGCATGAAATGTTTGTCGTTCTTGATTGGCAGTAGGCATGCAAGACCTTTTGTTCAGTGTTCAAAATAGACTCTTGTAGTCCGCGTTTCTTTGAGTCGCTCTTACGAGGGTGAGGACAAACCTACTTAATTTTATTTCTTTATCGTACTTGTGAACAGCATAGCACATAAATAAAAAACAAAGGGAAATCAGTAAAGATAGTTCAAAAGGTAAGAAGACGACTCTTATGTTTGAGCTGTTTGGCCTCTGAATGAGGTAAGATCGTCATTCAGTTTGTGGGAAAAGCAAGGGTTCCAGGTAGAGACTAAGCCACCATCGGTCCTCAATTTGTAGTGCAGTGTATCTTCCTAGTGTAATAGTTTTGAAAGCAGTGGAGTGCAGCATATATATTTTTAGGTCTCTTAAAGTAACGGCGCAGATCAAATTGTGCAGGGGACTTCTGGTCAGCTCATTGTCTGGATTGTCCAAACAGCGAATATTTTGTCTGTCCCGTTTTAGTATATGTCATCTTGAAGACTGCTGACATGCCAGTCATTGTCACTGGACAGGATGTGGGGAAGAGGAGTGAGATGAGGAGTAATGTAAGGGTAACTGAGGCAGTGAGTTGGGTATCCTCAAAAGATAGGCGAAAGGTACATTAGTGTCCTGTGAATCTCTATCAGGAAGGAGACCCTTGAAGAGCAGACTGGTCTTGTTAGAGTGTGAGATTGTTGATGAGGGAGAGGGTCAGTCATTTAGCAATGAACAATGTTTGTTGTACTCTAACCTCTTGACTGTATTATGATGTCCATATATTATAATATAACATATTTATTTTTCTTTTGGCAAAATACCTTGCTCCGCAGCACCCATCACTTTTGCCGGAGCGCAATCTGGGTCACAAGATACGAATTATTATAAAAACTTTTCTCCAGTGGCGACCGCCGCTAATAAATACTTGTGGGGTAGCGGGGGGAGGGTATGGGGGAGAAACATAAAAAATCACTTACCTGCCAGCTTCCGCCTCTCCTCTGTCCTCTTCTGTTCCTGACTCCCGGCAGCTCACAGGCTCCCAAACTCACCTAAGCCAAAAATACTATTACCAGCATGAAGCATCGTCATGATTGGTCTGAGCTGCCTGGTTTGCCGCTCAGACAGTGCCTGGGGCTGTTCTCCACCTGGCTGTGCAACACAGCCGGGTGGAGAAATGCGAAGTGCGCATGACGGTTTGGCCGTCCTAAGACGCTCGGTCAAACCGTCATGCACACTTATGATGCCCACCACTCCTCCTCCTTGCTGACGACAGCTCAGTTCCGCCCACCCTAAACTGGTGTAGTACTGAAAAATAAAATGATAATACGATTGTGTTATTATCGATTTATTTTTCCTTTTTGCACTGCTCAGAGAGCAGTGGGGTGACACTCCTCCGCCTTAATGGAGGAGTCGCCGCTGATGATCTTCCACAGAAGGAAGGACTCCGGACTAGTAAGGAAAAACCGCCCTTAGGGCAGAACAGTTTTTCAGTAAAAAAAAAAAAAAATGCACTGATTTATGGACCCATGCGTGTGCGAAGTCCTTCCTTTGGGAAGATTGTTCTGGATTTCTTTATGGGTAAGTTATGGTCTCTTCTGCTCATAACCATAATGTAGGTTTTAAAAAATCAGCATATAATCACCTAAAAGCAGTTAACTGAAGTTAAGATTGCAACAAAAATCTGAAAACCATTTGAAATTGTACAGTTATGGTTAGCTGCAGAAACCAGAAGTCTCGCCCTGCCGTACCCTACTTTTGCATGGTGGGGACATGACTACTGCTACTCGTAGTACTACGTTTGCCACCAGACATGACCCCACTGATGACAGCTCAAATTACATCACCTTTATTGCTTCCAGCCTCTGCAGGGGCTGACCACAGGGCCTAGCCTGTGGCCCAGCCTTTTGCCCAACCTCCGAGTCACCCAACTCGCTGAGCTACATACTGGACATGCAAAAGTTCAGCCATTCATAGCAGGGTTTTGATACAGGTACAGCACCTTCCCCCTTGCCAATGATCCACTGCTCTAAGGCTTTCTCCAGTGCACAACAGTCTCTTGGCGCAGAGGCTGGCCTGTAGCTAAGCACTGTAGCAGCCTTTGTGCCAGCAAACCAGTTGAGCCCAGCCTTTGACCATGTACTGTGGACTCTATGCACAAGCTGTGGCCCGTGGCCAGGGCATGACAAAACCCTAAGATGGTCAGTGCTCACTGACCATGGTCTTTAGCATGCATATTTGCACTTTGAACTTTTTTGGGTGTTTTACCTTTTTTTAGGTTTTGCAGAAAACATCAAGGATGCCTCCATGCCACTTAAATCCCCTCTATCAACAGGCTTCAATGCCTAATATCCCATGTGGGCCCGCTAACAACAATAAGCTTTCAGTTGTTGCCAGACACCCAGATTAGCCAGGAACTCAGATCCTTAGATGATCCACAAACTTGCACTAAATTAAGGAAACATGGTCCCTTTTTATTTAAAAGGTAGTATCCTTTACAGGCAACTGACTACCTCTTAAATACCTTTGTCAAATCCCACTTTTTTAAAAGCAAGATATATAGGCTGCAGTTTGTCAGTGACATCCATTACTATATCAATGCCAATTGTGAAACAACAAGGCATTCCAAAGGGCATCAAGATGATGTCCAGGTGTTGCCTCAACCTACCTTTAAATAGTACCTCCATGTTTGTCAGTAGATTTGCTCCAAGAGACAGTAACGGATATACTCGGAGGCGCTTTGCAGATTCACCTCCTTTTGGTTTGTTGCCCTTGTCTGGTATTTTTACTAGATCTGTTTATTTATTGTCCGCATATCTGCATTTATTCAGTGTTATGGTTTCCTCCTCGTTGTAAGAATTTGCCAGGAATGTGTTTGATTACTCCCTGTGTGTCTGCCGTGTACCTTAGCACTTTATTAACAAATGTAAATTATTTTTCTAAAAACTGTTATCTCTGATATGTTGCTTCGCCAAGTAAAGTACACAATGTTATGAAAGCCAGTGAGAGCTTTTGAAATGAGGTAGCTGCAGTTGTTAAACTGTGTTAATGTATTGCAGTAGCTAGCGGTCTCAGACAGATTGAAGATTGTCTGTTTTTAAATGTAGTAAGAGTTCTACTGCCTAGCTGAGGTTTCCTATGATCTTTCTTCTAGGTCATGTATTGTAGCCTGGGTGCTTTTCAGTAGCATTACCAAAAGTTCCCTTATAACAGTTTGGCCCAAGCTATTGTATATGCATCTGTAGGCCTTCTGCACTGGTGACCGCAAAGCTTCTGTCGGGTATATATAGGTATTTATGTATTTCAGATCACATATTCTCAAACTCAGATGTTTGTTTGAAGATTGGGGTTAACTGTCAACAGCAGTTTCCTGCTTTGGGGGTGGGTGGGGGTTTGGGGGGGGAAGGGGTTAGTGGTTTCCATCTCGTTCCCAGCTGTTTTCTTTTCAAATTTGCAGACAAGGACATTATTATGAATAGAGTACATAGTTTGAGTTTGTCATTGACCTGCGCTAATATAACCTCAGAGGAACATGGAGAGCACCCACAGATCTGTCTGTGGCTGCGTTATGACTTTAAGATTGCAGTTGATAATCAAGCTGCAGTTCGGAGATTAAACCAGCATGAATATTAGCAGATATGGTAGTAAACACTACTGCATGATTCTTATTACACTCTCGTGATATACTTGGTAAGGTGTGGGTGTAAGCTGAGATGCATGCAGTAACCAAGTAAAGCTAGAAGGTTAGTGAACAGGGACATCCCGTAGAGGAATATTATTCCTTTGTTACTGGTCCTGGATTACAGTCATTCTTGTTTTTATTTGCCCTGTATGTAAGACTCCTAGACTGCCTTCAGCGCAACAAGGTACTATGGATACTAAACACTCTGTACCCAGTGAAGAGGCACAGACAAAATTGTCAGGGGGGGAGGGAGGGGGGTGGAGTATGGTGTAATTAGATGGAATTGCCAGATCTCGCCAGCTTGCAGTACTAGAAAACTAATATTGCCAATCCTCTGAAGTAGTCCAGTTGTCTGAAGTGAGGAAAATAGGTTAATCAAACACCTACTTAAACCTGCACTTACGAAAACAGCTACACAAATCCTAGTCATCTCTCGACTAGACTTTGGTAATGTCATCCTTGATAGGGTACCTCAATTTTCACTTGTCTTCTCAAGTCATTTAGCGGCTGGACCTCTATCATTAACTAGAAAAATGTATGACATTTCACTCCTGTTTAAAGAACTGCACAGTCTTACCGTTGAAGCTAGAATCAAATGCAGAATCTGCTGGTATGCATATAATGCAATTTACCTAACCATACGTCTATATCTGGCAAACCACAGTGTCGTCGCACGAGTTGAAAGATGTATCGGGTGCAATAATTCTTTATACTTGGAAACATTAAGATTCTAGACCTCCAAAGCACTGAACCAATCCTTCTTAGGTGCCACATCAATCTTATAGAATTTCTGCCACTATCTTTGAGTGGACTTAAGAGCTGAGCCCATTTCCTGTCTTTCAGAAAACCAAATATTCCTAAATTAACTTTTCTCATTCAATTCTTATTCTTCTCCCCAAAGTTACTGCCCTGTGTTCCGCCTTAAAGTTGCCAGCTCTGTAGCTTGTTTTAGACAGATTTTGTAAAGCACTCCTATACCTGGTGCAGGGCTTGTGAATCAAACCATTTAAGAACTAAACGAAGATTCCCAGAATGCAATGTCCAGGCTGACCTGGAGCAAACCCAGCAACTTGGCTTCACGTCACAAATGCATCCACACAACATTAATTAGAGAAAAACCCTTATTGAGAGAGAGAAAAACAGCCAAACCTGGCACATTACCAACACTGTCGGGCACTTCATACACAGCACAAAATATAAACAGAATACCAGCCAAGTGCAGGCAAAGGCCATCTGGCAGAGTGTGCACACAGTTTGAACAATGACGGATTCTTTAGATGGAACAGATTGCCTATCTGTTTTTGTTGCCCCGTCACTCACTTCTCTGTACTTTTTTGTGGATGAGTTGATTATTGACCAATTTTGAAATTGTCCATTCCTGCAAGCACGTGTATATTGTAGAAACTTTAAAATGGATCTGTAAATTAAGTTGCATTAGATGTGGCTTATAGCATAATCCAAGTGTAACTACATCCGAGTTGCAAACTTTGTACCCTCTCATGCGCTCATGTGAGCAGATTAATATAACAAGCATTGACTTTCTCAATATCTTTCAGCCATGTTGTACAGCAGCACAGCTGAAAGTTAGGGAAAAAACCTGCTACATCCCATCATAGGGTTATGAAATAAAGCGTTACGATGCCACCAACGCTGGCTAGCTGCATCATATGGCTTTTTTCCTAACTTGCAGCCGCGCTGCTATAAAACAAAGCTAAAAGACATTCACAAAACCAATAGCTCTTGCAGTGGCTAGACCTATTGGCTTTGTCAGTGTTTGTTTTAGTCAAGTACTTTTATTGCAGTTGTTTGAGGGGCCTTGGACATATGTCAGCACTTCTAAAAATAAAGTTCTTTCTCCCCCTTCCAGAGATCCTGATAATGTGGTGTTTTCTTTGATGGCTGCTGACAAAGGTCCCAAACCCACAACCCCACTTCAGCTGGCCCCTCAGTCAGTGGGTGTTGACTCACATTGGCTAGCACACAGTGCAGGTCTGCCCCGGGCTTCTCTGTGCTGGGCCTGCCGAGCATGTTCTCTAGCGGACCTATGTTGCCCACTCACTGGATGCGGATGTCATTCTAACAGCAGAAAGCCTTGGTTCAGGGTGAACTGCATCTGCAGAGCCATGTTAGTAGCTAGAGTGGGGCAAGCAGCACAATGCGTGAGGGGGATTGGGAACAAGCAACACAATGCAGTATGGGTTGGGGGGGCAAGCAACACAACGCAGGAGACAGTGGGGCCAACACCTACAGTGAGAGGAGGGAGTGAGGGGGCAAGCAACATGAGACAGTGGTAGGATGGGAGGGGATAATGAGCATGAGGAACAATTGGAGGAGGGACCGAGGAAGAAAGCAATACGACGAATGGTGGGAAAGGACAAGCAACACGGCGGACAGAGGGAAGAGAGGTGAGAGGGCAGAAGCAACATGCACTCATATGCAGTGCTTCCACAATAAGAAAGATGTAGCCCTTAAGTGTGTGTAGTATAAGGACACTGATCAGGGAAGCAGTACTTGGGCCTTAACACAAGAAGATGAAGTCAAGCCGCCAGGAGGACCAAACAAATTAGAGTGACCAAGAAGCCAACCAATGGTAAGCAATTGGTGGGTTCTAAGCCCTCTGTAAGGAAACACAATGTCTTGCTATTGACAGCTCATGCGTTCTCTCAGGCGAGACCTAATAAACTGTGCGCTGGTTCAAGTCATTCATGCTAATTGTCATAACATTCCAGCAATGGTTTTCACATTTATTTTTCTCCTCTCTATACTTGTTTTTAAGATGTACGGTAGATTAGTGTTTTTTGTTTTTTTTAGATTGTTAAAAATATTTTATTTTTCACACACCAAAGAATAAAGCATTCTACCTCCCTATTGGAATCTGAACAAATTCCTGTGATTGCTCATATCATGTAGAGTGCAGTATATGCCTTCATTCACCCTTGTGTTCATTTGACAGTATTGTGTGGCACCCGGTGCCCCTCAAGAAATAATGTCAAGAAGCGGAGCAACCCAAGAGTTGCTGAAAATCTTTTCTCCGTCCATTAAAAACTCATGTCATTCTTGTCAGCTGTCATTGTGAGAACTCTGTACTTAAGATTTTGAGGAACCTTTTGTAGTTATTTTTCGTTATGCTCTTATGCAAGCTGTAATTTATTTATGAATTTTGTGTTTCTTATTGAAGAACCATGATTTTTGCTATAGGTATAGTGTTTCCTAATATTCTTCTTTGAAAGAACACTAACAGGATCAGTGGAAAGCATCTCTTTATTGTTACATGCGTCCCATGTTGCTGACCTATTGACTTATGTATGTTTAAGGTTACGGCCGATTTTGAAGATGTTAAGCATTAATTTATATTTCCAGTTGGTTGGACACAGGAAACACTAAATTACGCTATTGGCCTTTACCACCCTACACTAGTAAACTAATAATGCTGCTCTGCACTCAGCCAATGCAACATACTCATGCCCTTAGTTTGAAGACAGAATAGTCGGATGCTATGAACAGATTTAGCTTCACCACTTAACTTTTTAAGACATTGAACTAGGCTGTATCCACTTCTGCTTAAAATGGAGCCTATTTCTATATCCAGGTGTAGCCTACTTGGGAAGAGCGACCGCAATACGTATCACTGCCAGGCAACATACAGGGGCAAACAGAATCAATAGTTACAGCAGACAGGTTGGATCCTTTGATGACTGTGTGACTACAAGAACAGCCATCTTCTGAATCTTAAAGCCCTACCAGGAATATCGACCTGGCAGTCTCCATTGGGAGTGTACATATGCACAAGTGCATGTATGTGAGATTTAACACATTTTGCTAATAAAACCACAACAAAGTTCCACTCACTAAAGAACTATTAGTGATCTATGGTTCAGACAAAGGTCATGTGACCCAGTTGGGCATATAAGTCAGCTGCAACATGTGGACCCACACACACAGGAGTATTAATTCTCTTCATGTGTCACCTTTTTATAAAATCAGTATTACAAAGGATTGGATGAGAAAGCATATTGGGCAGTTCTAACATATTCTGTTGCAGATCCCTTTTGCCCAACACTAACGAACTCCCTGAAGAAGGTTGAGCCCCTCCAGAAACGTTGCATGCCAAAACGATTATGTGGAAAAAGGGCTTTTAAAAAAACATTGCTGTGGTTTTTAGTAGGGCTCCAAAGTAATCAGTAAAACACATTGACCAAGTATGCTATACCTTGCCAGAAAAATAGAAAAACTGGCTAAGACAAAAGTAGGAAAGAAATGACATGATAGGAGAAGAAAATAGTGGTTGTGAAGAGCTTCTGCTTTCTCTTCAGGGTTAAACTGTTTGCTATTTTGGCTAAAGCAAGCCAAAAATAAGTATAGAAACGTAAACAAGAACTGCACATTCTGTCTTAACCATCGTTTTTCATTTTGTAGAAGCAAAATACAACTAAAATGAATAAATTAGAACAAATTGATGACAAGGCTTGGACAGCCATATGCACCCTCACACAAACAGTCTCTTGTAACGCAAGGTTCAAACTGATTCACTATAATCATTTACACCGCACCTACCTTACACTGGTGAAACTACGGCGTATCTCGCAAAACCACTCTGACACGTGCCCTAGATGTGGTACGGAAGGTGCAGATTTTCTGCACCTTGCTTGGGGATGTCCTGAGCTGCGGCAGTTCTGGCCTAGAGTTGTAGCAAAGGAGTGCACAAGCACAGGTCTCCCCTTAAGGGACGAGCCAATACAATGCCTGTTGGGCTATATACGGAAACCCAAGAAACTGAAATCGGCGTACAGATTGCTGCAGCTGATGATGGTCCTGGCTAGACGCAGAGTGGCCATAACTTGGATGGGACAAAGAAGCCCGGACATAACAACATGGCTTAGGGGTGTGAGGGAGTGGGCCCTAGCTGAGGAAATCCATATGAAATTACATCGTAAAGACGATAAGCTTCAGGCAGACCTCACTGAGTGGCGGGAATTCTGTAACTATGCCCTCAACTCTGATAACTCGGAGAGCGATCGGAATGATAATGAGTGAGAGTGGGAGTGTGCGGAATTGATGTGCGCCCCCTCTCTTGCCTAGTAAAGACTGTAATGCTTTTTTACCGTCCCTCATTGTCTCTTGCAATATTACATCTAGTAGAATGTTGGCCTTGGGACACCAAGTGTTGTGCATACGATGTTTACGTACTAATGGCTGCTGCATTGTTTGTTGAAAAACTAAAAAAATCAAGTTTAAAAAAAAATGAATAAATTATCCAGTGGGAAAAAACCTCTTCATTTTAGTCAGACCTGCTGCCTGTGCTCCACTGTGCTGTTTGGTGAATCAGTAGAATACTGATTATGGGTTGTTTAGTAAAGTACTCACTACTGCAGTTTCAGTGTTTCATAGCATTGAAAATAATGCCTAAATATTAAACAACTCATTGATACTTGTTGTTTCTACTTTGGGAGGATACAAAGCTTAGTGTTTCCCAACCAAGATTCAAAATTGTGACCTGTCGGTTACATACAGATTTCAGCAGCAAGTGCTCATATTTGATGAATTATGCTGCCTACTAGAACATGTTATTCATGATGACTTTGTATTGCATGGTAGATGGGTTTGTAAAGTGCCTTTTACCCCCCACAAGTTCTCGAAGCCGGTTTCCTTGAACAGATAGCCCACTAGTCAGTCAGTTGTACTTGGTTGGAAGAGAGTTGGGTTTTTAGTGTGCTTTGTGTGGGAAGTGTTTTGCCGATGTATGTGATGACCAAAGGGGTTCTCTTATCAGGTCTCAAGCATGCAGTATATCAGAAAGGATAAAACAGAATTGTGTACGCTTATAGACACAGTTATTGTGTATGTTAGTGGCAGTTAAGTGTTATAGTGTGGCATATTTGGAAATGTTTTAGTGTTGTGCGTGAGGACCAGAAGGATTGTCCTATCGTGGTGATATTGTAGCTGCCCATTATCCTGGGATGAGAAGTGCATTTCTATAGGCTGAATCTTCCCATCTTTGAGTGACTGATTCAACTTAGTACTAGGGATAGTAGGTGATGACTCCTTATAGTAGGGTCTTACCTGATTTATAATTGGCAGGTCTTTACTGTCTTCCTTCATTCCAGGTGATCTTTGGTATTTTTTTGGCTTTGCTGGGCGAGCGTTCCAAAGTTTTACTGCTTGAACAGAGAAGGAGATCACTACAATGATGGCTTTCTAGAAGGACAACATGTTCAGAAGTGGCACTAGCCACTACTGGCCTCTATTCTGTATGTAATGCTGAATTGCGGCTTGGGTAAATGATAGTCTAGTGCTATGGATGGCCCAGTTGGAAATGCAGAGTGCCTTGAAGGAGAAGCATCTAGGCATAGATAGCCAGTGGATTGTTTGCAGGCTGAGGTAATAACCTGACAGCTGCATGTTTTATTCTTGTAGTGTAGTCTTCACAGTAGGTGTTGGAGGTGTTTTCAGGTTGTTAATTTGTATAGTCAGTTTTCATAGTCCAGGTGCATCTTAGTGTATTCTTATACATCTTCCATTCGCCCAGTTAGTTAAAACGAAAATCTGTGGTAACTACTTTGGTTTGCTGTTTAGTCGAAGTGGCAGGACAGATAATTAAAACAGGGCAAAGGTGCAGGAATATAGAGCAAAGACTTGAGAAGGAGTGGTTCTCTTGAATTTGAGATTAGGCGAAAGAGTGGCTCTGCTTTTTACACTAAATAGAGAGTAGTATGTTCATTATGACAGCAAAAGCTGCCTCTCTTACGCACCTAATGCTTAGTCGATAACTGACGTGGAAATGGAGCTGTTTTAAGTTCAGTTAACTTCTCCAGTCTGAGGGCTGGGGTTCCTGAGCCCTGGGATTTTTTTTCCGAAGTTTACTTTACTAGTGGAGAATAGTCCTGGCACAAGCATAGGTTAACACATGGTTCAAGTTCTGCATGGACTAAAAAGCAACAATGTGCATGAAACTGGAGTAGTGCACCGTGCTTAGACTAACATCAGCGGCAGCATGTTGAAATTCAAGTAATGCTCTCTTATGGGCAGTATAAAATGTGAGTCATTTGTTTCCCTTCCTGCCTCATGCCTGTTCTAGTATTATTTTGCAGTAGTTTGCTGCTGGTGGCACAAAAGCAAGACCATGCCAAAACTTAAAAGGCCATCAATGTTACTCTCCCATGTTCTTTGGTTTGGCTTGATCCATGGTCTGTATTTATTTCCTTTGTCCACCACTGCATATCATGCATTCATCTGTTGAATATCTGTCAGTCATACCAAAAAGATGAAATATGTGCTCACCTCTGAATCTAATGTAAAGTCTTACCCTCAGTCTTTCTGTACTCCAGAACTACAATAATTTTTCATGAGTTACAGTCATGACTTTCAGGTGTGTTATGCTGATCACTTGTTTAACGCTTTACAAAGTTTGGTGGTTTACCTTCTTTGGTATATAGTGTAGTAATAAAGCAAAGTTTATTAGACTTTCATAGTCCATTTAAACTGACAATACATTAAACACTGAGCTCATAACACAATTAGTACATAATCACTTGATTAAAATATTACAGAAATGTCTTAAGACTAGCATTAAAAACAGTGCAACTGCTAGACCTGTGTTTAAATTGCAAATAAGTAGTCCGATGCTGTATTCGCTGTTCTTCCACCACTTTCTTCAAGAACCGGTTTCAGAACGGTTTCTTTGATCGCTGATGGACATATTAGCACAATGCGCTAAATTATGCAGTGAACACAAACGACAGCAGGGATTAACCAATCTAATACTTATATTATAGATATGATAATATTATTAGCATCAAGTCTAAAAAGTAACGGTGTAATACACAGTAGTTAAAGATAAATCATCTTTTTTTACAGATCTCGAGCTTAGTTCTGTAAGAATAAATTAGTGGTTTGATTTGAAATGTAATCTCTATCTGCCTTAAGAGTTCACCTTAATTATCTGTCAGCGCATTTTTGTCAGTCAAATAGGCTTTCCAGATAAGTTTAACAAAGGGTTATGAATAACAGCTTTTGAATAAAGATGCAGTTGCTTCTCTCATTTTGCTAGCATAACTGCTGACGTTTGACAAATCTAATAAACATGGCTAGCTAACCTAATATTGCCCTTACTTGTTAAAGTCAAAGAATTGATACATGCTACCTCACGTTTAAATGGGAGGAACGCAGCCCTAATTCAACACATACAGAATGACAAAAAATGGACAGTATCTTTTCTAATTGCCTGCACAATAGTTATAAAAAGATTCTAGACTTGCCTATAGCTTTTGATATAGTGGATCACTTTATTTTCAAGTTCATGTTCTTTTTCATATATTTCTGGGGTTACCATTGAATGTCTGCAAACATCTGAGTCTCAGAATGTGCACTAACTCATTCAGTATGATTTCTAATGCTTTGTCTCTGCCATGGCCCCGGCTGAAAGTACAACTTGACTTACCGGCAAGGGTCAGTGAGCCAGTAGTCCCCGATTCTGAGCAACAAAAAACAAATTCCTTAGAAAATAAATGGAGAGGTACACAAAAATTGTTCAGAATTTTTACAATAATTTTTCTTGACATGTCTTGTGCATTAAAATGTTTTGGTTCTTAAAAAAGTTGTGCACACATTTGTACTAGCAGACAGATTTGTAGTTCACACAGGATTTGTTTGCAAAGATAGCAAAACCTCTAAGACTTGCCTTTAATCACCAAGAATGTTTTTTCTACCTTTTCAGTGCAATCGTGTGCTTGTTGAGTATTATGTAATGAATGATTCAGTGTAATGTAATTTCCTTAATTATTAAATTATAAATTATGATTTGTTTTGTGCTGTTACATAATACCTGTATATTACTATCAGAGATGAAAAGAAGATACAACTTCCCCAGTATTGATTCAATGAATACTCAAACATACTTAAGCAAAAGAACAAATGATGGACGTAATGCTGAACAATGCAAACATTCACCTCCAGTCACAAAGATCTGGGTTTAATCCATCGTTCTTTTGCTCACCACGCCACCCCAGTTTGGACCCAGCCATATGCAAATCAGTCTTGTCCCTGCCCCTCATGTGAACAGTCCAGCCCGAACTTCTAAGCCAGGTCCTCCCTGGACCGGAAAAAAACATCCTGGGACTGGTTTGGGGGCATCACCAAACAGACGTGGCATAAAATTGACAGGATTTTTATTGGTATGTCCCAATGAAGGCAGCAGTCAATGTACACATGCGAGCCAAATCAATGTTGCTGACGTCTTAATCTTGTGCTACACAATTTGATATTTGGAATATCTTGCATGCATAAACCCATGAGAAATTCCCTTTTAGTTACGTTTGGGCTATTTTAGAATCAGGATTGTGAGTGTTTTGAGTGTGTATATTTGAGTACTCTATGTATCCAAGAGTTTGAAAACAATGTTGTAGAGTGGATAATGAAAGAGATCATGTAAATTATTAGTTGTGCCCCCTAAAAAGTACAAAATCCATGGTTGTGTGTAGTTTTATATAACACAATTTTATTTAGACAGTTTACAACCATCAAACAAAAACACTCCTTAATATTGATTGATTGTGGATTCTTTTTGGTTTCAATAATTATTTGCAAGCCATTGGGTCCAAATCCTGAAAGTTATTTTATAGCAAGTGAACATTTTATTTGGAGGTTGTTGCATTTTCAGTATAGCAGTTCATGTTTGACAGCCAACTCAGTACTCAAAACTCTTGGGTATTGGACTTGTGATAAAGAAAAATGAAGGACATTAACTGGTTAGGTGATTGGAAAGATTCATTTGCAAGGGTCAAAGTAGATAGACGTTTTTGTACACTACATTGCAACCCTCAGTATAGCATGTCATAAGGTATTTTCCTTTTGATCTTGGCCAAAGGAAGAAATGTAATCAATATTGCAGTGTATATATTTATTGTAAAAAAAAAAAAAAATCGATGTACATTGGACTATCCATTTGTGACTTTAAAAAACACTCTTTTTTTACTTTATAGAATTTTAGACATTGATTAAATATGCAAATCTAATGTGCTGCAACGTGGACAAAAGTAGGATCTCATTTAATTGAGAATCTCTGTCTTGCTGCAGTTTCAAAAGTGAATGAGGAGTCGGTCACGTTTCGCCGTGAACGCAGCACGTTTAGACGTCAAGCAGTACGACGAAGACACAATGCAGGGAGTAACCCAACCCCTCCTGCATCTCTCATCGGATCACCCCACAGGTATGGCATTCAGATTTCCCTCCTGCATGCTTCAGGTCACATAACCTTGCCTCCATCATCTCTACCTTTGCATGCACTTGTGCAGTTTGCACTCATTTCCAAACGTTAATGAGTGTTTTGTCATTTCATTTGTTGAGTTAAGTCAATGGCAAGGGGGCAGGGTTTGTCTACCATATTACATACCTTTCCTGAAGGTAGACGAAGGAAAATAGCAAGGCTGTGGCCACATCTCGTTGTCTGGGATTGTGATCATAAGTATGTGCCTCAATCAAGACCCTGAGGGTGTTACTTTAAATAAGAAGAATGTTTCCCACTTACTTTTGTCTCATACACGTAATATGGCTAACATCATAACCAAGGTCTAAACATGACCAAGTATACACCACTTGCTCCCAGGCATGCCTTGGCCTGGTGGGTCTTGTCACGCACGATATGCCATAATATTCGTGACCTGCCTAAAAAAAAATCACAGCCCTATTTCTTTGTATTACATTGCTGTGTTTCTTCATGCTTCTTGTGCCCTTTCATGCATGACAGGACTGGCATTTTGAGCAATGCATGTTACTTGATTGCGTTATTACTCAATTAATTAGCTTTAGCTCCTCTAAATCTGCAAGCGTGTTATTTGTATTTTTCCTTTTTAGGTCTGGCATTAGCCAAAATCTGCTGAAGTTTCTAAAATTATATGTATAATAGCGTACTTACAGGGGCTTTCAGCTGGCCTTCATCCACTGGTCCGTTATTGTCATCACGTTTTTCTTCTGCCCACTGCAGCCTACCGCATGGAACAGTGGGTCAGTCCACTTCAGCCATTGCCTAACTTTTTCATGAGGGATTGCATTCTGCCCTTTCACAAGGAGTACATCCAAGCACAAAGTACGGCAATGTGTGCTTTTTAAGACTAAAAAATATTTTTGCTTTTGGCCAATTTTTTTTTTGTTTGCTTTGATTTTAGACCGGCTGGCAGCTTCTCCAGCAATAAAGTTTTGAAAAAATCATAACAAAACAAACATTGACCAAGCCAAAAGGCTGCCGGCCAGTGTCAGACCAGTTGGCTTTGACAAGGCTTGGGCACTGTTGGCTTTGACAAGGCTTGTTCTAGATGCGGGCAAATAGCCTGATGTGAATATTGGACACCTTGCATGCTTCCTGTGAATTATGCAAGCTATTGCCATCATGTTAATCATTATTACTCAGTTACAATATGCCAAATTCGCCTCTTCCTGGGAATCCAAGCACAGGCCACTAACACTGACGAATCAACAAGATAGTTTGTAGGAATAATTGAGAGAGCCTTTATTCCACAATTTGTCAGTTCTGTGACTTCTATTTTATAGTTTTCCCTTGTAACTCGGGCAGAATTGTTATTGGACCAAGTACAGCTTTAAATCAGTGTCTCTTTGGAGCAAGCAGAACAAACTTGAGGCTGATGATGTCCAGCTCAATAACATAAAGAAAATATCCTTCTGTGAGTATTGTATTACTTTCAATATGTTTTTTTATTCGAGAGGTGTAGTGTGATAATTACAAAACTGACCATAATTATTGTGTAAAATAGCAAATGGTCAGTATCTTTATTGTGCTGGAAATCGACAGCAATAATTCAAAACAGCAATAAATCAAAGCAGGAAACTCAAACCAAGTTACTTACTGAAGTAGAAGCCCAAGACCTTTTAACTAAAATGAATACAAAGTCAAAATGTATGTTACAAAAACCTTTTAATATATCACTAAAAAATCTGCATTCATTTACTGCTCTTTGTACAAAGACCAAGCTGTTGGAGTTTTCAGATTGATAAAATATGCAACTTTAAAATTACTATAACCATGATCTTAGAGAATTAGCTTTAAAAATTGCTTTCTTCTATTAAACCATCTGCAAAAACGGTTTAACATCGCATTGATATGGACACTGATAGGGCAATTATTCACCTGCTTCTTCGACCTCATGTTATCCCTTATTCCCCAGCATCTTCTGATACCACATAAAACTGTCAGGAGTTGTGGGTCAAACTTTAATTTTGAAAATCCTTTGTGCTATACAAATAGAAATATTGTGGCAAACCGTTACTGTATCGCATTTCCAAATAAGTTGAAATGGCTCAACCTATCACTTTAGAATGCTTAGTTTTCGTTAGCTGACACCGGTCAATGAAAACCATTAGATGCATTAAGGGCACAGAGCGGTCTCCATTCCCTCACATAAATACTGGTGGTAGCTGATTGGTAGACTCCACTCTGTGTGCAAGAAGAACAGTAGGAGTATAATTCCTGGGAATACTGCAGTTACAGAAGTTTGCAAAGTTTTCTCCATGTGACTTTTAACATTAAGACAATGTCTGTCACACTCCTTATAAGTCTTGAGAAAAAAAATATTATCAACATCCACCCAGTTGCAATGTTGTGAAGAAAACAGTTTTAATGTTATGTCTGAAGAAAATGCCACATCTATTTTCCGAGCTGCTTAGCACTTGTGAGGAAATCTTGACAGTTTGCATGCCAAAACCTATGCACGGGTAGGACGTTGAGAAAATGGGATACTGCATCCTGAAGGTTGGCCAATAATCTGCATCTAACCAAGCCTGCGCTCATGCAACAAACTTTACACACCCCTAGAGAATTGTCCACACAGATGAGGTAGGTCCCTTTAATCGTTGGGAAGCTCTAGCGTTTTCATATGGTCAGGAGAAGCACCTGACATTTTTTGTGATTAGTTTTAAGTTCCTCTGTTAATGCAAAGATCAGGTGTAAATAGGGCTTGAGTTAAATTGTGGCCTCAAAGCGGAGATGTAGCTTGCCACCTCTAGTTACTTTGTTAACTTGTTCTTTTCTTTTTTTAATCCAAAGCGAGGCGCAGTTTGTAATAGCAATATAAGGCCAGCAGTTGTCATACTCCTATTTTATCAAATTACTTATGTTTCCTCAAGGTTTTGGTTGCAAGCATAGATTTTTGGAAGAGTTCTACTCTAACTAACCTGACAACAAATGGGCTGCCCACGCAACAAGGCTATATGTCGACCAAGACAAACCCAAGGCAAAAACCATGGAGGTAGAAGGCAATTACCCCGACAAGAATGAGGCAGAGGACCTAGCCCCAACAGAAAAAGTAATTCTAACAACCCTCAAGGGAATCAGGAGGATGGGGCTCCCGGGCCTAATGGGCTACCAGGAAGCATCTTCAATGAAGATCGAGATTTTTGGGCCCCCCACATGCACAGCCTATTTAACCAATGCTACAATACCTCACTAGTTCCGGACTCATGGAAAGGTTCGATCTTGCAACCCATTTATAAAAAAGGGGATGCTTCACAGCCGGAGAACTACAGATTGATTGCATTATTGGACATCGATGGGAAGGCATTTGCAAAAGGGCTCTTGAAAGAGTTAGAGGTATGGATAACAAAAAATCAAATCATACCGCAATACCAGACAGGATTTCAGCCGAACTCATCGACACTGGACAATACCATCGCACTATCATATCTGGCAACGAAGGCCACAGAGGTCGCCACCCCTCCACTATACGCATGTTTTTTCGACTACAGTGCCGCCTTCGATGGCATCGACCGCAACATACTGTGGGCAAAACTCGCAAAGTGGGGCATTCCGAGGAAACTCCTGGCGGCCATCATGTCACTTCATACCGGCACTTGGGTCCGCACCAAGCTCACACAGACATGTGCAACAGCCAAGATCCACACGAACAAAGGGCTAAAACAGGGTTGTGTGATCGCACCCACACTGTTTAACTTATACACTGCGGATCTGGGAGAGGCACTTTTAAAAACCAACATCTTTCTGCCCAAACTGGGCCATTTTAGACTTCCGATCATGCAGTATGCGGATGACCTTGTTTTATTGGACCAAACCAGAATAGGCATGAAAAGGGCATTGGAGACATTACATCTTTACAATATGGAAAACAAACTCCAAGCCAATGCAACAAAAACTAAGGTGCTGGTTTTCGGCCGCAAACCAAAAAAATCACTATTGGGCTGGCATCTTGGCCCGCTAAGAATTGCTACTGCCAACAAGTATACTTATCTGGGAGTACAATTCTCAGATACTGGCAGACCAACACAGCAGGCCAAAGCACTTGAGGCTAAAGCGGCTATGGTTACACATGCCTTATGTAAATTAAATCATAAGCTTTTAAGCCACTCAACGGAGGGCATTCGACGAGTAATACAAGCAAAGCTAATTCCAACACTGAGCTACGGCCATCTTGCTTTCCCTGGCCTGTTGACCGACAAATTGGAGCGCCTGCACATCATGGCTTTCAGAAAGGTTTTTAAGCTTCCACACACAACAAGGCGCACACTGATTCGCTTAGAGTTCAATATTCCAGCAATGGATATAGAATGTAAAAAAGACATAGTTAAATTCTATCATCAAGTGTCTAAAGCCGGCCCTGGTACAATCAGGGAAGCATTACAAATAGTTTTCACTGATAGCACTAGTCGCTGGGCAAGGTATCTCTTGACGGCCAACACGACATTGGGTCTGCCAGCTGATCTCCTAACGGACATACCCATAACAATGGCCGGCCTGAAAAGCCTGCTAAAAAAGCAGGGAAAGATCACTTCAAGGCAACAGGATCTCGAACGGATCAGATCTATCCGTGGCGCAGAGGGCCTTGTCTACTCACACGAAGCTACCTCATGTCAACCATACCTGAAAACAGGATTGGGAAGGCAAGCCCTACAGAATGGTGTGAGGGCTAGGCTCCTAACATTACCGATAAAGGATTACAGGGCTCACTGGAAAAATACACCTTCAAGAAGCAGTGGATGTCGTTTGTGCCAATACCACATAGAATCTGCTGAGCACGTTATCTGCTGCTGTCCTGTTCGGTTAAGCCTGAGGCGCCTATACTTAAGAACTATGTTTATTCAAAATGGCGTAAGATCATGCAAGGAGGCTCTAATGTTCATCTACACCACTACAGTGCCGATGGAGCTTGCACGAATTGGGAAGTTCTATGCGGTAGCCGGAATGGCTCTACAATCAACGCAAGAACTGATGATGATAGCAAAATAATACATGAGTCACAGATCATTAACTATGGCAGCAACTTTGGCACCATGATTTTGCATTTCGCCCACTTGCACTATTACTCATCATTCAACACTGAATAGCTCGCTTTGCGAGGCGCATTGTCCTTCAATCTGTCCCACATGCCTATGCATTTCGCCCACTCGCACGATTATTCATCATTCAACACTGTATAGCTCGCTTTGGGAGGCGCACTGTCCTTCAATTTATCCCACATGCCTATGCACATAAAAATCATATGCATGCCTCTACGACACTTTCGTGCATGCTCTCGCACCCATGCCTCTCAGTCCTATTTTGGTGACGTTGCTCCACCTTCTTTTTACGTTCTTTCATCGTTCTTTCACGACTCACATATGCCCCATTCCATCCGTCTGCCTACGCACAAAATAATTACACTTAAGCCTGCATGACATCTTACCGCACTTCTACGCCCCCATGCTTTCTAGTCTCGCTCCTTTTCTCTGCTGCATTTTCTTTTTCTTTTCTTTTTAGACGTTTTTAAACCTTTTTTAGACCTTTTAATTAATTAAATGTATTTATTTATGATGTGACCGGTATTGTATTTGTAAATGATTTTAGGTAATCATACAATAAAGAATTACTTACTTACTCTAACTGATTGATAGTTTATAAAGTATATCAACCCATGATAAGCTGCCTGTGAATCTAATGTTCATAGACACTAATAATGCTCTTTTGTTCCAAGGTTGAATTAAAGGCTTTCTTTACGAAGCAAGATGTATCAACTTTGACATACTCCTAGAATAACAGGATCCTGATTCATTTTCACTCGAAGGCCATCTTGGCCTCCCAGGTCTTAATGTTAGGTTTGGACCGTAAGGACCACAGAATTGGTACTCACTAACACAGGAAGAGAACCTTCAGAATTTTATCAATGGGCACATGCTTATATGATGTACAAATTAATTCAGTATTAATGCGCAAGTTTGACTGATCCCTTGAATTACCTCCATTTGCAGTGACTATGATGTAGTGAAAGGAATAATTAGCAAAATATGTTGTGATTTTAGCCACTTTTATTTGTTATGACAGTGAAATGCATAATTCTAAGTGAATCATCTTAAATAGAAACTCAGTGGCAGCGGCAGCCATGCAAATTCTGGATGCTAGAAGTAGGGCTTAAGAAATGCTTTACAATATCCACGTGTATCGTGTTTGAATAATTCATAATGGTCATAACGGACAACTCCACATCCATTGCCTCTATGTAGGTCTAAAGTATGATTCAGAGGTCGTAAAATAAGGCTGGTATCCAAGCTGGTGCCAGAACCTGTTGTGGTGTCCATACTAGGGTAAGACAGAAGATGAAATACAAATTGATAACTATACCGGTATGGTTAGCAGACAGTAAGAAATTCTGCTTCTCTATTTTGGTACTGGAGGTTGCAACCTATCTTTTCGTACCTCTTCTCTTGGAGCCCATGTACAGTTCAGGCTGAGGAAGTGTTTAATTAGAGTTTAACTCTAAAAAGTAGAATGAAATAGATGAGCTAATAGGATAGCTTCAGATATTCTGTTGCAGAAACCTCTTACAAATACTGTGTATTTGGCCACTTTGTGGTTCGGCTAGAATAATTTCCAGTGCAGAGTGCTACAGTTTAGTCTGCCTACACCTATGGTACTCATATAGGTAGTGACTATGGTGAATGCATCCCTGAGCATTCCGGGTACATATCGTCCTCAAGCTGCCTGTTAATCCCTCCTTTGATGTTGTTGCTGGGATGTAGAGTTTCTGTTGTCGGACACCCAGGACATATTGCTTGGGGTTAAGCACAACAAGGTTTCATATTTATTCTGTCCAGTAGACAAGTAAGCCAAAACTCCTGCAGCACACGCTCTTTGGCTGCCAGTTTTCAGTTCCACAGTATGGTTATGGGAAAGAGGATTGAAAGTGTTTGCTTGCACACATTAAAAGAAAAGATTAATAATGGAGAATATGTATAAACCTTTTATGGGCAACATGAAAATAAAGTAGGGACCCAATTTGTAATGTCACAGAATTGCACTTCCAGGTTTGCGATCTGGCATTGGTGCCAAATTATGACTTTCAGGAGTTTACAGTAGTATGTCAAAAACAAATATGTAATCCTTGGGTCTATTCAAAACAGAAAATGGAAGAAAAGATATTGTAAGGTGAAAAACTACCTGAAAGCCACCAATTATAACACACAGACCTAACTGTGGGAAATTCCCTTTTTAGGACGAAATCCCTCACTCACCAAAGGTGACATGCTTCATCATATGGGATTCTCGTCTCAAAGGAAAACCTAGTTCCTTTGAGGGCTACAACCCCCTCTCTGAGAGGGAGGAGCTCATGGATGTTTTATCAGGATTTTACTAAATTCACATGTGATGAACAGAGTAATGTGAGCGAGGGTGCAGCGCAAAGAAAAAAATAAACTGTGTGGAATGTGAGAATAAAACTGGCTAGCGAGCGCAAAAAGTACGATTTATTCAGATGTACCCACTGCCAGGATTAAAAACAGTGCACCAGCGGTATGGATTTAAACCGCATTTGTATGGTGGAAAGTGGTGGTCAACATGTTTCAGCCAAAATGCCCCAAAATCGGGCACGGCTTTCGTCGGGGCCAAATAAGGATACGAGAACCAGAAATGTTCATGGTTTGGATGCTTCGCAAGGTGACTTTACCCGCTGCTGCTGGGTAAGGGACTCCACCTCAACCTGGCAACAGCTCAGAATGGGGGCACCGCTCCCTCCGGTCACAGGTTCATTTGAGCACGGAGTACCGACGGAGAGAGCGGTGCCCCCATCCTGAGCTGTTGCCAGGTTGAGGTGGAGTCCCTTACCCAGCAGCAGCGGGTAAAGTCACCTTGCGAAGCATCCAAACCATGAACATTTCTGGTTCTCGTATCCTTTTTTGTTGATTCACTTGAGCACTTTAAGCAGCAGCATTTATACAGGTCCTGACGAAAGAGAGGGGGTTGTAGCCCTCAAAGGAACTAGGTTTTCCTTTGAGAGGAGAATCCAAAATGATGAAGCATGTCACCTTTGGTGAGTGAGGGATTTCGTCCTAAAAAGGGAATTTCCCACAGTTAGATCTGTGTGTTATAATTGGTGGCTTTCAGGTAGTTTTTCACCTTACAATATCTTTTCTTCCATTTTCTGTTTTGAATAGACCCAAGGATTACATATTTGTTTTTGACAGTTACTATTGGGGATATAATCCTATGCAGGTCTTTAAATCTCCTTAGGACCCTCCTTTCTGAAACCGTTTTGTTGTTAGTTTACAGTAGTATGCCTGGAAACCATGCTTCTAGCAAACTTTTATGCATTCTATTTTTGCATGAGCAAATACCAGCATGTATTTGCTTGTGCGAGAAATCTGTTGAGCGATTCCAAATTCACTTGTGAAAACATTTCTCACAAACTCCTTTCCATATGCCTCTACTTTTTTTCACATCCTGGAAAAAAGTGACACTACTTTCCATGTTGATGTAAATTTCCAGCTTTTTTCCATTGTGGAAAGAAATTGGACAGGACTTGGTGCATACCATTAAATGTGTAAGTTATTCTAGCCCTGAAACTACCGCTTCTCGCCAACTTCCAGCCCTTGTATGTAGATATGCAGAAAAGTGACAAAATCGGAGCCCTACTAGAATTTACACTCTCACGTAATATGAGTCCTAACACAGTCCAAAAGGCAATTTTCAGGCTTCTGGTACAATGAAAATGCTGTCATAATTTGCCAGGTCCCTGCATGGCACCAAAATGGACAAGTGGATTTTTTAAAATCAATCTTATTCCTGGCCTCTCTATTTATCCTCGCCACAATTTCTCCTCTGGCTCAAGGACACGCCAACTTGTAGCTACAGTGCTATAGAAATCTATTCCAATTAATCACAATGTTTAAAAATGTGTTGACCCCAGCTACCACACATATCTAAGCATAGATTTGTATGGAGGCAGTTGATCACCAGTGAGAAGGGATTTGATTATTCATAATAATTTAAAATGATTCCATCTTTTTCAGTTGCCCTCACCGGTCACTTTACGATACACATGTGTAATGATTACATTAGCCACTGAATTTAAAGTGATGTGGTAAGTAAAATCCTTCATAAATCGGAGGAAGTAATTAATCCAGAAGAGTCCTGCTTCCTCTCACCCACAGTACACCTACCTCCCCTTTGAGTAATTTCCTCCACCATAGGTTAGTATGATGTAGAGAATGCTTCCAGTAGATTCCACTCTGAATTTTGAGTTTGCTCCAAAAAGAGGAGGATGTTCTTCTCATAGCTGAAATCATGGTTTCACTGGTGCATTGTTTTAGTTCCTGGGATGCTTATTAACATACACGATGGCTCTTTAATCCGAAAGATGTCTAGTCGTTCAGAATGGGTCAGATCTAGTGCTGGAGAAAGTAAATACAGTTTAGTAAGCATCAGCAGCTTTTGTTATGAGTTAAGAAACCAGTTTTGCTGCTTTGTCACTACTTGATTATTTTGTAACTTTTTTTATTATGTAGTGCCAAAGTCTGTAGCTGTGAAGGGAGTTACGTTTGTGTCCTGTATCTCTCCTACTTCTTAATTAGGCTTTACTGTGGATAGTTTGCCTCATGTTGTTCTTTATCCACTTCTTCGCTGTAACCTTTCCTCAATCCATGTTTTTCCTTAGCCTTCAAGATGTTCATCAGTGCCAGCAGACCACAGCCCAGGTCAAAGTCCAGTCCCGCCCCCCTTCCCAGGCGGCAGTGCTCAGCGCTAGCGCCTCCTTGCTGGTGAGAAATGGGAGTGTCCACTTAGAAGCATCACATGACAGTGCCTCTGCTGTAGGCAGTAGCAGTTTGCACGATGAACTTGGTATGCAGGCCTTAAGTAACCTTGGTGACATGGAAGTGTTAATGCAGCACATTTTGGGTAATAATGCAGTTCACTTATTTAACCATGTATGTGTATTTTTTATTGCAATGATAGCATGACCATATATTATTGTTGTTTAACCTTGTTCTTCAAAATCTTTCCATAACGATCCAGTCTTAGTGTTTGTGTAGCATTAATCATTTCTTTTTAGATGTTAGAAATGTAATCGTTGGGGGGCGTGGTCTCGCGGCAAACCAACATGGCCGCAACTTAGGGCTGCTCCGGAGCCCTTCCATCCTACCTCATTAATCCGCTACAATAATCCGACGAAAAGGTGCAGAATTGGAAACAGGGGCGCAAGCGAAGCCCGGCAAAGCTTTCCCGGGCACAATCTGAGGTGGTAGGCAGTAGCTGTGCCGATCGGCGACTCTGGGCCTGTAGCTGAGGAAACCGGGGCCTCGAGTGCTGGAGACGGCCGGCGGGAGACGCGAGGACGTGGGCATGACCCCCTCCCCCACCCTCGGGGGGTCGGGGAAATTCTGACAAGCGACTTCGGTGCCCCCCCGCGACCGTGACGCTGTTGCCTGTGGCACTGGAGTGCAGCCCCCGAGCGGGTTGGATCGTGCGGAGGCGTGAAAGGGGATCCAGCGGCCCAGCACTGGGGAGATTGCGGACGACTGGGGCAGCGTGTGTCTTGTGGTGCCCTACAGCGTCGATAGTGTATCGGCAGCCTGATCAGCCCCCACGGACACCGGAGCGGGAGGAGCAGCGCCGGTGAGTGACGGCCCCCAGCGTCTCCCTGCCTGGGACGGGGATCCGGAGCTGGCTGGAGGCCGTGATCGCTGGGTGCAGTGCGCGCTTCCAGGACGCGGCTGCGCCTACTGTAGTAGAGGCGGCGAAGGGCCCACAGGACTGGTGTGCTGCATCCATACAGGGCCCGTTGTGAGCGCGGCCGACCCTACCCTACCTATTCGGGCCTCGCTAATCGAAACAACCCCCGGGACCGGAGGGGTTTCTGCTGCTGTGTGCTTTTGCTATGGTTGGTGAGGACGGGGAGGAGTGAGCGTGGAGCGGTCTCCCTACTGTACCTGCGTTGTGGGGGACGGCTGCTTGGGGCCGCATGAAGTGATCCGCCCTGCTCCCCCGCCTTTCCTTGGCGCGCCGGTGGCCCTTGAGCTGTCATCGTCATGGATGCTCCCTGCTGCCTAAGGGGTGCTTTGGGGCTGGCGGTGTCCGGGGAACGGGAGACGACTGGTCCGAGTGGCACACAGGTGGCCCTTCACGACCGGCGACGCCCAGAGTGCCCACCTCCATTGCTTGACTCCAAGTCCCGGGTCCCAGCAAGCAGCCAGAAACGGCGGAGCTAAAACAGTGTCATCCACATCAGTGCGCGACTGGCCCGGGGCTCTGCGGACATCCTCGGAGGGCCTGGCCAGGGACTACTCTATCTGGCGTTTCCTCTAGTCTCCAACCTAAGGAACGGCGTTGACCTCACCATGTCCAACACCAAGGGTTCCCGGGCGTCTCAACAAAGCAGGCTTGACCGCTTTACCTGCCCGAAAGCGGACATCCCTGACAAGAAGGGGGCCAGCGATAAATCGCAGAGTGGAGCCGAGCACGACCCCACCGAGCCCACAATGACGGACATAATGGCAGCCATCATGGGTGTCCGCACATCTATTGACACCCTCTCCTCGGAGGTGACGCTGATCAGAGCGGATCTCACGAAATATAGAGAGAAGGTCAAGCAATTGGAGACTACCACGGCCAGTCTCGTAGAGGACACCTCGCAACTCCAAACGGACATCGGGGAGCTACAATCATTTCGCAAGTACACGGAAGACAAGCTGGATGATTATGAGGGGCGCCTGCGACGCAACAACATCCGCGTCCTTGGAGTGCCAGAGAAATCGGAAGGTCCGGCTGCAGACCTATTCATGGAGGAACTGATCTCGACGAAGCTACAACCAAAGGGCCTTTCTAAACTGTTTGTAATTGAGCGAGCCCACAGAGTGCCTGGGGGTCGCCCAAAGCCTGGGGCCCCCCCTCGTCCAATACTGGCCCCACTGCTCAATTACAGAGACAGAGACACAATCCTCCAGGCGGCAAGGGTCGCTCCTCCAATCCACCTAGACAACTCGGAAATCACCTTCTTCCCCGATTTCACCCGAACGGTGCAGATGAGGCGACGCTCCTTCCTCGATGTCAAGCGCAGGATGAGAGAAAAGGTTTCAAGTACGCCATGCTCTTCCCAGCCCGCTTGCGAGTTGAACTTGACGGGAAAACACGTTTCTTTGACCTCCCAGAGGTGGCATCCGACTGGCTGGACAGTCTTAAACCCTCGCCGGAACAGGACTCCACCGCTCATTGAACCCCGCGGCGATCTCTCATGGGGTGGCCTCTGTTTCTTCAAAAACGAATCGCTTCAGCCGCTGTCGATAATCTGTACTGGTAGGCGGGGGGGCCGACGGAACTCTGAGGCCTTCCCCAGTGTGTTATTTTTCTACTAGTAGAATAGTTGGGCGACAGGCACTCTGCATTTAAATAACATGGGCAGTTTTAAGCCCGGAGTGCAGGGGAGCAGGGTGGGGGGATGTTGGGAGGGACTGATGTTTATTTTGTATGTTGTTTTTTTGTATTATCTCGACGGTACGATGTCTACATACGACCCCACTAGTGGGGAACTGCCCCGCTCTCAATGGGAGTACAGTACAACAGGGCTGTTAAAATCTTAAGTTGGAATGTTAACGGACTGGGGGACAAGATCAAAAGAGGTGTTGTGTTGCAGTATATTAGGAGACAATCGCCGGATATCGTTTTACTCCAGGAAACACACCTCGTTGGCAACACATGCAGGGCAATGCACAGATGGGGGTATTCGATGGTGGCGCATGCGGGCTTTACCTCTAGCTCCAGGGGAGTAGGCATTATGCAAAAAAAATCATTCCCTTTCTCACTTACCAATACGTACATAGATGACCGAGGCAGATATGTTGGAATCACTGAGCACCTGGGAGGGCAAACCTACCACTTTTATGTCAATATACGCGCCCCCGGGATGCAGGGCACAACATTCACTGACCTGAGTACTATACTCTTGACGTTGCCTGACGGACACCTGGTGCTCGGCGGCGACTTCAATTCAATTGTCTCGGGCGCTTTAGACAGGCACCCCCCCTGTGCAACCCCTCCGGCCGCTCATGCGTTCTCCAGCTTCTTGGAGGCGATGGGACTGATGGATGGCTGGAGGACATACAACCCCGATAAGATGCAGCACACTTTCCACTCAGGGGCGCATAACAGCCTATCCCGACTGGATTATATACTTGTCCCGGCCTCGCAAATTACCAATATTCATGAGATCCGTCACCTGGCACGAGGTATCTCCGACCACTCCCCTCTCTGGGTCCATATAGTTTTAGATTACACACAGACAGGACGGGTTGCCCCAATAAACCCTTGGTACCTCAAGAACCCCAAAATACGGAAAGGCCTAATTAAAACTCTTGATGACTATTTTCTGGAGAACGAACACACAGTTGAGTCACCTCAAACACTATGGGAAGCTTTCAAAACGGTGGTCAGAGGACAGGCCCTCTCCTTGGTGGCGGGCTCCAAAAAAGACAGGGTGAAAGAAATTTCTGACATAGAGCAGGAACTATACCACCTAGAACAGGATGTCACCTCGGATGCCAAGCCTGAAACCCTCCACTTCCTACGCTTGCGGCAGGAAGAATACCGGGCGTTGGTCACCGACCGTGCCAAACTACTGGGACAGGGACGGATATATGACTGGGGCGACAAGGCCGGCAAACTGCTCGCATGGTTAGACAAGAGAGAGCAGGCTCGTGCCTGAGATTAGGGGCACTGATGGGTCCTCGGTGACAGATCCCCAAGACATAGCTAACCATTTCGCAGCTCACTTCCAAACCGTATATAGCTCGGTGGCACCATACCCTGAAGCAGACTTTATTGATCTAGTCAGACATATCGCTCCCGACATTATCGGACTCGGACTTTACATTCATGGACAGTGAACTGACGGCTGATGAAATAGCTACGGCAATAAGAGCGCTGCACTCCGGGAAAGCTCTGGGCCCAAATGGCATCCCAATAGAGCTCTACAAGCTTCGACCAGATAAATTTGCCCCCTATTTGAAGTCCATGTTTGAGGATAGCCTCACCCAGGGGATGTTGCCATATGACCAGAGAATTGCCACCATAGTCACAATCCATAAAGAAGGGAAGCCCAAAATGCAGTGTACCTCCTACCGGCCTATATCGCTGCTGAATGCAGAACCCAAAATTCTAGCTAAAGTGCTTGCCACCAGGCTTACCAAGGTGATAGGCGACCTAGTCCACCCAGACCAGTCAGGATTCATGCCCAAAAGAAACACGGCTCTCAACCTGCGTAGACTACACAGGGTCCTGGGCAGGGTACCGATGATATGAGAGGACGCTGTGGTGGTCTCCCTGGATGCCACCATGGCTTTCGATTCACTGGAATGGCCCTATCTCTTTGCAGTGCTTGGTAGACTGGGATTTGGGCCAAACTTCTGCAGCTGGATACGGCTGTTGTACAGCGCGACGCTGGCCCAGGTAGTGGTGAATAACAAAGTCTGAACCCTTTGAACTCAGCCGGGGGACTCGTCAGGGGTGCCCCCTCTCTCCTTTACTGTTCGCTCTGGCCCTTGAACCACTCGCAGCATGGATCCGTAAGGATGTGAGGATCCGCGGACTGCGCTGGTCAGCGGAGTGGGAGGATCGGATTTCACTGTACGCTGACGATATTCTCCTCTATCTTACTTCCCCTAAGAGATCCCTAACAGTAGCCTTTGATATACTAGAGGTTTTTGGCAGGTACTCTGGGTTTCAGGTCAATTGGCAAAAATCACTCCTATATGTCCTATGGGGAACTCCTCCACATTTGCCCCGAAATTGCCCGATCCCAGTGGTCTCAGACGGCTTCAAGTACTTGGGCATTTTTATATCTTTAGACCCATCAGTTCGGTACGCCCGCAATCTGCTCCCCCCACTGCAACGGCTCAAAAGCGACATAACACACTGGAAGTCCCTCCCGCTCTCGGGCAAGGCTGCATTATTTAAAATGATGTCACTGCCCCGATTCCTGTATGCGCTACAGAACGCAACCGACCTTGTCCCGAACTCGTATTTTAAAGATCTGGAAGGGCTCCTGAGAGACCTCCTATGGGGAGGGAGACCACGTATCGCCATGAAAAAACTGACACTCAGCTGGTATGATGGGGGAATCGGGTTGCCTGATATTAAAAAATATTACTGGGCTGCGCATCTAACAGCGATCAACCACTGCACGTATGGTCACCCTGACAACCCGGGGTTCCTGATGGATCGTTGGCTTTTACCTAAAGGGACCTTTTTGAGAGCTCTATATTCAAAACCGGAGAAATACCCGCTCACCGGACCCACTGCCCATACAGTTGCAATCTGGCACTCTGCTGCTAAATCAGTCGGTTGGCAAAATAAGTTAACGATGGCCACACCCTTGTGGGACTCACAAAAACTAGGATATATGGGAAACTCAAAGGGATTTGCTAAATGGGACTTAATAGGGATTTCCCATGTCAAAGACCTTTGGTACGCTGGGGGTGTGAAATCCATTGATACCCTACAAACGCAATATGCCCTGGCAGACTCCGAATGTTATCGCTACCTACAAATCAGGCACTCGCTGCAAACAGCTATCCCCAACGACTCGACGCCACCGGACGCATCCCCACTAGAGGACAGACTATTGGATGGCCACCTGCCTGACAGGGCCATCTCCCTAACATATCGAAAACTCATCAATAATACTGACAACCCCCTATTACAATTGCGTGACAAATGGACTGAGGACGGAATAGAGTTGGATGATGAAACCTGGCAGGAGGCGGTCTCCTCTCCTAAGACGGTCGCTATCCCAGCGAGACTCAGACTGGTGCAACTGAAGATCCTCCATAGAATTTATATAACTGGTCCCCAGCTGGTACACATGGGTGGGCTGACAGACGGCTCTTGTAGGAGGGGATGCGCACTATTGGGCACATTCATACACATACTATGGCACTGTGCGCCAATCCAGGAATACTGGTGTACTATCCATGCGGTCATGAGTGCAGTGTTGGAGGTAGTAATCGAACCGGAGGCACCTAGATGCCTCCTTAATATCTGGGAACCTACCGACCTCAACACCTATACTAAGACATGGGTCACGCTGGGCTGCATGATCGCTAAGAGAAATATCGCACAGCTCTGGGGAGCCCCACAGCCGCCCACGGTAGTAGCCTGGGAGCAGGATCTAGACTGGTGTATGCTGAGAGAGAAAACAGTCTATGTGGCTAGGGGGTGTCCCCGAAAATGGTCCAAGGTATGGGCCTCCTGGAATGCATACCGAGGAGAGATATGTACACCTCCCTTGAAGCCGATGGTGATGACCCCCATCCCCGTGAATTCCAATGAATTATACTGCTGTACTGTATGTAACCTGATTTTACTGTAACCCTAATTGATTCTGTGAATCTGTACCTTATGTCGAGACTGTTTAATAAAAAGATGTTTTAAAAAAATTAAAAAAATAAAAAGAAATGTAATCGTTTTAAGTTTACCAACGATGCTGCATTATTAAGTCCAAAACTGTAGAGCGGTTGTGTTAATGGACTACTTCACTTTATGGGAGTGTACATGAGCATGCTCACAATGTGAAATGTTATTTTGTGGCAGTAAAAATGTAGTTTTCCTTCCTAGAGCAGAAATCTGTAATTTTTTATTTTCTAGCTGACATGTCAATGTAGCTGCACACTAAGATTCTTGTGATGTGTTCTGTTTAAAAAAGTAAGGATTATGTGAAGTATATGTTGAAATTGAGATCTTGTGCAAACAAGTTGTATCAAAATTCAGTAACGGAAATTCTAATTGAAACAAGCGTAACAGGAAATCACTTGATTTTTAAAGCTTGATATTATCAAAGGTGTATTAGATCTTTTTGGGTTTATATGGACACCATTGTGTGCAGTTATGGGTTGGTGTGTCATATGCTCAGGCATTTCAGCAACAAACTGCCACAAACATTTCTCGTCTGCGAAGCATAATTCCACACCTTGGCAGTGTCATCCATTGGCATCCACTGCTCCTTCGGGTATGTCTGTAACTGTAGATTAACTGTGCTTCTGTCGCTTTCTCCTAACAACATCGATCATTATTAGCTCCTTGCGGACTCCATCCAACACACACAGGGTGTTGGGACTCAAACAGATGTTGCACATCCTCTTTATTCAACGAATCCCCTGCACAATAGAATTCAACCTCCACCAGAAGTGTCTGCCTCTTTATAAATAGTGTTGGATCCTGTCTCCGGGCTTCACTCCCTGTTCAGTACTTTGATGTTTGCTTAGTCTGCACTCTAAATCTGTCACTACCTGCTTGTATACATATTCTTGAACTTGTGCCTGTGCTGGGTGGTGAGCACATGATCCAGTGTGCCTTTGAATGGACAGTTTATGGTCATCCCATGCTCATAGGCTTTCAACCCCCTCACCCGAACTTTACTCAATTCAGTCTCTGCCAGTAGTTTGCAAGTCTTTTGTACTTTTGTACTTTCATATTAAATCCATGTGTTACCGTCTGCTTTATTACTTGATTAATGATTTGTTGTTGGCATTACCCTCATGTCATCAGTGATCAGCTGGGCAAATGCTTAATCATGGCTCTAGCGGTCACTTGCAGGCAGCATTTAACTGGAATCTGATTCTTCTCTTCTAATGTAGCACTTGCTAACTTGAGCATATGATTAGTTATTGATTAGAGCTGGTGGTATTTTTCCTACTGCATTACCTGGATCAGCCACTATGTTAATTATTTTTATCCTCGATTTTATTAATTGTTGTTTTGTGTTCTTGCTTTCATTACAGAATCGTAATTTATGATCTTCAGTTAGCCTATCGCTGGGCCTCTGACGAGTGCAATCTGTACACCAGGCCACACTTCCACACAACTTTGGTCACCACAGTTGTGAAGAGCAGCATCTCCTATCTTTAGCATTCGGCATAGGAAGTTACAGCAGTATCAGTACTGTTTAGTATGATGTCCTTATGAGTTGTATGTATGTAACGTACATAGTCAAGTCTTAGTTACAGTGCAACAGAGATATTTACTGATTGGGACTTACAGTGGCTAGTGCTGAAAAAGGGTGAGATGGGCATGTGCTAGTGTACACGCAGCATCACTGAAAATTTAAAGTGGCGAGCTGAAGGTTGCTGGGGGTGAGGTTTACAATGAGGATCTGGAAAGAAAGCAGATTAGCAGAGTTACGGTGCAGATGTACAGGAAAGTGCGATTCCTTGTCTTCGCACCTAAGCCATAGGATAACAGGAATCTTCTGTTCTTCCTGCATTTCCTGTGTGGCTAACACTTTTCCTCCATCTGACATCTTAATCCTGGTTGCCTTATAGATGACACAGCTGGTGTTGAAGGTGATACAAGCGGGCGAGTGGAGTTCTGATCTTTGGTGTGACTGTGATGTACTAGTAAAGACTTTTGATGAAGACTTTGATGCCCTAATGAGCATGGAAGATGCTCTTTAGGGCAGTCTGCTGGACATATGGCAGGCTGGTCTGTAGAGCATTACGTCCTTTGAGATGGTAAAGGATAGGACATGGACGGTGATTCTAATCTCTGCTTCTGGCAAGGATGGCCAGTTGATGCCACACTGTGTCCTTCATGTGCTTATTGCAAGTTCAGCATGATGTATATGAGAAGATAGTTTGTGCAATTGTTTGCCTTAATGTATATCAGAGTAAGGGATACTTCAGTCTTACTAACACGTGGATCTGCATGATTCTATACCTGCATTTGTCTCAGAATGGCTTGGATGATTTTTGGGGTCTCGTCTCATTTTTAGGTTTACCCCGCGAAGGCCATGCACTTGTGAGACTATTGTTTACAGTAAAGAGCTTGGAGCCATTTATTGGCTTCACTGTCACTCTTCTTTACTGCCTTCCTATTAACCACCTCATGCCAAGCGTCATTTCCCTTCCTTTCCCTTCCTCTATTGAGCATGGACCTTGCACAGATTGAGTCAACTTAATTAGTGCCCGTCTGCTGCTCGCACTGTGATTGAGATACTTTTTTTCCTTCCTCCCTCCCAGTTCCCCCCTGCACCTGCCACTTTTTGCTTTCCCCGTACCACCCCTCCTGCTGCTGTCCATTATTGCTGCTCCCAGCTCCTCCCCCACACCGCCCTCATGTTGCTTACCCCTTCTCCCCCGCTTTTATTTTTTTTAACATATTGGTCAACAGTGTGGGCTGCTGTGAACATGGCTTAAAAAAAGTGCTCTGACTCAGTCAATCCTGGCCGCGTCATAGCTTTATTTTTCTTGCCTTTAAGCCTTGTTTCATATCAGATTGTGCTGCTGTGCAACATGTCTAAAAGAAAAATGGAGAAAGCCAATAGATACTAGATAAAATTAATTACAAACATGCATTACCTAAATATAAATCTTTACTGATTACTGTAAAAGGGACCTTTTTCACCAGGCAGATTGAGAGAGCTAAAAACTCAGCCAAAGAACTCTTTTGGGTGGTAAAGAAGCTCACAGCCATACCTAGCAATAAAACCACAAAGAGTAGTCAACGTTTCTGTGATAACATTGCCAGCGCTTTTAGGAACAAAGTCAATGACATCTATGACTCCTTTGAAGCTGCCATTATACATGAGCCAGCCAAGGAGTCTTCGAGTATCTAGTGAGCTTGTGGAAAAACTAATCAAGGAAATCAAATCTGGATCCCCTTTGGACCCTTGCCCTCCCGCAGTTTTGAGAGACGTAGCGAATGAGGTGAGTCCCACCTTGACTAAAATATTTAACAATATGTTCACCTCTGGTATCTTCCCTGCCATTTGGAAAGATGCAGCCATCCTTCCATTAATAAAAAAAAGTGAATCTGGACGCTTCTAACACTAGTAATTACCATCCGATTGCCAGGCTGCCACTTCCAGCAAAGTCAGTAGAGAAAATCATGAATAACCAGTTAACGCAATTCATTCAAGAAAATGAACTACTTGATTCTTCCCAATTTGGCTTCCACCCAGGGAACAGTACGGAGGCGGCATTGATCAAGGCCACTGAGGAGATTAGGACAGTGATGGACAAAGGAGGTGCTGCGGCCCTGATCCTCCTTGATCTGTCGGCGGCTTTCGATACCGTCCACCATGACATACTGCTACTGCGTCTGGAAAAACTAGGGGTTAAGGGTCAGGCTCTGTCTCTATTATCGTCTTTTTTGAAGGACCGAAGACAGACAGTGACCCTGGACCAGTTTAAATCTACTCCTTACGTGCTCCCTTGTGGGGTCCCTCGGGGTCGTCGCTGAGCCCATCCCTGTTTAACATTTATGTGTCGGAACTGGCTCCCTTAATCCAACATTTCGCTTTCAACTTAACATCATATGCCGACAACACCCAGATTGTGATTGCTGCACATAAAGATCAAGCTTCCCCCGCAATGCAGTTTCAAAACTGCATGAGGGAAATTAGCAGCTGGATGGGCAAGCATTGTCTCAAATTGAATTCGGACAAAACCGAAGTGGTGATCTTTGGTAATCTCCAACCAAGATGGGACTGACTCTGGTGGCCTGTTGAGATCGGAGAGTTACCAAAACCTGTTGAAAAGGCAAAAAATCTCGGGGTCCTGATTGACAATAAACTTACTTTCTCTCAGCAAACTAATGCTACGGTTTCGGCCGCCTCCTATCTGATTAGGAAACTGAAAAAGGTTCTTCCCTATATTCCCTTCGATTCCAGGAGGACGGTTGTAATTGCATTGGTATTATCAAAGTTAGACTACTGTAATGGTCTCTATCTAAATACGCAGAAGCAACATCTGAAAAAACTTCAGATGGTGCAAAATGCAGCTGCCAGGCTTTTATTAAACCTGCCAAAATGTGAATCAGTTTCTAAAGACATCCGGAAACTTCACTGGCTTCCTGTGGCACAACGTATCAAGTTCAAGACACTATGTCTAGCCTATAAGGCCTTGAATAACACAGGGCCGGTATTTCTGAAAAGCATCTTCTCCTGGTACCACCCTGGCAGACAGTTACGGTCTACTAATGCCAGGCTTATGATGGTTCCAAGGATTCGAACCTCGAGCTGGGGAGGCCGAAGCATAGGCCATGGTACGGCAAAACTATGGAATATGCTCCCTATGGACATTAGAGCTGCCAACTCTCTTGCCTCATCTAGAAAAGACCTTAAAACATGGCTATTCTTAAATAAAAAAAATTCCTTCTCATTCCTCAGGGCTTACGTTCAGGTTTAGCGCCAACACACCTCCGGGTATTAACATAACATATATCTCGCATAGGTGAGACCATTTGGCTTTGCCAAAGCTAGTTTAATGGTCAGCACTACTTACTGCCTTTTTATACATCTTGAAACAGGGATGTGGAATTCCTATAGCCCGACGCCCAGGACATATTGCTTGCGGTCAAGGGCAACAAGTTTTGTTGTGTATTTTGTCCTTGGGACTAGTAGGCCCAACCCCCTGCAGCACAAACCCTTTGGCTGCCAGTTTGCAGTACCACATTGTGGATCAGGGAAGGGCACTGTCTGCAGTTAAAGTAATATTTTTGTCCATATGTTAATGCTGTTCAAACTTGTAATCATGGTTCGTTAATTGAAAGCCTTTATTATAAGGGTGAGCGCTCTAAGTAAATGTTGTAAGCTCCGACTGCACTACTGACAGTGGTTCCAGTATAAAAATGTGTACACGCGTTTTCAAAGTTTAGCAATATGAGGCCATGTATAATGCTCCTAGAATGCTCTCTGATTTGATGCAAATATTTGCAGAAGCTTGAAAGCAAGATTGATGACTCTTTGCTTTCAAAATAAAATGTTCATAAAAAAATAAAGCAGGAAAAAAAAGAAATTCGCTAAACTACTGCAAAATATTAGGTACCATTTATTTGCAGCATCATTTAGTAACGTGTTGATGCATGCTAGTATTTCCCAAAAATATTCATAATGGAAAATCAGTGTAACCAGTTTCAATAAAATTATGGGAAACAAAAATAAACAAGCATTGGCAAAACCAGTAGGTCTGAAATTGATGGTCAGCTTATTAGTTTTGTCAATGTGTGAATTGTTTTGGCATGGTTTTTGTAAAACCTTATTGGTGTGGGAGCTGCAGGACCCTCACCATTATAACAAACATTGGAAAAAAGCAAAAAACATTGACTAAAAAGCACACACTGCCACAGTAGTTACCGGCACTGAACAAAACTACTTTGTGTGCCGATATGCTCCTTGTGAAAGAGCAGAATGCTGTCACTCACATGGAAGTCAGTCAATACAGAAAGAGAGAGACAGAATTTTAATAAACGCAAAAGGTCATGGTCAACGCCAGACCAAATTGGGGCCCAATTATTAAAGAAAGTCTCAAAAGTGCACCCATGGTATATGTCCTTGCATTAAGTGCAGCTAAACGGCTTTCGTAAATTCCCAAGAATTTACAGAAGTAGGACAAGAAATAGTACTCCTAGAAAATATTTGTGAACTGCATTTTAGCATGAGCAAATATGCATGTGTAGATTTGCTCATGCGAAAATCTGAGTGTTTGCAATTTCACTTTCCCTCCAACCACTTTTTTCCCAACTCTGGAAGAAGGTCTATGTCTGCCATTGTCGGGAGTACATTTCCAACATTTTTCAGCATGGGAAAAGATTAGAGAAGAGTTGTTGAAAACCCTTAAAACATGCACGTTAGTAGGTTTGCAAAGACTCTAAAGGGCATTCTAATCCCGGAACTATTGCTTACCACTACCTTCGGCCCCAATATGTAGATCTGCAGAAATGTGGCAACATAAGAGGATTGCAAGTATTCAAACACTACTATGGTATGAGCCCTGGCATAATCAGAGAGGCTATATCAGAGATCTTATATAATGAGATTGCTGCCATAATTTGTCGCTGCACTACATGGCACCAAAGGGACAAGTAGATTTTGTTACAGGACAAGTAGATTTATGAAGCAACCTACCCCATGGACAAGTAGATATTTTATTAAATTCCACACCCCTGCTGATACTTTTTGCCCAATTACCATTTAGTAACATATTGCCCAGCAGGTGATATTTGAGCCAATACTGGTGTATTTATGCTGATTAGAAGTAAAATCATACATGCATCATACAAGATCAGTGCTTCAAAAGGGCAGGTAATGTCCAGAACTGAGTACCTGCACTTCTTTCATTTGGAAAGGAGAGTACAAGTCCTTCTCAGGACTGCAGCAGTACATTTAATGGGAGAGTACCGGCTCTCTGAATAGTTAGTACCTGCATGTTTCTATCTTCATTTAAAGCACTGTACAAGATGTTTTCTCCACTTCTGAGCAAACATTCTGTATGAAAGCAGTTGCTTGTCGGGGTCTTGAGATCTTCACCTCATCCAGCTGTCACAGAATAAATGTACTCATTTCTTTTATCTGTGTGTTTGGAGGGCTTCATTGGGAAGTGGGATCTCTTAAGTGGAGACGAGTGCAGATTGAAGTGTTTTCAGTGAAGTCTTCCATCTGCAGCTGTTTCTGTGGTTGGGAGGGACGGTGGCCGTGTATTCAATGAGACTCTGAAACAGACAGTCACCATCTGCTTTACAAGGAATTTCTTCATAACTCCAGGAAGGTGTTGCGCGCTGTTTATTTCTGCTATTTGGGCATCTCATGCTCTTTAATAAGTCTGTGGATCACGTTCTGTGAAGTGCGAAGTAATTTAAAACAAAACGTACAAATACTCTTCGGGCGCATTTCAATGAAATGTATACTGTGTAAACCGATATAATGGAAAAAAATGGCTCAAGTCTGCCTTCTTCTGCTCACATTTAATTGCAGCTATTTTGACGATTTGTTTACCAAGTCAATCTTTTAAAGCAGTGGTTTTAATTTTTAGCACAGCTGTCTGGTTTGCTAAAGACATCTTGGGGACATTGGGAAAGGTTCTCTGGGAATGCAATCTGCCCATTTCTTACCATCGGCTTTGTGGTTTGTAACTCACATTTCCTTGCTTTTTATTTGCTGGCTTTATTTGTTTTAGGCTGCCCAGTTTGAGTTTGTCCCTTCCCTTGCCCAAACATTATTTTCTGTATCCTTCCGAGATCTCACTTTCTGTAAATAGGCCTTTAAATCTCGTTCTTAGGTTGTAACATTTACTGTGGCAGGTCAAATGTCAGGCTCTGTCTTTCGAGGGAGCTTGGTGTTTACTTTTCTTTCTCTGACTTCAAAGTAAGAGCATTTATATGAAAGCAAGAGGAATGCAGATTGCTCTCTTCATGAAGCCTGCTCGTGCCCCTTCTATACTACAGTTTGAGACTGTAATTTAACCCTTAAAACAGTCCAAGTACCAAACACCTTTTACTAATAATACGGATTGGCAAGCCAACAGGAGTAGCCTACACAACTACACTGATGCGTGCAAGCGAGGGTGGATGTGGTGTAATATAGCCCTTTGCTGCTGGGGCGGGCCAAATATTTCATTTGTGAAATCTTTTGGCTGTACTGTTAGTTGTCTTTAGCTTAACGATCTTTCACCCTTTTGGGAAAGTAGCAGTCCAAGTCCCGAGTAGTGTAATTACTTTACTGCTATTCAACTTTATTTCGTGCTTATGAGTGTGCTTAGATGGCATGGACGTGATCTAATTATTTTGTACATGTCAACTAAAAGCTTGTTGCTGTGTGGTCTACAAGTGCTGAGTGCTGTTGTATGTGGTTCTTGTTGTCAGAGGGGTTGCTGCATAGGCTGTTTGGGCTAGTGTTCTGATTGGCTACTAGGGCTAGGGTTTCCTATTGGACTTGGGAATTAGGGCTTTAGCTTTGATTGGTTGTTAGGGCTGTGATTGGTTAATAGGGCCAGATCTCCCATTGGCTCTAGGGTTTAGGGTTCTGATCGGTTAGGGTTCTGATTGTCCAATAGGGCAATTTTAAGCATAGGGCTTAGGGCGTCTCAGCACGGGCGTCGAGGCTAGGGGCGGAAGGGACAAGGGCAGTTGCCTGTTTGGGCTGGGCGGAGCGGACATGGGCAGTTGCCTGTTTGGGCTGGGCGGAGAGGACAAGGACAGTTGCTTGTTTGGGCTGGGCGGGAGAGGACAAGGACAGTTGCCTGTTTGGGCTGGGTGGAGAAGATAAAGGGGCCTGTTTGGGCTGGGCAGTGAGGACAGGGGTAGTTTCCTGTTTGGGCTGGGCGGAGAGGACAAGGGCAGTTGCCTGTTCGGGCCCAGGGCCAGAGATGCTGACCAATTTTCACTTACGAGCTACCACCTTAAACCCTCCACATCCACCAATATCCAAACACAATATCAGCAAAGGCTTTCTACTTGTGCACCACAAACAAACCTCATACAGATTTCAATGTGTGTTGAACCACTTCAAAATCCCACAAACCAAACCTACACACAATTCTACCCCAGCTTCAACACTATGGCACCTGCACTCTCACACAAATAAACTATACCACTAACACATCAACACAAAGCCACATTATACAGAACTCTAATGCATCCAGACACACACACTCTCTGTTCAAACGAAACACCAGCTCTATCCTCTACTTGCTCATAACAGATCCCCTTTTATCATGACAAAACCTATACTCAGCCTTCCATCACACCATCCACCAACACCCACCTCCTCTCAATTACACACAATCATACAATCCTTACACGTCACTCCACCACACAGATTACCTATTCCAGTGATCAAATCTAACACACTCATAACTCTTGTCCATCCCCTCTTACACACCACATACTCTTCTCCAAAGCACATCTGTACTATTCAAATACCACTCACCAGCAGTACTGCACATACAAATCTTTCCCAGAAAACCACTACATCAATATCTGCTCACTACTCCACAAAAACAAAACCTCAATATGCTATATTCCTTACACATACATTCCCTTACTATGTAATCATGTATCTATATATTTATATCTGAAAGAGACACGTTAGTGACAGATTCCTTACCTTAGAATATCCCCAGGCGTCAGGCTAGATCCGGAAAGTTTTGCGTAGCAGTACCCCTGCGCGTCGGTAGGCGGCATCGTGCGGCTCCGTCGTCGGCGTCGTGATCGCCGGGATGACGTCACGGCCAGTACTTAGACGCCGCCATGCGCGCTGGCGTCAGTTTTCTTTTTCCGCGCCAGTAAGCGCAGATCCGGATTGAGCAGTGCCCCAGTCATTTTTTGACTGAGTATTTTTTGAGACTTTTTTGTCCAAGTTTTCGAGTCATTTCGACTCCAAGGTGTCAATAGGGATGCCCAGCTTCAAGCCATGCGAGGTCTGTAATCGCATGATGTCGATTATGGATCCGCACCGAGAGTGTCTCTTCTGCCTGGGGCGCGGCCACGACCCCAAGTCGTGCCCCGAGTGTCGGTCCCTCGCTCCGAAGGCTTTGCGAGAGCGGTCTCGAAAGCTTCTCGAGGCCCGGCACTCGGCTCCGCGCCCATCGAGGTCCCGGTCCCGGGAGAGGTCAGTCGCGGAGCCGTCGTCATTCGTCGGGGTCGAAGTCTTCGTCTTCAGGTAAGGCGAAGCACAAGAGGTCTAAGAAGCGTCGCTCTAAGACCTCCCCTCGCCGGTCTCTCGACTCGGCTGAGGGTCCAGTTGGTACCGCCCCCGCGGCTCCGGGGGTTCCCGAACAGTCGACGCCGGCCTACCCGCCTGTTCCGGGTCCGACGTCGACTCCGGCCGACATCCAAAACTTCTTGTCGGCCATGGCTCGCATCTTCGGGCCTAAGGGTTACCCCGGTGCGCCTTCGGGCCCCGCGGGCCCCAGTGGGAGTCCTCCTTCGGCACCACCGGCGGCTCCGGCCCCGGTGGCTCCGGCCCCGGCGCCGCAGGACCTCCACGGATCCAGGCCTGGATCACAGTCGACGCCGGTTGACCTAATAACACCTCCGCCGGCGCCGACCTCCCCGGTACCATTCACGGCGCCGTCCGAGGCCCCGGACGGCGCCGCCCCCAAGTTCTCCCCGGAACCGGACACGGAGCCGGATCGACGTCGCCCGACGCCTATTCCAACGCCGATGGGACTTTTCTTCCCTCAAGTCCGCCCTCCATTCTTTTCACCTGTTTTGGAGGCCGAGGAGGACTGGGAGGGGTCGGAAGACCCTCTCACAGCTCAATGTGAGCCTTATCAGGACTGGGCTGAGGAACTGGGTGATGCCAGTGGCCTGGACACCTCTCCAGACCTTGGCATGCTGTCTCCTCCTTCCGTGGCTACGGAGGAGGGAGCAAGTTATGCAACGGTGTTGCGTAGGGCGGCCGCGGCCTTGCGCCTCGAGCTCCCTACAGTGGCTGTCAGGACTAACCTCCTGACGGAAGTGCTTCAGCCGGCAGCTACCTCTTCGGAGCCACTGCTGCCGTTCAACGACACACTTTCTGACGTTCTTTTGGGCACCTGGTCCAGGCCCACCACAGGGGCTCCTGTGGACAGGAACGTAGCCCGACGCCATCGCCCGGCCAACCCCTTGTTCCTCTCCCAACACCCCACCCCGAGAGCTTGGTTGTCCAAGCCTCTACCTCTCAGAGCGCCTTCCCTACGGCTCCGCCGGACAGGGAATCCAAAAAGCTGGAACAATTTGGGAAGAAGATTTTCTCTTTCTCCAGTGCTGGCTTGCGGTCCGTGAACACCGCTTACCTTTTGGGCCGTTATTCCCACTCTCTGTGGGATTCGGTGGCGCAGGTGCTGCCTAAGTGTCCTGAGGAGGTCCAGACGCTGCTCTCCCGTGTAATTGCAGACGGGAGGGACGCGGCTAAGTTCACAATCCGATGTGGCCTTGACACCGCTGACTCGCTGGGCAGATCGCTTGCTACGACAGTAGCGCTGCGCCGTCACGCCTGGCTGAGGACCACTGGTTTCTCGGGTGATGTCCAAAACACCCTTATGGACATGCCCTTCGATGGTATCCGCCTTTTTGGCAATAAGGCAGACAGCGCGCTGGAGCGCTTTAAGGACTCGCGGGCTACGGCCAACTCCTTGGGCATCTCCGCCTCGCGTCCTCCGCAGCAGTCTGCTTTTCGCCCCTTTCGTGGCCACGGACGGGGCGCCCAGTCGCGTCCACTGCCCAGCCACCGGCCCGCGCAGCCGAGGACGTGGCTCCCGCCGAGGCAGGTCGGGTAACCAGCGTGCGGGTCAGGCCACCACCTCCACCCCGTCCGCGGCCTCCAAACCCTCCTAGTCCCTCCTTTCCAGTCCACAGCACGCCAGTGGGGGGCAGGGTCCGCCATCACCTTCCCCAGTGGCGCACCATCATATCGGACAGGTGGGTTTTGGACATTGTCCGAAGGGGCTACACCCTCCCCTTCGAGACAACCCCCCCAGCCATGCCACCTCAATACCACCGCATGTCAGGGGATCACTTGGTGCTTCTTCAGCAGGAAGTTGCGGCCCTCTTGGCCAAGGGGGCCATTGAGCGCGTTCCGACCCCAGAAGTAGGGCGTGGTTGCTATTCCCACTACTTTCTGGTGCCCAAAAAGGACAAGGAGGACATGCATCCTATCTTGGACCTCCGGAACGTCAATCGCTTCCTCCGGAAGGACAAGTTCAAGATGCTCACCCTAGCTCAGGTCTTGACTGCCCTCGACCCTGGAGACTGGATGGTGGCGTTGGACTTGCAGGATGCATATTTTCACATCCCCGTCCTGCCGGCCCACCGGCGTTACCTGCAGTTCACGGTAGGCCTCGAGCACTTTCAGTTCACCGTGCTTCCCTTTGGCCTTACCAGCGCCCCTCGGGTGTTCACGAAAGTGATGGCGGTGGTCGCAGCTCATCTGCGCCGGTCAGGGGTTCCAGTCTTCCCCAACCTCGACGACTGGCTGCTGAAGGCGGGCTCGTCCCAGGCAGTTGTCTCCCACCTCCAGACTGCGGCCGAACTCCTGCACTCGCTGGTGTTCTCCATCAACGTGCCGAAGTCGCACCTGATTCCTTCTCCACAGCTCCTTTTCATCGGAGCAGTTCTGGACACAACGCAGTTTCGGGCCTATCCTCCCGAACGGCGAGTCTGGGATATTCAGGCTATGATTCCGATCTTTCAGCCTTTATCCTGAGTTTCGGTACGGATGACCCTGAGGCTGCTGGGCCTCATGGCCTCCTGCATCCTGCTGGTCGATCATGCCAGATGGCATAGGCGGGCTCTGCAGTGGGACCTGAAGTTCCAGTGGGCGCAGCATCAAGGGAACCTGTCCGATTACGTCCAGATCTCGGAGGGGACTGCACGACAGTTGCAGTGGTGGCTTTCGAACCGGCAATGGGTCATGGGCAGATCCCTCTCCCTTCCCCAGCCAGAGCACAGAGTTGTGACGGATGCGTCCCTTCTGGGATGGGGCGGTCACATGGGAGAGGCGGAGATCAGAGGCCTCTGGTCTCCGGCGGAGTCCCGGCTCCATATCAACCTTCTGGAGCTCCGGGCGATCCGACTTGCACTAAAGGCATTCCTTCCCTCTGTCAAGGGGAAGGTAGTGCAGGTGTTCACAGACAACACCACCGCCATGTGGTACTGCAACAAACAAGGCAGGGTGAGGTCGTGGACCCTATGTCAGGAGGCTCTGCGTCTCTGGACATGGCTGGAACATCATGAACGCCAGGGCGGACGAACTCAGCCGCAGGTGCATGATGGATCACGAATGGCGTCTTCACTCGGAGGTGGCGCAAGGACTCTTTCTACAGTGGGGAGAGCCTTGGTTAGATCTATTCGCCACCGAAGAGAACGCGCAATGTCATCAGTTCTGCGCTTTGGAATTTCCAAGGCGGCACTCGCTCGGCGACGCTTTTCGTCGCGAGTGGAGTTGCGGTCTGTTGTATGCCTTTCCGCCTATACCACTTCTACCCAGAGTGTTGAAGAAAATTCGGTGCGACCGGGCCCAAGTCATTCTTGTGGCTCCGGACTGGGCTTCAAGAGTTTGGTATCCCGAGCAACTCAGTATGAGCGTCGAACCCCCGATCCGTCTGCCTCTTCGGGAGGATCTTCTGTCGCAGCAGCAGGGGACGGTCCTCCACCCGAACCTGTCCAGTCTCCACCTCCTTGCGTGGAGATTGAGCGGCGGCAGTTGATTCCTTTCGACTTGCCTCCCGAAGTTTGTGATGTGATTCTGGCAGCCAGGCGTCCCTCCACTAAGGTGGTATACGCCTGCAGGTGGAACAAGTTTGTGGCATGGTGCACAGCAAAGGCTGTGAATCCCCTTTCTGCCCCTCTTTCTGAGGTTCTTCTGTTCCTTCTTTCTCTGGCCCAACAGGGTTCTGCCCTGGGTACCATCAAGGGCTACCTTTGTGCAATCTCGGCCTTTCTCAGGCTTCCTGATCAGCCCTCCCTTTTCAAGTCCCCTGTTGTTAACAGGTTTCTTAAAGGCATTACACACCTTTTCCCTCCTGTTCCGTTTGTGATGCCTCAGTGGGACTTGAACTTGGTTCTTACCTTTTTAATGTGCGCTCCCTTTGAGCCTCTCCATAACTGTCCTCTTCGTCTTCTCACTCTGAAGACAGCCTTTCTGGTGGCTATCACCTCCGCTCGGCGGGTGAGTGAGCTCCAGGCTCTTTCTTGCAAGCCCCCCTTTCTGTCTGTTCATCCAGACAAGGTTGTTCTTAGGATGCGTCCGTCCTTCTTGCCAAAGGTGGTTACTGCCTTCCACATTGGGCAGACCATCACTTTGCCCACCTTCTTTCCGCCTCCGCATCCTTCCAGAGAGGAAGAGAGGCTCCACCGTCTGGACCCAAAACGTGCGATTTCCTTCTATCTGAACCGCACACAACCGTTCCGGGTGGACGACCAGCTCTTTGTTGGCTACGTGGGCGCCAAAAAAGGTTGGGCGGTACACAAGCGGACCATCTCCCGCTGGGTTGTCTTGTGTATCAAAGCCTGCTATTCTTTGGCTAAGAAGGAGCCCCCTGTTGGGCTACGTGCCCATTCCACCAGGGCGACAGCCGCCACCACGCTTTGGGACGTGGTGTCCCATTGCAGGACATTTGTCAGGCAGCTACGTGGGCCTCGCTGCACACGTTTACCAAGCATTACTGCCTTGACAGCCAAGTCCGGAGAGACGGCTTCTTTGGCCGTTCTGTTCTCCGAGACTTCCTCGTCTGATCTTTGTTCGCAGACCCACCACCGGGGTTGGTATTGCTGGGGTATCTATTCTAAGGTAAGGAATCTGTCACTAACGTGTCTCTTTCAGATGCACAAGTTACTAACTTGTGTAACGATATATCTGTAAGAGACAGTAGTTAGTGACAGATTCCTTACCGCATCACCCATCCTCTCCGTTCTGCGAACTGATTTCTAGGGTTAAGGTCATCCCTTTCAGGGCCCTAGTTTTCAGACACCAGTGTCAGTTTCTTGCATGGCTCTGCGTTTCTCCAGTATTGGGGTATCTTTCATAGATTCACATGCTTGAATCATTCCCCGTCGTCGGAGTGGGAGTCCCACGGTACATAAAAATAGCAATATATATATATATATATACCATATCCTAGGTAAATTAGAACCAGGAAGTAACGTAGCCAGAAATTAAAGGAAAAAATTCCTTCACCTTCATGACTCGTCCAAGTCATTATATATAGTCCAAAGTCCAGCCAATCAGGCGACAGCACCACCCAGAATGTTCTCCTCAGAGGCTCAGGCTCTCAGATTTTCTACCGCACGTCGTGTGAAGGGAGTCTCCCTGAGCTCTGCTCAGTTTTCTTCTCAGTTCTTTGAATTTATTATTCTTAGGATGTCTTCTTCAAAGAAGTCTCTTTTCGCCCTTGTGAGTCTTGTGGGAAGCTCCGGCTGTTTTCAGAAGATCCCCACAAGAAGTGCATTTACTGCTTATATCCTGAACATCAGGTGAGAGACTGCAAGATCTGCAGAACTTTTCCTCAAAAAACTCTGAGGGACAGAGAGGGGCGTCTACTTCTGTGGCTACAGAAGATAAAAGACCAGGACAATCCCTTATCTGAGGTGGGGAGCATTGCCTCTGTTCAGTCTACGTCCTCCAGAAAGAGATTTTCTGACACAAATTTGTCTTCTCCTGGGGCTAAGGTGTCGAAGAAGCAACCCTCCAGCAGTACTGAAGTGCCTTCTACTTCAAAAAGACTCTTCCACCTTCTAAGCCTAGATCTATAGCTTCTACGCCCCCGAGAAAGTCAAAAAAGTCTCTCTCTTCTACACAAGTGTCTGACAAAGATTTGCCTCAGAAACGGATTTCCTCGTCGACGGGCTCGTCGGCGACTCCTTCGTCGACGAGCTCTTATACTGCAACTACTACGTCGACGGCAGCATTCTCATCACCGAAGACACAAATGATCATGTCGTCGGCGTCTTCGCCGTCGACGCTGGTATCCGTCTCAGTCAGACCAGTTCCGTCGACGAAGGTGTTAGTATCTACCGTCGATGCTCCGACGACGAAGACTAAAGGAGTGTCGTCGTCGACTGCCTCGTCGACGAAGGTCCCGTCGACGAAGGTCCCGTCGACGAAGTCCGTCCCATCGACGAAGGTCCCGTCGACGAAGTCCGTCCCGTCGACGAAGTCCGTCCCGTCGACGATGCTTCCGTCGACGCCTACACCGTCGACGACTACTTCGTCAACGGTTTCCTTGTCGACGTTACCACTAGCATCATGCACGGCTCTGCAGGTCTGGTCTTCGTCGACGCCTGCAGTGGAGATTACGCCGTCTACATTGCCTCCGGTGACAACGGCGTCTTCTTTATTACAAAGACGTGCATCTTCTTTAAATGTACGCTCTCCGCTCACAATTTCTCCTCCTAAGGTTCACCTTAGACTGCCGGACCAGTTGCTAACCTCTGATGATGACGATGACCAATCGGAAGAAGGTGATATGTTCCGTACCGCCAGGAGCCCTTCGGAGCTCCTCATTAAATATCAAGATGAGGATCCAGAGGATGACGTCTGTCAGGAAACGGTTCCTTTACCTTCAGATACACTGCCTACGGCCCAAATGCCTCTGGGTCTTTTGAACAATCTGCAATACATGCTAGATGATTACTATCGCCGTTTCCCTCCATCAGAATCGGCTTCCTCTATGCCGCCCACACCTATGCCTCAAACTTCTTCAACTTTAAGATCACCCAGGCCTCATTCTCCTGTACTGTCGCATCACTCTCAGGACGCCCACACCTCTGACGACGATAGGGAGGAAGGAGAATTAGATGACAGATCTTTACTCTCAGAATGGGATGAGTATCAGATACAAACTCCGTCGCCTTTAACTCCTGCTCCTGTCGACTCCCTCCTGCTGACGTTGGAGGTTTTCACCTGCTTATGGAGAGAGCTACTAAGCGTTTTCTGCTTTCTATGGAAACGAAGCAGGATGATTGCTTCCTCTATGATTTTAAGGATCAACCAAGAAGACAAATACGATCCATTCCCATTATTGACTTCATTTGGCAAGAGGGATTGAAAGTTATGAAAGCTCCTGCCTCTATTCCTGCGGTCATGCCCCGCCTTGATAAAAAGTACAAGGCTCCGGACAACTCGCCTGCATGTTTGATCGGTCAACCAAAGGCAGATTCGGTTATAGCGCAGGCAGCGCAGCGACGATCGCGGAATCCCTCCTCTCCATTATCCGCCCCTCCAGATCGGGACGGTAGACGTTTGGACGCTATTGGGAAGAAGGTGTCCACTATGGCAGCGACAACAGTTCGGGCAGCTAATTCACTGGCTATCTTAGGACGCTATGATAGGCAAATGTGGTCGGACATTGCTCCCTACATTAATATGTTGACTGAGCCTTCTAAATCAGAGGCGCTTAAGATCCTTCAAGAAGGGGAACGAATCTCGGCTGAGATTATAGACTCATCGGTGGATGTTGCCTCTACAGGTTTTCGACAAATGGCAGGTGCGGCGGTCTTGCGGAGGCAAGGCTGGTTAAAATCAACTTCTTTTCGCCAGGAAGTTCAGACTAAGATATTGGACATGCCTTTCGATGGCGAGTCTCTTTTGGGAACCATGTGGATGAGGCCCTACAGACCATTAAAAAGGATACTGAGACAGCAAGTTCTCTCGGAACACTTCAGTTTCGTAAACCGCCCTTTCGGGGTGCGAGGGCGTGGATCCTTCTCTACTAGAGGAGGATACAATCAATAGAGACAATATCAGCCCTATCACAGCAATCAGCGCTTCTCTTCCCAGCGCCAACAACAATTCAGGCAACAACCAGCGACCTCTTACTCGCAAAATAGAAGGAAGTCTACTTTCCGAGGACGTGATAACCCTAAAAACAGTGACAACTGCCACCTGCTCGACCACTTACCCCTGTACAAGTTGGAGGAAGAATCTCCCGTTATTACTCAAACTGGTCGAAAATAACAACAGACAAATGGGTATTGGACATTGTGTCAAACAAAAAGAGGGACTAAGGGGGCTGTTTTACGGAGTCCAGCGTACATGCCCAGATACTGTAAACTAAGAAGGGTACGCTGTTCCCCAGAGAGATGGAAAAGCAAAGTAAGGGGAGGTAAAAGGAGGAAGTCCTCCTAAGTGGAACTAGAGTCCTCACACACCCAGCAAGCTAGGTGTCATGCTTCATCATATGGACTTGCTCCTCGTCGGGTCGGCGGTGCAATACCCGACGGGCACCCATAAAGGGGCTCTTTAACGGAGATCTTCTGTTCCTGCCGTATGGTGCCGTGGGTGTGAGGGCCCTAGAAGTGAGTGTAGATGCAAAATAAGTGGTTAAAAAGGTTGGATAATCCAAAAAGGGAGTTTAATAGGCTGGTTATCCACCTTACTAAAAAATATAGTGGAGCGGCTGATCACTGGCTAAATTTACCAGAAGAGCAAAGCTCGACTCTCACAAATGGTCGACATGTTTCACGCAATATGATCAAACTATGATGCTATGCATTTCTTCAGGACCTATAGAAAACTATCTACACGATGTGGTGCGGTGGAGGAGTTCCTACGTACCACTGTTCCTATTTGCGGGCACGCAGTCCCGTCAGATCTAGTTGTAGCCTAAATAAGGATGACAAAAGCAAAGAAATTTAAAAATGATACTCTGTAGGAAACAGAGCAAGGTCATCCCTAGATCCCCAGACCAAGTAATCCATCAAATAAGTGCAGAGAAAATAATGTGAAATCATCATTAGTGAACAAGGAAAATATTTCTTTAAAATTCAAATATACAAATATACATCGTGACTGGAAGAATGACGTAATAAAAAGGAATTCAAGCAAGTGCAAATTGTACTGTCTCACCTATCTAGGTGATGGCGCTAGCTCCTGTGATACCCTCAGTCCATGACACCGTAATGGTTGGTGTCCTAAATAAGGGGAAATGGAGCAATCATGAAAAGGGGAGAGACACAGCGACGGAGCCCACTCCACAGACCGGCGGGCCGGCAACCTCGCTTCCACCAAGATTCTAACAACGTGAGTCCGTAAGTTTCAACCAGCACGACACGGAGTCATGAAACGGGCGGTGAGGGTGGGTGCGACGAACAGGGAGAGTCCGCTCTGTCAAGACCCCCAGAGAAACACACCCGTCCACGTCCCACAGTTGACAGGTCGGACCCACTGTCCCAACCCGTAGTGCAAGGTGGGTGCCAGGCGCACAAATCCATGGGGGAACCTTTTAAGGAATATAGACAAGCCAGATCAAAGCCCGCTTAGGGTACTGGGCCTTCACAGTCAAAAGGCTCACTCACCTGTCCTATTGTGGACACAAGCCGGAAAATCTACCCCTGCGCCAGACTGAGGAACCAGAGCGGTGCATAACGGCTACACAGGAGTTTTAAAGACCGCTAGGCTGGTCAGAAAGCCGGGGCAGCTGGTGCGATTCTACGTGGCGTGGCGTCAAGTCACGTGGTGAACACGACGTCGGACCCAAGTACTCAGAGCTGCAGCCCTGAAAGCGTGGCGGCCATCTTGTAAAGGGCATTGATATCAAAGTAGAGGCAGTATGGGGACACACAAGATACGCAAAAGGACAAGCCAGTTCAGGCAAAAGGCATAGTTGCATGGGTACACGTAGGGGTAATCCCCTCCCTCCTCCTCCATGACTAGCGGACTCATGCACGCATCACCAGACACATAGCATTTCCACTATAAAGCAACACCATACCAATTCCATAAAAAACGGAAAAAGGTTAAAAGGTTGAGTGCGAATAGAGGGAAGGGGCAGCAGACAAATTAATGTAAAAACTATATGTATATGTAGAGAGAGTAAAACAAAACCATCCTATTAAGGTCAGGTTACTCACCCCCTCTGCCTTTTGCCTGAACTGGCTTGTCCTTTTGCGTATCTTGTGTGTCCCCATACTGCCTCTACTTTGATATCAATGCCCTTTACAAGATGGCCGCCACGCTTTCAGGGCTGCAGCTCTGAGTACTTGGGTCCGACGTCGTGTTCACCACGTGACTTGACGCCACGCCACGTAGAATCGCACCAGCTGCCCCGGCTTTCTGACCAGCCTAGCGGTCTTTAAAACTCCTGTGTAGCCGTTATGCACCGCTCTGGTTCCTCAGTCTGGCGCAGGGGTAGATTTTCCGGCTTGTGTCCACAATAGGACAGGTGAGTGAGCCTTTTGACTGTGAAGGCCCAGTACCCTAAGCGGGCTTTGATCTGGCTTGTCTATATTCCTTAAAAGGTTCCCCCATGGATTTGTGCGCCTGGCACCCACCTTGCACTACGGGTTGGGACAGTGGGTCCGACCTGTCAACTGTGGGACGTGGACGGGTGTGTTTCTCTGGGGGGTCTTGACAGAGCGGACTCTCCCTGTTCGTCGCACCCACCCTCACCGCCCGTTTCATGACTCCGTGTCGTGCTGGTTGAAACTTACGGACTCACGTTGTTAGAATCTTGGTGGAAGCGAGGTTGCCGGCCCGCCGGTCTGTGGAGTGGGCTCCGTCGCTGTGTCTCTCCCCTTTTCATGATTGCTCCATTTCCCCTTATTTAGGACACCAACCATTACGGTGTCATGGACTGAGGGTATCACAGGAGCTAGCGCCATCACCTAGATAGGTGAGACAGTACAATTTGCACTTGCTTGAATTCCTTTTTATTACGTCATTCTTCCAGTCACGATGTATATTTGTATATTTGAATTTTAAAGAAATATTTTCCTTGTTCACTAATGATGATTTCACATTATTTTCTCTGCACTTATTTGATGGATTACTTGGTCTGGGGATCTAGGGATGACCTTGCTCTGTTTCCTACAGAGTATCATTTTTAAATTTCTTTGCTTTTGTCATCCTTATTTAGGCTACAACTAGATCTGACGGGACTGCGTGCCCGCAAATAGGAACAGTGGTACGTAGGAACTCCTCCACCGCACCACATCGTGTAGATAGTTTTCTATAGGTCCTGAAGAAATGCATAGCATCATAGTTTGATCATATTGCGTGAAACATGTCGACCATTTGTGAGAGTCGAGCTTTGCTCTTCTGGTAAATTTAGCCAGTGATCAGCCGCTCCACTATATTTTTTAGTAAGGTGGATAACCAGCCTATTAAACTCCCCTTTTGGATTATCCAACCTTTTTAACCACTTATTTTGCATCTACACTCACTTCTAGGGCCCTCACACCCACGGCACCATACGGCAGGAACAGAAGATCTCCGTTAAAGAGCCCCTTTATGGGTGCCCGTCGGGTATTGCACCGCCGACCCGACGAGGAGCAAGTCCATATGATGAAGCATGACACCTAGCTTGCTGGGTGTGTGAGGACTCTAGTTCCACTTAGGAGGACTTCCCTCCTTTTACCTCCCCCTTACTTTGCTTTTCCATCTCTCTGGGGAACAGCGTACCCTTCTTAGTTTATTGGACATTGTGGCCAGAGGCCACGTTCTAGAATTCGTAAAATTTCCTCCAAATTTTCCCCCCAAGGGCCCACCTCCAGCTCGCCTCTCAGAGCTGTTTGCCCAAATAAATTTGATGCTGCGAAAGGGAGCCATCGAAGTAGTCCCTCGACTGCAAAGAGGAACGGGGTTCTATTCCAGGTTTTTTCTCATAAAAAGAAATCGGGAGAATGGCGTCCCATTTTAGATCTTCGCTCCCTCAACAAATATCTCAAGAAATTGTCATTCCGGATGCTAACTCTGCAAGAAATTCTTCCTCTCCTTACTGCAGGGGATTACATGACCACCCTCGACCTCCAAGATGCTTATTTTCATGTGCCAATTCTACCCAGACACAGAAGGTTCTTGAGGTTCAGAGTGGCCGGCAGGGACTTTCAGTTCAAAGTCCTCCCTTTCGGACTACGGTCCGCACCCCGGGTCTTTACCAAGGTCTTAGCACCGGTGGCTGCACACCTTCGACTGGAGGGAATCCAGATTTTTCCCTATTTGGACGACTGCCTTATCAAGGCGAGTTCATTCAACAGCGCAAACGTCCATACTCAGAGATGTCTATCCCTGTTCCAATCTCTGGGTCTCTCCATCAATTTCGACAAATCGCACCTCCTCCCATCGCAGGAGAGAACCTTCTTGGGAGCCACATTAAACACGTTGCGAACAAAAGTCTGCGTCTCAACCGAAAGACAAACAAAACTTTGCAATCTTGCACAGCTAATAAGATCAAAAGAGTACGTTTCAGTTCGGTTCAAGTCGCTTCTGGGGATGCTGTCATCTTGCATTCCTATGGTCCCCAATTGCCGTTTCAGAATGAGACCCTTGCAAGAGGAACTCAACAAACAGTGGCTGCAAATCTCAGGATCCTTCGACGATCTCATTCGCGTCACTTCACAGATAAGGGACACTCTACGATGGTGGACTTCAAAGACAAATGTAGCAGCAGGCTGCTCATTCCTCATGAAACCTCCAAGCTTCGTCATCACCACGGATGCCTCCCTAGAAGGATGGGGAGCCCATCTGCAGGGACTGACAGCAAGCGGAAGATGGGATGCTCAGCAAAAGACTTGTCATATCAACCTGTTGGAGTTACTGGCGATCTTCCTAGCCCTGAAGTCTTTCCGCACCATCATTCTCGGAGCATCTGTGTTGATACGGACTGACAACACAACAAGTATGCATTACTTGAACAAACAAGGAGGAACAAGGTCCGCACTGTTGTCTCAACAAGCCCAGGAAATGTGGGATTGGGCGATCAAACATCAGATAACCCTGACAGCAGTTCATGTCCCGGGAGTGTCCAACGTTCTTGCGGATTCCCTCAGCCGCTTGACAACATCCAATCACGAGTGGGAGCTCCATCAGCCAACGTTGAATCGAATTTTTCAGGAGTGGGGTCAGCCCAACCTGGACTTGTTCGCAACCAGTCTGAACCGCAAATGCCAATTCTTTGCAAGTTGGCGTCTCCACAACGAATCATGCGGAAATGCCTTTTTGATGAACTGGTCGCAGATTTATGCCTACGCTTTTCCACCGATACCGTTGGTTCCCAGGGTTCTCTGGAAAATGAAGAAGGAACCTTGTCGCCTAATACTCATAGCTCCCAGGTGGCCTCGCCAGTTCTGGTTCACCGAACTACTCCTTCTCTCCGAATGCCATCCCATTCAGTTGAGACCAATACCGAACCTTCTATCCATGCAGAACGGTCAGATCTGCCATCCGGATCCTGCATCCCTGCACTTAGCAGCCTGGCGCCTGAGCACCTTGAATTCGCCCACTTAGATATTCCTTCTAACTGTAGAGAAGTTCTGGCCAATGCTAGGGCGCCTTCCACAATAAAGACATACACGCTTAAATGGAAACTATTTTGCCTGTGGTGTCAAGCCAACAACATACATCCAGTACATGCAAAGCCGGAACAAATTTTACCTTTCTTCCTGCATCTGGCAAGATCAGGCCTTGCACATTCTACGCTTAAAGTATTCTTAGCAGCTATCTCAAGATTTAGACAGGATGGTTCCAACTCTCTCTATTCCTCTAGGATCATTCGACAGTTCTTTAAGGGGTTATTTCGTATGTTTCCACCTATTCGCCATCCACCTCCAGCCTGGCATCTTAACGTTGTGCTATCGCAACTTATGCGACACCCCTTTGAACCTATTCATCGGACAGAGTTGAAGTTTCTTTCATGGAAAGTGTCTTTACTATTAGCCCTCACGTCGGCTAGGCGGGTCAGTGACATTCAAGCCTTCACTATAAAACCGCCGTACCTTCAATTCACAAGAGATTCCGTAGTGTTACGCACTAACCCCGCTTTTATGCCCAAAGTACCTTCGGACTTCCATCTCAACGAACCGGTCATTTTAAAAACTTTTTTTCCCAATCCTCAATCACCTGCGGAAAGGGCTTTACATACTCTTGATCTCAAAAGATGTCTCAAATTCTATTTGCAAAGGACATCTTCCATACGGAAATCTGATCAGCTATTTTTAGCTTATGGAAAGATGCGTACAGGACACCCAATATCAAAACAGTCCATTGCCCGTTGGATCTCTGCTGCGATTGGTTTCTGTCATCAGCTGGCAGGCAGACCTTTACAGACAATTCCAAGGGCACATTCTACGAGAGCAATCTCTTCTTCTACTGCTCTCTTTGCTGGTGTGCCGATTCATCAAATCTGCAGAGCTGCTACGTGGTCCAACAGGCACACCTTTACAAGGCACTACTGTTTGGAAGCTGCCAATGATGCAGACACGTCCGTGGGACAGGCGGTTCTTCGTAATCTTTTTAACTAAGGTGAGCCTCTGTTTCCCTCCACCTCTTGCTATTGTTTTACTATGGATTTATACAGATATATCTTGATATGTGAATACATATATAACAATAAGCTATATGTTTGTGATTACACTTTGACTGTGTTATGCATATGCTTATGTTGTGCTGATAATGTCAGCAGTATTGTTCTGGAGTCACTGCTATCTACTCTGATTCAAGCATGTGAATCTATGAAAGATACCCCAATACTGGAGAAGAACAATAGTTACTTACCTGTAATCTGTGGTTCTCCAGTATTAGTATCTTTCATAGATTCACATGCAACCCGCCCACCTCCCCTCAGAGGCTCTTTTGCTATGCTCTGTTTCATTCTGGATCACACTTGTGCTGGAAAATCTGAGAGCCTGAGCCTCTGAGGAGAACATTCTGGGTGGTGCTGTCGCCTGATTGGCTGGACTTTGGACTATATATAATGACTTGGACGAGTCATGAAGGTGAAGGAATTTTTTCCTTTAATTTCTGGCTACGTTACTTCCTGGTTCTAATTTACCTAGGATATGGTATATATATATATATATATTGCTATTTTTATGTACCGTGGGACTCCCACTCCGACGACGGGGAATGATTCAAGCATGTGAATCTATGAAAGATACTAATACTGGAGAACCACAGATTACAGGTAAGTAACTATTGTTCTTCTGGCGCGGATAGTCGTGTACAGAACTGACGCCAGCGCGCATGGGCGGCGTCTAAGTACTGGCCGCGACGTCATCCCGGCGATCCCGACGACGGACGCGGAGCCGCACGACGCTGCCTACCGACGCGCAGGGGTACTGCTACGCAAAACTTTCCGGATCCAGCCTGACGCCTGGGGATATTCTAAGGTAAGGAATCTGTCACTAACTACTGTCTCTTACAGATATATCGTTACACAAGTTAGTAACTTGTGCTTTAGTCCTATTGTACAAGAAAAACAATTACTTTCTTGAAAGCTTTACTTTGTCCTACCATCACCCTACACCTCTATCAATTTACCCTCGATCTTCACTCTCTCATCCCAAACCCTTTCTACTACTATGATCTCCAAAATAACCCTTCCTAGACTCCCCCCTACACCGCCTGGCTCACCCTTAACATCAGTTTACTACTATGATCTCTCAAACAACCCTACTAAATTCTCCCTCATGTTATCTCTCCTTTGCCTCGTCCCAAATCTAATTTTTCTACTTGATTCTCTTTCTCCCTAATCCCTTTCTACAGGCTCTTCCCTCCTCCATCCCGTACTCATCCCAGACCTCAACTTACTACTATAATCTCCCAATTAACATTTCTGATTTTCTTCCCTCTTCTATTCCTCCATTACTCTAACAGACTCACATGTCCTCTGCTCAAATTAACTCGTACATTCCTATACTTGTACTATACTCATATTTCCCTATACTAATCTACCACTAATCCTTTTGGGTTCCAGCCGAAGTAGCGTACAACTCGCTGAAAAGGGTTTTGATGCCTCGTCAGGGTTAGTAAGCACTATATAAATATAATTAAAATATATAATAATGAGCAATTGCCTCAGTATGTGCAACACTTGCAGTAGCACTGTGCCATAAAAACTTAGACAACACAGATTACTGCTTTCTTGAACACTACAAACAGGAGCCCAGAAACCCATTACATTATTTACACTACAGCCTTAAACATTCTGCCTATATCAGAGCATAGTTTATATACTATTTGGTGGATACGTGTGTTGTCAACAATGAAACAGGTGAACATTTTCCACTGAAACAACTGCCAACCATCCGGGCCAGCTTTAGCACTGCTGGCATCTGGTGCAGCACTCTACACCACTTCACTTTGTGCCTCTCTACTCCACTCTGCACCACCCTACTCTGTGGCAGTCTACGCTGCACCACTCTACTCTGCATCCCTCTGCACCACTGCCCTCTACACCACTCTACTCTAAACCACTGCACAGTACGCCAATGCATTCAGCGCCACTTTACTCAAACCCAAGCATCTCTACGCAGCTGCACTGTAGCCAGCTACTCTGCTCCACTGCACTCTACGCCACTATACTCTTCTCTGCAGCACTCTACCCCACTGCACGCTACGCCTGTTTATTCCACTCTACACCGCTCTGCGCCTCTCCGCTCTGCGCCTCTCCGCTCTGCGCCTCTCCGTGCCTCTCCGCTCTGCGCCTCTCTGCGCCTCTCCGCTCTGCGCCTCTCTGCGCCTCTCCGCGCCTCTCCGCTCTGCGCCTCTCTGCGCCTCTCTGCGCCTCTCTGCGCCTCTCCGCTCTGCGCCTCTCCGCGCCTCTCTGCGCCTCTCTGCGCCTCTCTGCGCCTCTCTGCGCCTCTCTGCGCCTCTCTGCGCCTCTCTGCGCCTCTCTGCGCCTCTCTGCGCCTCTCTGCGCCTCTCTGCGCCTCTCCGCGCCTCTCTGCGCCTCTCTGCGCCTCTCTGCGCCTCTCTGCGCCTCTCTGCGCCTCTCTGCGCCTCTCTGCGCCTCTCTGCGCCTCTCCGCTCTGCGCCTCTCTGCGCCTCTCCGCGCCTCTCAGCTCTGCGCCTCTCTGCGCCTCTCTGCGCCTCTCCGCTCTGCGCCTCTCCGCTCTGCGCCTCTCTGCGCCTCTCCGCTCTGCGCCTCTCTGCGCCTCTCCGCTCTGCGCCTCTCTGCGCCTCTCTCCGCTCTGCGCCTCTCCGCGCCTCTCCGCTCTGCGCCTCTCCGCTCTGCGCCTCTCTGCGCCTCTCCGCTCTGCGCCTCTCCGCGCCTCTCCGCTCCTCTCTGCCCCGCGCCTCTCCGCTCCTCTCTGCCCCGCGCCTCTGCCCCGCGCCTCTCTGCCCCGCGCACTACATTCTGCACGCTAATCTACACCACTCTACACTCCGCACTAGTCTCCCTTACCTCACTAACTTTTAGCCATGCTGAACAGCAGCCACGCTGGTGTGCAACATGGCTAAACATATTGGCAAAGCCAATAGCTCTTGCACAAGCAAGACCTATTGGCTTTGCCATTGCTTGTTTGTCTTCTGTGGACCCCCCACTTAATCATTACTGGAATCCAGGGACCCCCACTGAGTCAAAGCAATTTCAATGATTTGAACTGCAAAATAATACACACAAATATGCATTCATCAGACAAATGCACAAATAATAAAATATTTTATTTAATTCAAACAAATATTTTTAAAATTACAATTTTAATAGGAAATTTGGAGCTTTCCTACATTTAATTGAGGTCACCCATCGTTCATGCTGTTTTCTGTTCGATGCATTTGCACTGCTCCCCTGAATAAGTCTCAGAATACCAGCTTAATTTTTAACCTCCAGTTTCAAATGTCATTTACAGAACATTTATACATTTTCAACTTTACATTTTGCTTCTTAATGTATATGCACTTTATTAATCTGCTAATTATATTTAGGAGTCCCCAGACCACAGGTTAAGAACTGCTGCTTTAAAGCAGTAACAGATTCAAGCTTAGCAGCATGGTTTGCAGCAAAGGCATTGGAGTCTTTCTTATCCAAACATATGCGCTAGCCTGCCTAGCACCCCAATCTCTTCATCATGCTCCGAGAAAATAATTGTTAGTGAATGCAAGGCACGTGCAGCGTGCCACCCGGCCGAGCATGAAATACTGTTATATACAGTGAGTGTATGCTGTGATGTCACAAGTGAAATAAAAGGTATTAGAGCGTGATTGTGCGCCACTCTGTCAATAGTTGTTCTGTGTGGTGTGCCACCTGCTGTGGCTACCTCCCCTTACCCTTCCTCTCTCCCCTGAATTCCTCTCCACCTGCTTGCTTTGTCTATCCTTATGCCTATGCTCCACTAAATTCTCCCTCCCCTCACCCTTTTACATTACCCCCTTACCCCTCTACACGCCATTAACCTAAAAATGTAACTTGTAACTGTTGTACCTTATGTAACAATGTATAATTTGTAAGCTATGTAACTCTCCTCATGTAAAGCGCTCTGATGCCGCCGGGTCTCGCCAGCGCTATATAAAACTCAAGTAAATAAAATAAAAATTATATTTGCCACCGTGCATCACGACATTGGTGACGAAGCGGACTGACCCTGTACATTTGTGGGCACCTACACTATCACTTATGCCTACTGGTGTCCCAGTGCTTCTTGACACCTTTGCTACAGGTGTTCAGTTAATGTGCTAAAAACAAAAAAGCGACGCTCCAAAAACGTCTGTAAAGCCCTCTCCGCCACCAGTATGCACTGGTTAGTGATTGAAATCTCTGGCATCCTTTGGCATCGTATGTACCACTTCCAAGCACAGCATATAGTGACCCCGAACAGATCATAGCAGCTGCAGTGTACACCCCCCACAAAACCAGTATGGAAGATGGACCACAAGACCAACTGCCCCCTCCTGCACCTCACCAAGTTCAAGAACCTCCACCTAGAGTGCCCATTTCATCCACAGCTATACAGATGGGAAATGCCAACTTGCAGCATCCTCGCCTTCAGTGAAATAGTCACTCTAGAGACCGCTGCCCCTAGATGGGTTGTCTCGATAAGTAGGCTGAACAATTATTTCTCCGTTACAAACAGACTCGAAAATAAAGTGGTCTCTACTTCTGCACTATGCAGGTAAGAAAATCTACACGCTCTTCCTAAATCTGCCTGATACCCCTGACCTTGACTGGTAGGTCGCTCCCCCACCACACAGCTCCGTCTGTGTGCCCTGCTGATGCCCCTGATTGTGCTCGTTTTTCCTTTCTGTGCCCCCCCTTGCTGCCCCTGATTGTGCTCGTTTTTCCTTTCTGTGCCCCCTTGCTGCCCCTGATTGTGCTCGTTTTTTTCTCCTTTCTGTGCCCCCCTTGCTGCCCCTGATTGTGCTCGTTTTTCCTTTCTGTGCCCCCCTTGCTGCCCCTGATTGTGCTCGTTTTTCCTTTCTGTGCCCCCTTGCTGCCCCTGATTGTGCTCGTTTTTTTCTCCTTTCTGTGCCCCCTTGCTGCCCCTGATTGTGCTCGTTTTTTTCTCCTTTCTGTGCCCCCCTTGCTGCCCCTGATTGTGCTCGTTTTTCCTTTCTGTGCCCCCTTGCTGCCCCTGATTGTGCTCGTTTTTCTCCTTTCTGTGCCCCCTTGCTGCCCCTGATTGTGCTCGTTTTTCCTTTCTGTGCCCCCCTTGCTGCCCCTGATTGTGCTCGTTTTTTTCTCCTTTCTGTGCCCCCTTGATGCCCTGATTGTGCTCGTTTTCCCTTCTGTGCCTGTTTCCCGCCGCTGTGCCCCTGCGGCCCCACCCCCTCACTGCCCATTCGCTGCTTCATTCCCTGCTCCTCCCTCCACCTCCCCATTTATGGCGGCCGCTGCGCGGCCGCGCCGCTGGCGTGCCGAAGGCGCGCCTAAGGCAAGCCCGTCTGCGCCCGTCCGCGCCGTGACCGCGCCCAGCGCCAGTCCCCCTGGTCCGGGCATCCCCGCGCCCGCCACATCAACAGACGCCGATACGACGCCAGCACCCTCCACGCACTCAACCCCGGAAAGATCACGCCTGCTACCAGGCCACCCCGAAGCGCACCCAAGGGCCCTTCACCTGCCGGAACTGCAGCTTCGCCAGCACCCGCCCCGCCAAACCACCGCCCAGGAAAGAACCCAACTACCTCAGATGCATCCTCCTCAACACCCGCTCCGCCCGCAAACACCCCATCGAACTCTGGGACCTTCTCGACTCAACCTCCCCAGACGTCGCATTCCTGACGGAGACCTGGCTGAATCCCGCTTCAGCCCCCGACATCGCCATTGCCATCCCGGACGGATACAAGATCACCCGCAGGGACCGCACTAACGGAGTCGGAGGAGGCATCGCCATCGTCCACAGGAACACCCTCAGAGTCTCAACCAACACCGACGACACCCTCAGCACCGCCGAACACATGCACTTCCAGATCCACACCGATCCCAACACCACCCTCAGAGGAACCCTCATCTACAGACCCCCGGACCCCGACCACAGTTCAGCGATTCCATCGCTGACTTCGTCAGCACACACGCCATCGCCTCCACGGACTACATCCTCCTCGGGGACCTGAACTTCCACCTCGAGAACAACAAGGACACCAACTCCACCACCCTGATCGACAACCTCGCCACCCTCGGACTCAGACAGCTCGTGACTACACCCACCCACGCCGCCGGCCACACGCTAGACTCCATCTTTTCCGCAAGCCCACACGTCTCCTTCAACCACACCTCCGAACCCCACTGGACTGACCACCACTGCATCCACTTCACCTACAGGAAGCCCACCACGCACCACCGCACCGAACAAATGCCTCGCCGCTGCTGGAGCAGAGTCACGGAAGACCAGCTAACCACAACCCTCGCCCTGAGCCCACCCGCCGAACCCTCCGACCCCGACACCGCCGCCCGCAACCTCAGACAGTGGATCGACGACTGCGCCAACACCCTCGCCCCGCTCAAGAATCCGCCCAACAGCCACACCAGCAAGAAAGCCACCTGGTTCACCGAAGACCTCCAGGCCTCCAAACGAACATGCCGAAAACTGGAGAAGATCTGGCTCCACGAACGGACAGCGGACAGCTACGCCGCCCACAAGAGCGCCACCCGCAGTCACCATCACCTCATCAGATCCGCCAAAAGGGCCTCACTCAAAGACCGCCTAGACAACAACGCACACAACAGCAAAGAGCTCTTCAACATCGTGAAGGAACTCTCCAACCCCAGCTCCAACACCAACGACATCCAGCCGTCGCGAGACCTATGCGACTCACTGGCCACCTTCTTCCACCGCAAAATCGCCGACATCCACGACAGCTTCAACACCACGACCGCCCCGGCAACCACCGAGACCACTGCCCCCACAACCGCCTGCTCTCCTGGACCAACATCAACGACGAGGACACCAGCGAGATCATGAACACCATCCACTCCGGTTCACCGCTAGACCCGTGCCCTCACCACATCTTCAACAAAGCCAGTACAGCCATCGCGCCCCATCTCCGGAAAATAATCAACATCTCCTTCGAGACAGCAACCTTCCCGGAAAGCTGGAAGCACGCCGAGATCACCGCCTTACTCAAGAAACCCAAGGCAGACCCCAAGGACCTCAAGAACTTCCGACCCATCTCTCTGCTCCCGTTCCCCGCGAAGGTCACCGAGAAAATCGTCAACAAACAACTGACCCGCTACCTCGAGGAGAACAACATCCTGGACCCTTCCCAGTCCGGCTTCCGCAGCAACCACAGCACCGAAACCGCCCTCATCGCCGCCACCGATGACATCAGGACCCTGCTAGACAACGGAGAAACAGCAGCCCTCATCCTCCTGGACCTATCAGCCGCCTTCGACACGGTCTGCCACCACACACTACGAACACGCCTTCACGACGCCGGGATCCAAGAGAAGGCCCTGGACTGGACCACATCCTTCCTTTCCGGCAGAACACAAAGCGTCCGCCTCGCCCCCTTCCGATCCAAGGCCACCAAGATCATCTGCGGCGCACCCCAAGGCTCCTCCCTCAGCCCAACGCTGTTCAACATCTACATGGCACCCCTCGCCCACGTCGCCCGACAGCACAACCTCAACATCATCTCCTACGCTGACGACACCCAGCTGATCCTCTCCCTCACCAAAGACCCTCACACCGCCAAAGCCCACCTCCACGAAGGAATGAAGGCCGTCGCCGAATGGATGAGGACCAGCCGCCTGAAGCTGAACTCGGACAAGACGGAGGTCCTCATCCTTGGTTCCAACCCTTCAGCCTGGGACGACTCCTGGTGGCCAACATCACTGGGAACAGCCCCGCCACCCACCGACCACGTACGCAACCTAGGGGTCATCCTCGACCCCACCCTCTCCATGACTAAGCAGGTCAACGCCGTTTCCTCATCCTGCTTCAACATCCTCCGAATGCTCCGCAGGATCTTCAAGTGGATCCCCACCGAAACAAGAAAAACAGTCACCCAGGCCCTCGTCACCAGCAGGATGGACTACGGAAACGCCCTCTACGCAGGAACGACGGCTAAGCTCCTGAGACGGCTGCAACGCATCCAGAACGCCTCTGCACGTCTTATCCTCGACATCCCCCGACGCAGCCACATCACACCCCACCTGAGAGACCTGCACTGGCTCCCTGTCAACAAGAGGATAACCTTCAAGCTCCTCACCCACGCACACAAAGCACTCCACAACTCCGGACCAGCCTACCTCAACAGACGACTCAGCTTCTACACCCCCACCCGCCAGCTCCGCTCGACCAGCCTCGCCCTCGCCACAGTCCCCCGCATCCGGAAAACGACCGCCGGCGGCAGATCCTTCTCCCACCTCGCCGCCAAGACCTGGAACACCCTCCCCACCAACCTCCGACAGACCCAAGACCTACTGGCCTTCAGAAGACTCCTCAAGACCTGGCTCTTCGATCAGTAGCAGCACCACCCCCTCTTCCCCTAGCGCCTTGAGACCCTCGCGGGTATGTAGTGCGCTTTATAAGTGACATGATTGATTGATTGATTGATACCAGAAATGAGAATGATTTTGATGCAGCAGTAGTAGTCTTGGATGCTCACTTTAATCCTCAACTTAATCCAGACTACGAAAGATAAACACAACAGAGAAAGGGATTCATCAATAACTTTATGCCCATTTGAGAGAACTAGTGAGCACCTCCAAGGACAATGATGCCAACAAAGAATGAAAGCACAGCTGATCCAAGGGTTTTGCTCAGTGGGACTGCGAAGTTGAATCCTACGGAAGCCAAGAATAGGCCTCCAGGAAATCCTCACAATAGGGAGACCACATGAACTGGCAGATGCCAGTGTTTCCATTTTGGAAACTGCTCTAGTCAAGCTGGAAATGACAAAAGACGTGGACCTAAAACATACTATCAAACCAGAAACAGCCGATTCTGTCAGACAGACCCATGGCAAGATGAGTGCTATTTAAAACCAAAAACAACCCAAATGAATGAGCAACCTGTGGATACTGTGGAGGAAAAGCACATCCAGCAGCAGGTTGCCCTGCCTGAGTAAAAACACGTTCCATGTGCTTCCGCCAAAATCACTATGCAAAAAACTGCCAGGAAGGCTGGCGAAGACTATCTGGAATAAGAGGCATCTTTCCTGCCAATGCATGCACTATCCATGTCGCTCATGATCACACTCAGCCATGAGAACTTCCAAGCACTGTGAATCCTGATTCCTATCTGTACTTGAATGATGACACAGAAGAAGATGTATTCCTCATTTCCAGCATTGAACATGGAGCAAGAGGCAGGAGACCACTTCCCAAGTGTGAAATCACAATTCATGGACTCGAGACCATTATACTCATTGATACAGGAGCCTCCGTGAATGTCCGGGGAAAAGACTAGAGCCCATATCTTTGCATATGGCAGCCAGCACCCCCCTCCCTGTTGCGGGGTTGTAACATCCATTCAACATGGGACTCAAGCCCTGCTAACAGAATTCTTCATTGTTAATGAAGGTACAGGCATCCCCATCAGCTGCGCCTCAGCAGAAACTCTTAAACTCCTCTCCTTCCCATACTGCATAAGCGAAAGGGCAGTCTATGCCATTGTTGTGAATTCAAAGTCTTATTGTATTATTATTATTTAGAGTTTTATATAGCGCTGGCAAGACCCGAGGGTATCAGAGCGCTCTACAACATGTACACAGGTGAATAAGAGATAGCAGACAGTCAGAGCAAAAAGGAGAGTCTATGGGAAGGCACTGCAGTGAAATTGTCCGAAGGTTAGGTGTGTCGAGCAAGGAGGAGATCCTTGAGGTTTTTTTTGAAGGTCACGAAGGAGGGGTTGGTTCTGAGATCTGCTGGTAGGGAGTTCCAGATTTTGGGGGCACTTCCCGAAAAGTAGCACGTCAGGGCTTTTTGTTTGAGTCTCTTTGGGGGGATGAGAAGTAGGTTGTTGGTGCTCCTCAGGTTTCTTGCCTGGCCTGCCTTGGTAAGCTTGGCTGCAAGGTAGGCTGGTTTGCCAGTGTGAAGGATTTTGTGGGTGAGACGAGCAGTTTTGAACTGGCAGCGAGCTTCAATGGGGAGCCATTTGAGGTTTTTCAGGGAGGGTGAGATACGATTGTGTCTTTTTGCTCCAGTGACCATCCGTGCTGCTGTGTTTAGAGTTGTTCTCATGGGGGCTAGGCAGGATTTCGCTGTGCCTGTGAGGGTGGCATTTCCGTAGTCTAGTCTGGATAGAACCAGGGCTTGCGTTGCGGTCTTGAGATCATTTGGCGGGAGGAAGGGCTTGATTTTGTTGAGTAGTTTTAGTTTGTAATGGGCACTCCTAGCGGTAGCCTTTATGTGCGCGCTCATGTTCAGGTTAGGGTCTAGTAGGATGCCCAGCGACTTGGCGGAGCCGGTCAGGGTACGGTCGAAGTTTAGGGAGTCCATAAGCTTAATCCATTCTTGGACCTGGTGGGTTTTTCCGTCGTTGGAGAGGAGAAGGATTTCCGTCTTATCTTGGTTAAGTTTTAGGTGCTTGTGTGATAGCCAGTTTTTAATTTTTTTTAGGGTGTCGTTGAGACGGCGTATGTCTTCTGGGGAGGAGACTTCCAGGTAGAGCTGGATGTCATCTGCGTAAAGGTGGTAGGTGATGTTGGCTTGTTTAATTATGGTAGTGAGGGGCTCCATGTAGATATTGAAGAGTAGGTGAGAGGAGTGAGCCCTGAGGGACACCTCTGGTTATAGTGGAGGTATCGGAGATTGCGTTATTTATTTTGATTTGTTGAGAACGGTTGTGAAAGAAAGAGGTGAACCATTTTAGCACCATGCCGTCTACTCCGGTCCGTTGTTTTAGTGTGTTGAGAAGAAGTTTATGGTCTACCGTGTCGAAGGCCGCGGAGAGGTCTAGGAGGATGAGCAGTCAGCAGTGACCGGCATCCATACATTTGTGGATGTCGTCTGCTATATTTAGTAAGGCTGTCTCTGTGCTGCAGCCCTTTCTAAAGCCTGATTGGTGGGAGTCCAGGAGATTGTTTGTGTCGATGTGCTGGTTGAGTTGGAGTGGGACACATTTCTCAAGTATTTTGGCCAGGAAGGCCAGGTTTGAGATTGGCCTGAAGTTAAGGTCCTCGGGGTCTAAGCCTGGTTTTTTTAGTAGTGGAGAGACTTGGCCAAGTTTTAGGCAGTCTGGCATGACCCCCGTGTTTAGCGAGCTGTTTATTATCATCTTCCAGAGGGGTGAAATGACGTGGCTGAGGTTTTTTGCCATGGAGGCCTGGAGGGGGTCTGCGAAGTGGGAGGAGGGTTTAGAGTTCGCAATTAGTTGGGAGATGTCCATTTCTGAGAGTGGTTTAAATGCTTTCCAGCAAATAAGGGTGGAGGGGGATCCTGGGGATTGGTTGCCCTCCTTTGTCTCAGGGAGTGGGATTCCTGCTTCGGAGTCAGGCGCTTGTGTGTGGCTATCGAGGGAGGACTCGATCAACGTGATTTTCTCTTCAAAGAATTTGGCGAATTTATCACAGCGTTCTTTAGAGCCCTGAGGGGCTTTAGCGTGAGGTTTCGAAGTCTGTTTTTTTTATGATGTTGAAAAGGTTTTTAGGGCGGTTTATTGCATTGTCAAGGGCGTTGCGAAAAAAGGCTGCTTTTTCATTAATGATGTGGTTTTTGTATGTTCTGCGTTCTGCTCTGAGTCGGTGGAGGTGAGTTAAGGAAGGGTTGACTCGCCAGAGTCTTTCTGCAGCTCTGAGTTGTCATCTTTCTGAGTTGAGATCCTTGGTGAACCAGGATCTCGAAGGGGTGTCTCTAATCTTTTTTTAGTTTCAGAGGGGCTACTTGGTCTAGGAAGGCTGTCATCGTAGAGTTAAAGTGGGTGTGAGTTCGATCGTTGAGAGGTCGCCAGATTTAGGGGGAAGGCTAGAGATCATTGTTTTTTCCAGCTCAGCTAGGGGAGCTTGGCTTAGGTTTCTGGACCACTGAAGGGTTTTCTTAGTATGGATGGGGTATGATTCTTCCAGGTGTAGGTGGAACAGGATGATGCAGTGGTCTGACCAATCAACTGGGAGGATGTTGTTGATGGTTATCGACTTCTCTTGGGCTATGATGGCGTCAAGGGTTGAGCCTCTGTTGTGGGCTTGTTCTTTGCAGTGTTGGTTGAGGTTGTGCTCGAGTAAGAGTTCTTTTAAGGATTGGACTTGGGTGTTTTTGTCATCATTCCAGTGGAGGTTGAAATCGCCTAGGATTATATTGTTGGCATCTGAGAGTGAGCAGTGAGTTACCAGGTCTGATAGGTGGTCGAGGAAGGGGCGAGTGTTGCCTGGGGGGTGGTAGAGAAGGTGGAAGTTTGTTGACTTAATGTTTTTCAACCGTATGGAGATGTTGAGATATTCAAAGGTGCTGTGAGTGGAGGAGACAGATTCCACCATCGTGATGGTATTCTTGTGGATAATGGCTAAGCCCCCGCCTATTTGGTCGATTCTGTCTTTTTTGATGATTGAGAGTCCAGGAGGAACTAGTAAGTCGAGGATCGGGTAGGATTATTCATTGAGCCAAGTCTCAGTGATGAATGCAATATCAATGTCATAGTTAAGGATTGTTTCCGCCAGTTCTGTAGCATGCTTGGAGGCAGATCTACAGTTTATAAGTAGGCAGTTGGTATTACTCGAGTTGCTGTTGTGTTTCTGAGAGGTGGGTGCCCTGGGGATATCCGAGAGGTGTGCTGGCGGTCAGGGCGTTAACCTGGGTGTAACAGGGCTTCTCCCGATACCAGTGATCACCTGGATCTTGGAGGTGGGTTCTCTTTTATTGGATGGTGTCCATTTGTATGTTTTGGCCAGCTCTAACGCTTCGCTATGTGACATCTTAGGAGTAGATCGAATCGGTCTGTGAGCGCGGTTTGTTGAAGGAGTGGTGAGCCAGCTGTTAGGCTGAGATTCTGGGGGTTGGAGTGGAGGTCTGGTGTAGACCGAGGGGTGAGCAGTGGGCATGGTCGGTGCCGGTTTTGACGGTCATTAGGATTTTATTGATACCTAGTATCACTTTATTGAGCTGAGTTTCCAGGTGACTTAGTCTTTCCTTTAGGTCTGGAGTGGGGATTTGGTTAGGGGGGGAGGGAGCGGGGGTGAGTGGCTGCGACTTGTTGGGAGTGAGGTGTTCAAAGTATGCGGGGAGCAGGTTGGGTGTAGGAGTGGGGAGTGTGTTGGTGCTTTGTCTGTTAGGGGCGGTTTCGGAGGGTGCTTTAAGGGTGCGTGGCAAGGGGACAGTCCACAGTTTGGGAGGGGGAGAGGTAGCATTGTGCCTATTCAGAGTGGGTGCTGTTTCCCTAATGATGTGGGTGGTAGGAGGGAGGGGTGTATGTTTAGGGGGCGGGGTATTGGGAGAGGAGATGGGTTGAATGGGAGGATTGACGTAGGAGCTCGGGTCTGGGCTGATAGTGGTAATTCTAGTAGTGTGGTTGATGTTCTGGGGGGGAGGGTTCCTCAGGGTGGGTGGGAAGTTTGTGACCGGCTTCAGGGGGGAGAGGGGGTGTGCGTGGAAACTGTGGTCATGATGAGGGTAGGGTCGGAAGCTGGTGTGAATATCCTTTTTAGGTCCTTTTTAGGTCTCGCTGAGCCAGCGCGCATGCGAGACATTTAGTAAGGGGCTTTTGGAAGTGCTACCAGAGAGGCTCCCAGCTTGCGTTCACGATGGCGTGCACGCGCGCAGCTGCCATCTGGGTTTCCTATCTCTTCCTCATTTCCTCGTCATGGCTCATTAACTCTCTGGACTCTGATGTTTCAATCGCAGCAGCAGCTCACATTACCAACTGACGGCCCTGGACTACAGTCACATGAAAAACAACAGCGATTAGCATTGAAATGCAAGCTTTTTTTTTGTCTAGTTAGAAATATTGCTTCGGTGGGTTGATTTCACCTTATATCGCTATTTGTTTTATATTAGGAGTCACAGCCTAATTACCAGTATTTTTGTCTCACTCTTTTTTTTAATATTTATTCGCGCACAGCACAAAGCAATATTTAAGGTTACTTTTTCCGCGTCACTTCACTCTATTTAAACTCCACACCCCCCACTCTCTTATTGTCTCTCTCCTTCTCTCTCTCTCCCCTCTCCAATTCTCTCTCTACTTAATTAACTCTCCCCTCTCTATCTTTTTTAGCCTTTCATTCTCTCTCTCACCCCTTTATCTGTTTCTCTTTCAAACTCCTTCATTCACTCTCTCCCCTTCTTTCTCTCTCTCTCTATCCCGCTCCACCCTTTATTCTATGTACACCCTTTCTCTCTCACCACCCTCTCTAATTGGGCATTATATCTTCACTCTATCTCTCACTCGGCAACACCACAGCATCACTCAGCATCACCACAGCATCACTCAGCGCAACCACAGCATCACTCAGCGCAACCACAGCATCACTCAGCGCAACCACAGCATCACTCAGCGCAACCACAGCATCATTCAGAGCCAGCACAGCATCAATCAGAGCCAGCACAGCATCACTCAGCACCAACACATCTCTCAACGCCATCACAGCATCACTCAACGCCATCACAGCATCACTCAACGCCATCACAGCATCACTCAGTGCAACCACAGCATTACTCAGCACAACCACAGCATCACTTAGCGCCACAACAGCATCACTCCGCGCCACCACAGCATCACTCAGCACCACCAGAGCTTCACTCAGCGACACCACATCATCACTCTGGGCCAACACTGCATCACTCAGCACCACCACAGGATCACTCAGCACCACCACAGGATCACTCAGCACCACCACAGGATCACTCAGCGCCACCACAGGATCGCTCAGCGCCACCACAGGATCGCTCAGCGCCACCACAGGATCGCTCAGCGCCACCACAGGATCGCTCAGCGCCACCACAGGATCGCTCGGCGCCACCACAGGATCGCTCGGCGCCACCACAGGATCGCTCGGCGCCACCACAGGATCGCTCGGCGCCACCACAGGATCGCTCGGCGCCACCACAGGATCGCTCGGCGCCACCACAGGATCGCTCGGCGCCACCACAGGATCGCTCGGCGCCACCACAGCATCGCTCGGCGCCACCACAGCATCGCTCGGCGCCACCACAGCATCGCTCGGCGCCACCACAGCATCGCTCGGCGCCACCACAGCATCGCTCGGCGCCACCACAGCATCGCTCGGCGCCACCACAGCATCGCTCGGGCGCCACCACATCATCGCTCGGGCGCCACCACATCATCGCTCGGCGCCACCACATCATCGCTCGGCGCCACCACATCATCGCTCGGCGCCACCACATCATCGCTCGGCGCCACCACATCATCGCTCGGCGCCACCACAGCATCGCTCGGCGCCACCACAGCATCGCTCGGCGCCACCACAGCATCGCTCGGCGCCACCACAGCATCGCTCGGCGCCACCACATCATCGCTCGGCGCCACCACATCATCGCTCGGCGCCGACACAGCATCGCTCGGCGCCGACACAGCATCGCTCGGCGCCGCCACAGCATCGCTCGGCGCCGCTGAAGGGTTTTCTTAGTATGGATGGTGTATGATTCTTCCAGGTGTAGGTGGAACAGGATGATGCGGTGGTCTGACCAATCAACTGGGAGGATGTTGTTGATGGTTATCGACTTCTCTTGGGCTATGATGGCGTCAAGGGTTGAGCCTCTGTTGTGGGCTTGTTCTTTGCAGTGTTGTTTGCGGTTGTGCTTGAGTAAGAGTTCTTTTAAGGATTGGACTTGGGTGTTTTTGTCATCATTCCAGTGGAGGTTGAAATCGCCTAGGATTATATTGTTGGCATCTGCACCACCACAGCATCACTCAGCAAGACCTGAGTATCACTCAGCACCACCTCAGCCTGCTCTCGGAATCTGGCATCTGTTGATTCTCCCCTAGCGTCTGGCCGCTGCTAGTGTTATAATACAGGTACTAGTTCCCAACCTTCACCCTCCGATTGTTTATGCCCCCTCAAAAAAAAAGCTTTAACAAACAACCATTGCAATAGGCAGAAACAAGTTGCCAGCATTGCAAGAACAAAAGAAAACTGAGAATTTTTTATTGTAAATACTTTTTTTAATATGGTCGTTCAGTTTTACATAATGCCTTCTTGGTCATATATAAAGTTACAAAAATGCTTCTGACACTTTTTTATTATAACCTTTCAGCATGCTGCACAGCAGCCACACTTCTCTACAGCACAGCTTGAAGACATTGGCAAAGTCAATAGCTCTGGCTAAACACTTATAAGGCCCCAAAGGCGAGACCTATTGGCTATGCCAATGCTTGTTCTGGATGGCATCTATGTGGGGGGTTTTGTTAAGGGAGGGGTTGTATATGAGGGAGAGAGCCTTGCAGAGAGTGGGGAATATGGATTCAAAAGAGCGTAGGTTGGCGTCGGTGGCTTGGATCAGTACGATACCATTTCTATAGATAGTGAGGGTGGCTTTGCCTTTGAACATGGGGGAGTAAGCTATCGTTAGTATATGGCCGTGAGGGATGTTGGAGGTTTTGCTGATGCGTAGGTAGTTGGTGAGGGTGGAGTTCCATTTCAGGGGTCGGGTGGTGTAGAAGATGAGATCGGATTTTTCCTGTCCTTTGGAGGGGTTGAGATAGAGATCTGTTATGAGTGTTTCATGATGTTTGAATTTGCAATTCCTGGATGATGAAATTGTCACTGATCACATTGTGAAATATCTGAAAGGTGTGGTCAGAACAAGGAAAACGATGCAAGGTCCGACCCCGGTTTAAACGATAATGACTTTATTTACACCAGGGCTGTGTACTGACGTGAGACTATGGTTGTGATTGCAATTTTTAACATATGCTACTTTTAAGATTGGTCTGTAATTTTTAAATAGTTGTTACTAAATTTTAATTCTTAAGTTTATTTATATGTTTGTACATATGTTGTTTTTGATGTATTGTGCTTTTATGATTTGAATATTTTAAATCGAATAAAGGGTAACTTGACTTGACTTGAATGCCTGGGGAGTCTATAGTCGATTACAGTGAAATTGCACATTAATGACAGACAGGTGGTTCTCCGTCACCAAAGAGTCACGTTGCCCGTACGCAGATAGGTGGAGGCAGAGCTGATAAGACTGGAGAACACAGGGGTCAATGAAAATATGACGAGGCCTAGGCAGTGGGTTCCAGCCAATGTCTGTTGCCATAAAACATAAGTAGCCCATTACTATCAGAATCCGCATAGATATGCGACTTCTTAATGCAGCCATCTGATGGGATGCTTGAGGATCTTCTCACAGATCATAATGAGACAAAATAGTTTTCTAAGCTGGATTGTAACAGCGGTTTCCATCCTCTGCTTCTGGGTGAGAGCAGTTGGTACATTACTTTATCAAAACACGTCTGTCTCTGTCACTACAAAAGACAGCTGTAGAGTCTCTTCAGCTGCTGACGTTTTTTAGAATGCAATCCGAGATATTGAATGGGCGTTTGAGTCATTAGTCTGAGTCATGACATTCTGATACATATCCCAGGGCTAACTGAAGACAACAAGCGACTACAGGACTCCGTACAACAGTTGAGGGACGCAGGCCTAACATCACACAAGGAAAAATGTCAATTTCTCATAAACCACATTACATTCTTCGGGTAGATTTTCTCCACAAGATGGTCTGTATTGGTGTCCAGAACGTTTAACACATTTGGAGGGCACCCGTGCCCAAACTTCTTAGGCATGATCCACTAATGTGGGCGATTCTTTCCCAATCTTGCCACAATGTCCCAGTCTCTACAAAACTAGTTGGTTAAACTACGTGTATTGGGGTGTTTACAAAGGCAAATTACAAATATACAATTAATTTAAAAAAAGGTTGCTGTTGGGATGGGGGAGACCAGGAATGAAGGGATTAAATTAGATCCCGATTATCCTGAGCAGATCGTCGTCATTTCTATAATGGAGATAGAAAAATGAAGATCCGAATTTTCAGAGAGATGTCAAAAAATACTAGGGAAATTGAGAGACTTCACTCACTGCATCATTTTGAAAAGTTGTTCAATACTACTAAAGATACTTAAAAAGGGATTGGTACCAGTAAGGGAATATTTAAAGAACAAATTGTGAAGGTTATGAATGAAGGAGCTATTGAACTGATAGTCATCAGAATAGTTAAGTCCAGTTGTTCTAGGGCAATGACCAAATTGAAAGGTTTGAATGAGTATAGATTTGCGTGACCTCATTGACTGTATTTGGGTTGACCAGCATCCTTTGCGAACATAAACTAGATGTTGAGTACACTAGAGAAATGGAGATAATAGACATATTGAACGCATTTCACCACATAGTGCTACATCCCGACAGTTGCCATTTGACTTCATTTGTAACACCTGTGGGTACACCTAGGTACAGGAAATTACCAATGAATTTGACATCTGCTTTGGAAGTATTTCAATGGGTCATGCAAAAGGTGTTGCCTGGTATAGTCCGTGTGACGGTTTTCCAGGACAACATTTTGGTTTGTGGTAAATATAAATACATATTCATTTTGATACAAGTGTTGATGAGATTGAAAGATTTGGGATTAACCACTGATGGGAAAAATGCAGGGTTGCCTTTTCTGAGGTGGAATATTTAGGACATTTTGCCATTCGTGAAGGGATTAAACCCAGGTGTAGGCTGTTTGGAGGCCATTGAGAAGGCTCCAAGGCCAGCCTGTATGGTTGCTTTTAAAGTGGAATCATATGTGCATCATACAGAATGTTTTCCTCCACATCTGAGCTAACATTGTGTATGAACCATTGAGAAGGCTCCAAAGCCAGCTTGTATGGTAGATTAAGAATGGTAGATGGGAGTCTCTTTATTTTTAAAAGATGTGTTTATGAGATAAGGGATTTCCAAGAAAGATCCTCAATTTGTTTCACCAGAGATGACCAAATTCTTGATGAGATATGGCATAGCACACCAAAGAGCAGATTTGTACCAATCCACGGAGAATGGTCTGATGAAGAGATTTGACCATGGGTTAGGTGAGTGTTTTCAAATGACCATGAAGATTAGAAGGGATTGGAAGGAAGGACTGAGGAAGATACTGAGAGAATGAGACACTGAAGATACAAGACCACGCCACATTCTGTTACAGGTCAGTCAGCATTTGTGTTGAAAACCCAAAACTGTGGTTTGCCCAGGGCGGATGAGGAACCATGAGGGAGAGGAATGTGACTGGGCAGCAGTGATCCAAATACTTCAACAGAGTATGCAAATGATTGTTGGATCAGGTCAGGGTGGAAGGCAAGAGCTCGCCCGAAGTGTTTGAATGACTATATTCCATAATGTCTATTCGCTTGACAGTTCTTCTGGTTGCTATTAGGCTCTGGTATTAGTTCTAAGTATTCTACATTATTTATTATTCTGTTCATATGTTCTATGATGTTTCCCTCATGTCATTGTTTTTGTTACTTTTAGGGGCCGATTCCGATTCAGGCCGGAAATCTCTCCGACCGAGCCGGACCCGGAGAGATTTCCGACCGAATCGGACCCTAGCCTTCCGACCGAACGAGTACGATGCGTTCGCATGCAATCGGACTCGATTCGGTCGGACTCCCATTGAAGTCAATGGGTGCCGGTCGTACAGCGCGTACGCGGGCTCCTATTGACTCAATGGGTGCGAGGCGAACAAGGGCGCCCCCTACAGCGGGTACGCGTCGAAGCGGGTCGCGCCGTACATGCACAGGGTCCCCCCTGTGTGCGACTCGCGCGGCTAGGCGTACAGGGGAGTCCGACACGGACCCCCAAAGTGCGGCTCCGACTGCTCTTTTGAGCCGGACGGCGCGAGTCGGTCGGACTGCTCGAGGCGCGCATCGTACTTACCCGGCCGGGTAACGTCTCCATTGCGCGGTGCGAGTCGTGTCCGTGCGAGTCGGTCGGAGCGGTTGGGTCCCGCGAACGAGTCGGTCGGCGATTTCGCGTACGCTCGCATCGTACTCACTCGCCAGGACGCACGTCCGACTCGGTCGGGAAACAGGGCTCCGAATCGGATCCGGTAATGCCGAATCCGAATCGGAGCCCTACCGGCAGAGATCAGAATCGGCCCCTTAGTATTAAATCGTTTTATTGGTGGCATATAATGCAGAGATCCATACGAAAGTGCCTACAACCCCATGGGCCGGCCCAACATAAGCAGAATATGCAAGACCTGGAATGATGTGGGTGTGATCACCGGACATTAAACACAGCAAGCCGCCTACAACCCAACAGGGCCGGCCTCGTCTGGAAGAGTGTAGAAAAACGGTAACCAATGTTAAGAGCATTCTAGGAGGCAGGCGAGGACCAATGCGACTCCGGAGCTGTGGGAGGATCCCGTACGGGCCGCAGACACTCTGAAATAGGCCACATGTAATTTTACCATAAACAAGACAAAACTTAACCCATAGAAACAGTAAAAACCCCACTTAAGTCGTCACCCGCCCTCCACCCCGTCTCCTCAGTGAGCTGTTCATAAAGGGGCAGGAGAATCGAAAGTGCATGGTCCTGGGTGCTGTTCGGGGCCTATCGCCTCGGACAGCGGCAAGGGGCACGTGATGCGCGCACTCAGGGGAGAACAGAGGCGTCCTCCGGGATCAGTTTCAGAATGCGGAGGTATTGTGGGCAGGACAGTTCTCGGAATTCTGTGGTGAGAATAGTTAGAAAAGGGGCCCAAGTTTTGGCAAAGGCATCACTCTTCCCCGCCGCTGCCATAGAGAGCTTCTCCATTGCCAGGAGGCTGCAGAGCTGGTGCACCCAGTGTATGTGCTCCGGGACCCGGTCTGATTTCCATCGTACCAGAATGACACTCAGTGCGGCGTTCAGCGCAAGCGCCATTTGTCTCCCCCCTAAGCGAGCGCAGAGGAAAGGTAAGCACATTGGGGAGGCCTAAAAGTGTGTACGCCGGGAGCCGGGGTATGAAGGTATTAAAGGCAGCATCGATGTCATCTAGAATCTGTTCCCAGTAGCGAGTCAGTTTGGGGCAATGCCAAAGCAAATGAATCAGCGTCCCTGGGTTACCACAACCTCGCCAGCAGAGGCCGTCACATTGAAGTTGCCATTTAGCTAGCCTTGCGGGGGTATAATACCAATATGTTGCGATCTTAAAGGCAGTCTCCGTGTGGCTCGAGGAAAACGTGGTGTGGTGTGTGCGATAAGATATCCTCCCACTCTTTATCCGATAGCTCGCGTTCTAGCTCTACCTCCCAACGCCTCTGGCCCGCAGTGCGTTGTCGAGGGGGGGTGGAGGAGAGGAAGGAATAGATTTCGGAGATAAGGTGCTTGTCGTCTTTCTTGGACATTAGCCATTTCTCGAATGGTGACCACGGGTGAAGTGCTAGGGAGCGCATCGCGGCGTCCGAGATCCAGTGAGTCATCTGGGAGTGTAAGTACAGGTCGGTCATGGGCAAGTTGTAGTCCGATTGAAGTTCCCTAAATGGGATAAAGCCTCTATGATCGAAAAGGTGTCCCAGTCTTTTACAGCCCCCTTCAATCCATCGTGAGGCGGCGCCGTTTTGCATTCCCGGCTGAAAGGCAGGGTTCATAAAGAGCGGCGTCATGGGAGAGGGAAATGTGGTCAGGTTTGCCCTACGGGAGACTTTGTCCCAAGCAAGCATTGTAGGGCGCGTAACCGGGGAGGAATAGAGGCCCCAGGCACGGTCCGGTCTCGGCAGCCATACGTCGCGCCAAATATGATGGCCCGCCACCGTCTGGTCCATGAAGACCCAGTATTTCTCTGTCATGGGGCGGTTCCACTCTAACAAGAACCGCAACTGTGATGCATGGAAATAATTCGTAAGGTTCGGGAAGGCTAGGCCACCCAGTTTCTTAGGGCGTTGCAGCTGCGTTTTCGGCAGACGGGGTGCGGATGGCCCCAGACAAAACCCTCAATTGCTGATTGCATCTGTCGCAAGATGTGTGGGGGGGGTTCTAATGGCAGTGTTTGAAATAAATACAGGGCCCTAGGGAGTACGTTCATTTTAACCGCGGACAGTCTCCCGAACCAAGTCAGAGGAAGACGACGCCAACGGGTCAAATCTGCTCGAATCCGTTTCAGGAGAGTCGCGTAATTCTGCTCTACCGTCTGTGCCAAGCTCCCGTGAAGGACCAGCCCCAGGTAGGTAATGCTGTCTGACACCCACTCGAAGGTAAAGCTATTGCGGAGTGTGCTCACCGTCTGCGGGGCGGCAGTGAGATTGAGAACTTGTGATTTCATTATGTTGATTTTAAACCCAGAGAACTGGCTGAACGTCTGTAGGTCGTCCACAATAGCCGGCAGAGAGGTCAGCGGCTGTGCCATCGAGAAAATGAGATCATCCGCATACAGCCTAATAAGGTGGTGGTCTAGGCCAAAGGGGATGCCACGTGCAAGGGGGTTGTCGCAGAGCCGTTGGGCTAGAGGCTCCATATAAAGAGCGAAAAGTAAGGGCGAGAGGGGACAGCCCTGTCTTGTACCGCGCCCTACGTCAAAGTGGTCAGAATGGACTCCGTTGACCCGCACCGAAGCCTGGGGCACGCTATAAATGCTCCCAATCCAGTTCCGAAACCTCGGCCCCAGTCCGAAATGCTCAAGAGTAGCGAAGAGATACGGCCAGTGTACACGGTCGAATGCCTTCTCCGCGTCGATTGCCAACAGAAGGGCTTCTTCTTTTGACCGGTGCACTTTGTCGATCATGTGACATATACGTTTGGTATTGTCCCCGCATTGCCGTCCTACGATGAAACCGGATTGGTCCGGATCTACAAGGCCCGGCATATGGGGGTTGAGTCTGTGCGCTAGGATGCTAGAAAAAAGTTTGGCATCTATGTTCAGTAGTGAGATTGGTCGGTAGGAACTGCAAAGTTCCGGATCTTTGCCCGGTTTGGGGATAACCGTAATAGAGGCTTGCAGCATGGATGGCATGAGGGCTCCGGTATCCGCGAAGGAATTAAATAAGCGGGTTAACAAAGGGGCGAGTTCGACGCAATAAGTTTAATAGAAAAGAGCACTAAACCCGTCGGGCCCTGGGGCCTTCTGTAACTTCAGCCGCGTAATTGCAGAAATCACTTCTTCTATGCGGATGGGCGAATCCAAAGTCTCGGATTCGCCCGCCGGCAAAGGCGTCACCGCAGAACCGCCAAGGTTTAAAGAGGGATCAGAGCGTAGGGAAGGATCAGCAGCATAAAGAGAGCTGTAGAAGGAGCGAAAAGTAGAGACTATTTCGGCATTACCGGTGATAGATCGTCCGGAACTGTCGCGAAGCGTCGCCACTGAGTGGGCTTCCTGTTGGCTACGAAGGCAATGCGCTAGCATGTGGCCTCCTTTGTTGGAGCCCACAAAATATTTGTGCTTCAAACGAACCACCGCGTGTTCTGCCCGGTCTAGGTCTAGTCGTCGGAGCTGGAGTCTCTCCTTCTCCAATTGCCGCCACACTCGGGCGCCTGTGCGTGTGTTTGGCCTCAAGTTCCTCTACGGATGCCTCTAGCTCAGCGCGTTTCGTCCGCCTAGTTTTATTCTCGAAGGCCGCCTTCGCTATAAGAGCCCCTCGCACCACCAGTTTAAGCGCCTCCCAGACCGCGGAGAGCTGTGTGTCCTCACGATCATTAATCGCGATGTAGTCCAAAATGCAGCACCTAATGTCCGCGACTACATCAGGAGATCTAAGCAATGAGTCTCGCAGGCGCCAGCGCGGCGTAGAGGCAGGGCATTGAACAGGGAAGCGCAGGGAAAGGGTAATATGCGCGTGATCCGAGAGGGCCCTAGCCTCAATAGTGGAACCTGTAATGAGGGGCCAAGCAGCTGGAGTCACCAAGAAATGGTCAAGCCGCACGTAAGTTTTGTGCGCAGCCGAGTAGTAGGAAAAGTCCCTGTCCGATGGGTGCAAGCAGCGCCATGCGTCCCTAATCCCAGCCTTGCGCAACCAGTCCCCTCCTGTCGCAGAGAGGGCGCCCGCGCCCCCGAGCGAGAACCAGAGTGGTCCACCTCCCCATTCATCACCAGGTTAAGGTCCCCGCCTATTATCACTGTAGCATCAGGAGATTGCAAGACCTCGGAGCAGGCGTCAAGCAGGAACTTCTCTGGGTGTTCATTGGGGGAGTAAATGGAAGCAATCGTGCATGTGGAGGTACCGACCTGAAGCCGCAGCGCCAAGAGACGCCCTTTGATCTCTGCTACGGTCCCCAATACTGAGCCCTTGAAGTGCCTAGCAATTAAGATGGCGAGCCCACCCCGTTTGAAATTGGTCGAGGACCAGTGCTGGTGAGGGAAATGGCCATGGCGCATACGGTGAGTGTCAGTGGGAAGTAGGTGGGTTTCTTGGATGAGGCATATGTCCCCCCCGGAGTTTTCTAAGAGGGATAAAATCGCCCTACGTTTAACTGGGTTGTTAAGGCCCCGGGCATTGAGACTAGTGATTTTAAGCTCCAGATGGGGGCATGTAAATCAGAGAAGCGTTGGGGGGGGGGGGGAGCAATCCCGCTCTCGAGGGGAAAACAGCGTCACAGACATGGTAGAGGAGGATAAACAAACTTGCACAGGTCCCTTGTGTATGAGTGACCAAGGAACTCACTGAGGAGACGACCCACCCTACCCCAGAACAGATAACAAAACCCCGAAAAATAAACAGCAGTGAAATCACTGTCAAACAGGAATATGGCCCGCAACAGTGCGGGAGTGACTCATGTCCGTCAAAAAGGCACAATTCGAGGACGTGGTGGCGAACCAAGTCCATGGAGGTGGAGAAGTGCCGATCCCCCGGCCCGCACGAGAGGAAGGACCCATCATCGTGCGATATCAGAGAGTCAGGCAGGGGAGGTGTTGGCTGGACTGCTCGTCAGTGAGGCCAGGACATTTTCCCTCTCCTTTGCTTGAGCGGCTGCATCCGGTCCACGAGACGGTGGGGAGGCCCTGCCCACCGTGTGCCAACGATCCGGCCTGTCACCGCGGGGCGTAGGAGATTTCAGTGGGCGAGACGTGGTTGGAGGTAGGAGGCCCAAGAGATCTGAGGCTTCTTGGAGAGATCGTAACTGGCGCAGTTTCCCCTCAAATTTAAAGATGATACGGAAGGGATGCCCCCATGCATAGGGAATCCCCTTTTCCCCTCAGGTGTTGTGTAATGGGCCTGAACTCTCGCCGTTTGAACAGGGTGACTGCAGAGAGGTCCTGATAGTGTTGGAGCAAGGCCACGAAATTGCAAGGGGTGTGAGTCTCTAGCTTTGTGGAGAATAAGCTCCTTCAGTTGAAAGTTGTGGACACACGCCAGGATGTCCGGGGGCGGCGCTGCATCACGGCGGGGGGGGGCCCACTCGATGCACTCTATCAACTTGAATCTCGGTGGTATGTTCCGGGCCTAGGATATGACGGAACAGAGCTTGTACAAAGCCACCAATGTCGCCTTCCTCCGCTCCCTGCTTCACTCCACGGATGCGGACATTGTTGCGGCGGGAGCGGTTCTCAAGGTCCTCCGCCTGTCCCTGTAGTTGGAGGTGCTGTTCTTTGAGAAGAAGAATTTCCTGCTGCAACCCCTCAACCTCCTCGTCGCGGTCATTTTTGTGCTCCTCGAGAGTCGCAACTCTGTTGCCCATCTCTGAAACGTCGCAGCGAACCTCGCGGAGGTCCACCGACAGCTGGGCCTTGAGCTCCTGGAGGTCCTCCTTGAGCGCTGTAAAGAGCGAGGTCATAAAGGCCTTTGTGGCCGGCGCGTCCGCTCCCTCCGCCGTCCCCACAATCAGCTCTGAGCCCTGACCGACCACCTTGGCCTGGAGCATGTCCCTGACCGAACGGTCCTTTCTCGGTCGTCCCGCCGCCATGGCGGTCCGCTGCCTAGGAGGCTCGACGGGAGGGGGATTCCACCACCGAGCGGAGCCGCAGGCCGTACCTTGCCGCCAGTGACGGGTGAGCCGAGCGCCGGGGTCAGCTGAACAAGGCCTGCGCCGCCTAGGCGAACACGCTCCCGGCTCGAGGATCAATCCTGCTGGAGGGGCTTGCGTACCATGCTTGTAGGCCTGCGAGATGAAGTAGGTTGCCCAGTAGGCAGGCACACGAGTGGGCAGGGCCCAGGTACCCAGTGTTGTCCCAAGGTCATCGGCGTCGCTTGAATCTTTTGCGATGCCCAGTAGACAGGAGGTCACGGTTGGCAGACGCGGCCCGGATGGGTCAACCGCGTCAGGGCAATCGCCAATGGCAGGAGACCCAACCGTGGACACAGGGAGCAGATAGCCCCCCTGGGTCCGGGAATGCGGTAGAGAGGAAAACTCAAGAGCTCCCTTTGTGCAGAGGCGGCCGGGCCGTGCAGGGGGGAGGCCACCAACGGGACAAGACCGCACCGCCGATCAGGGGGCCCGGGGGAACGTCCCTCCCCGAGCAGAGACCAGGTGCAGTGGCGGGCGCCCCCGCCGCTTCGCTAATCGACAGTCCACGGGCCTCGCACTGTCCCCGAAATGGATCCGCAGGGGGGTAGGCACACCTCGGAGGAAGGGGAGGGCCGCCGCGCCGTCACCAGATGGATTCAGGCGCAGGGCACGACCCCACGGGGCCGCAGCAAAATGGCGGGCGCACCCGCCTCCCAACAGACGCGGGTCGCGGGCGCCGATCCCCGCCTTGAAGCGGACCCGCGTTAAGCAGCCCAGGCGGCAGAGGGAGAGTACCATCCACTCCCCGGGCCCATCAAAGCCGCCCCCCGCGCCACTCCCGCACCGGCAGAGCTCAGGGCCAGGTAAACTCCCCGGGGGAAGCAAAACGCCGGCGGCAGGATGCCACGTCTGGGAAGCCGCCGCGGGGGCACCCGGGGAGGCAACGCCACAGCACGGGAAGTACCTTAGGCCCACGAGGGGCAGAAGTCCAGGCAGCAATCTTGGCCACACCTATTGTTACTTTTAAAGTGGAATCATATGTGCCTCATACTGAATTCTTTTCTTCACCTCTGATCCAACATTCTGTACGAGAGTCTTGGCAGCTACACCTCATCGAGCCGTTAAAAAATAAATGTGCTCATTACTTATATCTTTGTGTGGATGGATTTATTGGGAAGTGCATTCAGTTCAAATACTTATCTTTAGCATTTTTGTTTGGCAGGCATTTTGTTAACGGTTTACGGTTTTGGGCAAAACTGCAAATGCCTAGCTCACGACTGCGCTAACATATGACCTTTTTCATAAGCCAGTAATGATTATACGTTAATTGGTGTGGCATGGTAAGCATGTTGTGCCTTCTTACACCATATAGTACAGTTTTTGCGTGCATTGTTCACCAGTACATATATTATTTTGTGTTCTAATGGAAATTAACTTAATATTTGAAAGGAAAGTCATTTGAGGAAGAAACCTGCAAAAAATACATCCCCTTTCATCAATTGCATTGCATTTCGGCAGTACCCTTTCTCTATGTGAATCATTGTATAGGTCTATTAATCCATGCTCTAACTCTGTGGTGATGGTCCTTACCAATGCTGCTACCTTGGGATATTTCACTATATCGTTCCTTTAAAGTTGGTCCTAATTTATAACTCGTTCAGCTTGGGAGTTATAAATGTTCGATCAGACTGCATCTATGCCTCCCAAATTGGCTGTGCATGCAGCATTTCCTTTAAGTTATGGCATCACTTTACAAAAATTCTCCATCCAGTTTTATGGAAAGGGCTGGTGAATTTCATTGCTGTTTGCCTTTTCCAGGTTTAGGCAACTTTTGAAAATGTGGCACTAAAATGGCCCTTTTCATGTTTTAAGCATTTGTGAATATTTCATCAGTTGAGCTCATAGACTCAAATGAATGCAAGCGTTATAAGAATAAATCAATTGATCAAAAACCAAAGCCACAAAATCTGGCTTCGAGACAGATAACGGTTGTTAGAGCAGATAGGTTTTTAGCCATTTTACAGATTTAAATGTGTTAGAATAATCTCAACTAGCACAGAAATATTTTAGTAACCGACTTCTGACAGGAAAGCAATTTGAACTAAACGTATGGATGCCAAACCTGTCAATGAAGGAGCATGAAGGTTTGCAGTTAACATAGGCAATGTTTGGCACAATAGAGTGCGCATTGGCAGATGAGACACACATCAGACAGACCAGACGCACATCAGACAGACCAGACACAACGACAAATAATCGAAGACTTAGAAACCTGGGTGGCGACGCCAGAAGCATTTCAGGAAGCGGACGAGGGCACTCAACGCCCGGGTACACAGATACACAATTTGGTAAATAAATCAACTTGTGCAATTGTTTTTAATACTCATTTACTAGACCCGCAGTGCCCCCTATCTGCACCTAGACCATCTGCCTTTTCACCCCCATTTTCCTCCTAACCACTTGCCTTATTTTCAAATGATTCAACATTTATGGTTTGGCTGAACTATAACAGTTGGGGCATTGAGGCAAAATAGCACACCAATAAAGTGATCAAAAACCCCTCTAATGAGAAATAATTACAAATGAGACGAAGGGAAAACAAATTACCACTGCTTGTATCAAAAGCTCAAATACTTCCAGACAGTCACTTCTCAATTGCAGTCTAGCAAACAAAATGATACCCCCTTCATGCAGGCACACTTCATGTGTTATGTTATGAGAGACTTACTCATACATTTAGAAAGGTGCTGAAGACTTTCTTCTTTTGTTTAGGTAGAGTTGTGTTTTTCGACCCCAAGGTTTGGTCTATCCTTACCAACAAGGCACCAGATTCAGTACATATTTGTGATGAATACTCAAAGTCAAGTGAACCATATTACTTTATACAGAACATGGGCCCACGTTAGGTTAGAACATTGGTTTTGACCACTGACTGCTGAGATTTGTGAGTAGCCTGCGATTCACAGGTTGGAGTGCTGGCGGGAGAAACTGAGCTTTTCATCCTTCAAGTTTCATCTGCTATGCATATCAGCCCTGATCAAATGTGTGACAAAAAAAGAGTGCAGGCTCCCTTTATAGCGCATTCATCGACTTCACCACAACTTTCGACAAAGTGGCTAGAGGCTTGATGTTGGTTAAACGATCAGCCTGGCGCAGTCCACCACGCCTTTTGTCAGCCATCATGAGCCTTTACTCGAACACATGAGTCAAAGTAAGACCTTTTTAGGTCGAGCCTAACGCAGCGCGCAAGCACTGCTTAGGAGATGACCTCTTGGAATTGGGCTCTCCTTTTTCAAAAACTCGTGCATGTACTGCACTGTTTTCAATGAGCACTCGTGCATGTACGGCATCTACCTTGCGGGAGCGAGCAGCGGCGCCATCTGTTTCTAATTATCCTGCTCGCTCCCGCAAGGTAGATGCCGTCATGCACGAGTGCTTTCACTTAGCCCACAGTGCTTGTTTACATGTGCCTGCTCGCGCTGGCTTTCACTTTCTTGCCGGCTGTTATTCAAGGCACTGGAACATGTCCGGTTGCCTCACTGGAAGGCGGAGGCTCTTTACTAATCCCCCTTGCAGGTTCCACGCTTCCACATAGCTCATAGTAATTGTGAAAAAGTGTGGACGGATGGTGAGACGGGTGTTGCGACGCGCTTGTTTTTTTTGCAGTGCTTTTGTCACTGCATTCTTTCAAATTAAGTTGGTTCCGGTGTTCCCACTTCCTGCGCTCAGATTAGCTAGTCTAACTTTTAATTGTCCTGTGCCTCCTTGCTCACAGAGGCACCCGCTCTCTCCTGGCAATTTTGCCTACTGTGAAATAATATATTACATAATTGTAGTATAGCATGTGCAACTTGCGGGCAGCTTGTAACTCATGCCTGAGCTGCTCCGCATACCTCGTGTCATACCTTTAAAGTGATTTGTGCTGTGTTTATAACTATGTTTTATAGAGCATGCTGCCAACGAACTAAACTACCTCTTGGCACATTACTGACGACTAGTCAGTCCTATTAGTCGAAAGTTATCAATTTCAGGACTCATTTGCTGTCCTTCTGGCTAAACATATAAACTTCAGACTGCGGGCACACTTCCTAGATAGCTGGTCTGCTCACCATGCCATTTTACGGACTTTGTGGCTATTGCGTACGATTCTTTTAGGGCCGCCGGGAGGTGGGGGGGCATAGCTACTAGTTTTCTACACCACCGCCCGTTTTTCGTAACCACGTGGGTAGCTTGCTTATTAGCAGACCATGCCGTGGCGTGAGCAGATGGCAGAGGTGGGGGTGAGACTGCAAGTGTCCTGCCTACTTAGGCACAGTCAGCCAGTGAAAATACGGTCGCTAACGGGGCTAATTTAATCTGCTTCTCGGCACACAACGCCTGCAGGATTTGACATTGTGCCACGCTGCCCACTTTCCCAACACGCCATCTCCCCCCTGGGCCCCGCTGTGCCCTGCGCCCCGCCCCCTAGCTCACCTGCTTCAGATGGGCGGCACAGTGGGGGATGCACTGGCAAAGGCAGATGTGTTTGTTTGACGGAGACAATGTTGTGTGGCTGCAGATGGCACTGCCTGGCAGAGGGCTTTGCTCCCTGACACCCCTGTCACTCCGAGTAGCGCTGGCAGGGAGGGGGCACCTTTCGATCCTCTTTAGAGATGCCGCTCTTCATTTTTACATTTTTTTTTTTTTTTTTAAGTGCAAAGGAAACTACAATTTTGGCTGATCCGAACAGGACTCATGTAGTCTGCTCACTCTAGGGTTGTGTGGCCAGGATGGTTTCCAGCTACATCGCACACCTTGCCATGTTTTGGCATTTTGCGGTAACTGTTTTGAAGTACGGTGGGGACCCTCACAGCACTATGTGCCCCAAAATCCAAAGGTATAGGTTGGGTGCTGCAAACTTCAGCCAAGTTCCTTAAATTGGAAATGAAACGTTTAGAAATGTCACGCCCCTCAGTTATCTGTTTGGCTACTGCAGGAAAGGTTAACTTCCGGTTATTTATATATCGCTTAATAACAACATTTAACCAGTTTCTAAGCTTTTCTAAGTTCTACATGTAAAGAAACTGAGGCACATGGAGATGACTTACTTTTTCAGGATCACACACTGTTGATCTATAAAAGTATTGGTACAATAATCACCCCAACGCTGCCCGTGTAGCAGCTGGTGCACGTGTACCACATTTCAACCTTAAAAACATTACCAAAATCTATGGCTAAACACTTATAAGGTCCCAAAGGCGAGACCTATTGGCTATGCCATTGCTTGTTTGCAAGTGGTCTACGTCACCAAAGATTTACACATATAGAGGAATTTAAACAAGGTTGCATTTTGGCCCCTCTACTCTTTAACTTATGCTTAGCTTATTTGAATGACCACATAAGTGCTGCCAAAAGTTTTCCACCAAAAATCCTAAGTGGAAGTTTTACTTGTACTGCAATACGCTGGTGACACTACATTACATTACAGCAATAGGGTTCCAAAGATCCTTGACCAGCCTGGCTGATTATTGTAAAATCAACAAGCTCAGCATTAATACAACCAAACCCAAAATTCTAGGGTCAGATGTACGACCATTTGCTTTTGCGACTCGCAAATTGCGACTCGCAATTTGCGAGTTGCAAAAGCAAATGTACAACAGTGTCAGAGACACTGTTGGCGATTCCCAATGGGGTCGCAAAATGCGAGGCTCATGAATATTAATGAGCCACTCGCAATTTGTGACCCCATTGGGAATGGCTGGCCCTCCCAGGGATGGTGGCCTGCTGGGCTCAGCAGACCTCCATGTCTGGGACTGCTTTTCAATAAAGCAGTATTTTTTTTTTTAAATGCGTCCCGTTTTCCTTAAAGGAAAACGGGATGCATTTAAAAAAAAAAAAATTGAAACGTTTTCGTTTCATTTTTTAAGGGCAGGTAGTGGTCCCTGGGACCACTGCCTGCCCTTAAAAATTATTTTTGGAGCCAGTCACAAAGGGGAAGGGGTCCCCTGGGACCCCTTCCCATTTGCGACTCCATTACCACCCTCTTGAAGAGGGCAGTAAATTGTGAGTGTTTTGCGACCGCAATTGCGGTTTCAAAACATTCATACATGGCTTGTGAGTCGCTATTAGGAAGGGAACGCCGCTTCCTAATAGCGAGTCGCAAAAAACTATTTTGCGAGTTGCAATTTTTTGCGACTCGCAAAATATTATTTGTACATGGCCATTCAGGTTTTTGTATGCGCAAACGGGTCGCAAACCCATTTGCGCATGCAAAAACTGGTCGAACATCTGGCCCCATGTCTTTGGAAAAAGAAACATCAAAAACGGGGCTTAGTTTGTAAATGGCCAGAAAATCATAACTGTCCAATATCAAATATCTGGGAGTATGGCTGAATGACCGGGGCCTTCCAACTGCTCAAATTGAGGCTCTGGCAACAACAGCGTACGCTCGTGCTTTTGCCTTTCAGCGCCTGCTTAAGAACCGTTCAGGCCCTGATCTGTCTTCAACTCATAAAATCATTAATTTCAAACTGCTACCTACTCTTAAATACTGTTCCTTTGTTTACAAAAATCGCTTAACAAGCCGGTTGGACCAGGCGCAGTGCCAATATTACAGACGCCTATTTAAGCTACTGGCTTGCACGGTACAGGCACAGATCCGCCTAGAGTTGAATCTGTCCCGCCAAAAATATGTGCTCAATGCGAGTTTTCTATCTCTTTCTGCTAAGTTATCTGCAGTTGAGCCGGGTCCTTAAAGCACCTTTTGTGAGGGACTGTCCAAGATAAATCATCAGAAATGCATTTTTTTTGATCAGGCAGCAATCAATCAACTCGCAACTAAAGAGCTTATACAAACTGCTTTCCCAGCAAAAAAACTATCAAAAATATTGCTTTCAGAAGCCAGGCTACTGTCAACCCAAGATGATTTACAAACCATTTGCACAAAAATGAATGCACATTTACATCGGGCTTATACCAACAAATAACTTTCCTGACGTATCTATCAAATCCAAATTGAATATCAAGTAACGACTGCTGCGCTTGCGGCTTGGCCGAATTTCTCTTAAAGTGTAGAAGTATGGATGTTTAACAGGCAACCAGGATTTCTTATACAGGGCCTGTTGTACCACAAAGGAAACTCCTTTACACATCCCCTGCTTATGCCCCTTTTTGTCTTCTCTTAGACGGTACTGGTTCCTACCCATTTTCAGACACTTGAACATAAGGGCCTATAAAGTTGCAGTCAAAGAATGCTTGAAAGGGGAATCAAGTCAATTAACAGCAAGATTTGTAAAGTTCATGACGGCTGCATCAACGCTGCTGAATAAAACACATTGTGGAGTTAGCAAGGCGCTCCTTCTGCACTTCTCTTGTTCGTGAGTTGTTGCTTTTATAGATTATACGGAACAATCTCGATTGACTCTCTAGTCATCTTGTTCGTGTTATTTTTCTCTTAGAAGTGTAGGCCCACTGTTTGATTATGATGAGAATTGCACTGAACTACACTTGCACTTTAGATCTCACGAGAGATCCTCCCTTTGCAGCTACATCTTGTAGAATCAGCCGTTGGGCCAGATCGCTACATGTAGAATCTGATACGAACTGCAGTGAACCAATCGGGCATTGCATAAAGGCCATGCTGATCACCCTGGCATCATGGAGCTATCAGGGGGCTCCTTCAGTACTCTCTTCTCTGTTGTATGGGTAGTGCCCTAACCGTACATATTGATTAATTTTGCTTTATTCCATCTTTAGCAGGTGAGTTCTTTGTGTGCACTGTACTGGGATTTGTACTCTACTGCACTAGCACTTTGGACTACAGGAGGGATTCCCCCTTAGTAGCTTACTTGCACAGCAGCTTTGGGGTTGACGTTCCACGCGGAATCCAATGTGAACAACTGCACATTATTTTGGCACTTTAGATCCATTGTGGCACTATTTTTATGCAGATAAATTGCATAGTAACCTTTAATAAACATAATAATAGGCCTTATACTATCGTTCTGGGGCACAGGGCATACATCGCTAAGCCCTTGCACTTTACCTGTTTGAGATGGGAGTGGCTGGCTTCTAATTTTTATAGTATTTTTCGATTAGGCCATGAACTTAAGGCATTTACTACTGAGCTTCTTGTACTATGGCCTATCATCTGTCATTGGGTTCATCATATATGTTTATATATAGATTGCACTTGTTGATAAATGAAGACTTGTATATTAGTTATAGATTTTATTTGCATTTCCATTAACTGCAGTAGCCAGCACTATATTAAAAGCATTGTCCTATACCAAATGTAAATTGTAATGGAGCATGTGCAGCAGCCGTGAGTTGAAGGTGAAGAAACAATTGTTTTCGTTAAATTTATTTTTCTTATGTTGTACGTTTGCTAAATAAAAGATTGCGGTTGAATGCCTTGACCCAAAAGGGCCTCTGAAATAGATAACTCGAGATACAATGCCAACACCTGTAGGAATCTCTTTCCACCCAGTTACCATTTAGCACCTTTTAGCTATCACGTTCAATATCTTCCTTGTGCTAAGCCTGCCTCCCTCTCTCTACCCCAGAGATCTTCAAACTTTTTGATGCCGAGACCCCCCTGTCAAAATCTTTTAGGCGTAAGGACCCCTTCCTGACAAAAATTTCTAGAACTTTGGCCTCTTCATCATTGCGAACCATCGACAACCATAAACGCCCCCAATTCCCACAGCAAATCATTTATACATTGGGGAAATAAATGAAAGTGTTTAGCAAACCAAAGGTCAGTGGTTGGGGGCGTGATCAAAGGTGTGGCTAAAGACAAAGGGCCTCATTTACGAGGCATTGGCATAGGGCAGCTTCGCAAGTCTTATTGCGGCGCTGCACTACGCCAATGTGAAAGGGCAGGAATGCACCTTATTTATGAAATATGGTACATTCTTGTCCTTTCCCCCTATGTTGGCACACAAATTTCTGCCTAGCGCCATCATAGGCAGGATGGTTTTTGTGCAGGAAGGGGCACCTTCCTGCATAAAAACAATCCTGAGAGGGGTTTTCCTTGTTCCATGTGTGCTGCAGAATGCAGCACACATGGAAAGAGGAAAAAAACAAGGAGAGTTACACCTGGTGTGGGGAAGCGTGAGGTTTTGGCACTGCCCCAGTTTTACATGGTTTTGTAAATCTGGGGCAGCGTCAAAATCCATGGGCGTTGTCACCCACTGCAACGCCTATGAAACGCCTACTTGACATAGAGTAAGGAAACGCAGCGACTTGCACTATTTTGTCTTACTCCATATCTATGAGGCCACGCAGCAGCGCAAGCCTCTCATAAATCAGCCCCAAAATATTTTGTTCTTTTTTTAGGTCTTTCACCATCAGGTAGCTACATATAAAATAATGGGTAGCTCAAATGAAAAATACATTTTAAAAGTTGTTACTATATAGTACATTATAAAACCTCTATTATTTAATGCACTGCATAGGTCTGTGTGTAACCAGAGAGCCACAGAATTAAATTTGGTTGGTGCAGTGGAAAATAGTGACTTGTGTATTTTTAGTGCTATGAGGTCACAGCCTGTGACAGAAAGCACTGTGAATGTGCAAGTCATTATTTTATACTTGCATTGCACACATTGTAAGATAGACTGCTACAAAATGTGCAAAGAGTTTTAGGATAAAATGGAGCTTCCAAAATGTAGATTTGTGTAATGTCAGACCATAAGTAATGCATTTTTTGCATAACTGTCCCTTCAACACCTACTAAGGGGGACTAAGCACTGTGTAAATATAGTTATGATAAAAGCACACACTTCACAGCCCAGTTGTTAACCACCACACAAAAACACACATCTTTGCCATCACAATGCTTGAAGTGATTCCAGCAATTAAAGCCAGAACCTCTCCCAAGCACCCTTTACATGTGCAGATTAACTCCATTTCATTCAGGCATGAAGGCTGATTTGAAGGATTGTTTTACCTGTCTGCTGGGCCTCTTCCTTTTACAGCACATGACACTCAATTAACTTCAGCTGAAGCATTTTAAGGATCACATTTGACTTTGTCCAAAAGGAAGAGCACGTTTTGTATTCCTGGCAGAATTAGGCCTGGAAATGCGCGACCCCCTTCCCAGGACTCCGGGGCCCCCCTGGGGGTCGCGCCCCACAGATTGAAGACCTCTGCTCTACCCTCTGAGTTTCTTCCATGAAGAAGGAAGAGGACAAAAAAGTTGCTGAGGTGCAGTAAAATTCTACTGGCGGATGGGCATATAATGTAAGAGAGAGTAAGGATCGAGCCCTGACAGTTGCCGCGCAGCGCTCAAAATGAAAGCTCCACAAAAATGCCCCTGCAAGCCCTCCGGCTCACATTGGGAGCTATGATTGTAGAAGGCGCCCTTAGAAATATCTTGTTTATTGTTTCAGACTGTTGCAGGCTCCAACATAAGTGATATCAATTTTTTTGTAGTGCTCTTCCCCTGCATCTTCTAAACTGTTGAGGTTTGTCATACAGGCAGTCTAAAGTCTAGAGCAGAGGAACTCTGCAAATGCACTAATGCAGTTCTGCTCTCCCTTGCAGACATCAGTTCCTGCATTGGCAGCTCTTAAGTAGGATTTGCAAGTGAAGTCCTGCTTCATTAATGTGCACGAAGTATGATTTTTGCGAAACCCATCAAATCTACATTATGCGCTGCAACTGGATATTGTAACCATCGCAATGCAACTGAAAGTAGGATGGCCAAGCAGTCACGGTGCTTCCTCTTTCATCCTCCTCGGTCGCGCCTCCAATACCGCCTTATTTCTTTATGAGAAGTGTAGGAGCAGATCAGCACTCTACAGTAAGCTGTACCTACTAGACTAACATCTGGCTGACAGTTTGCCAGCAGAGTAGGCGTGAGATGAGCCTAGCATCACTACCTCTGGTGTCTCACCACCTCCAGTGTCAAGCGAACCTAGCAGTCTGCCCCTGAAGAAGGTTTTGTTTGAATTCTCTTTGACCTGTTTTAAGGGAAAACTATGGAACAATCAGGCTCCTGTTCACACTGCCAAACCTTTTGTCATAGTTGTATCTTGATTTTATTTTGAGTTCAGTAAATGTGATTAAATAAAATGGAAAATATCTGTAATGTATTTTACACAGTATATGATTAAACGTTGTAAATGGATATTGCTTATTTTTTTGGAAAAAGTATGGCCTAATAACTCCGGGTTAACTGTTTTCTTTGCTAGGTAAGTTCACTCCATCGCTCTATGAGACAGGTGGATGTGACATGTCCCTGGTGAACTTTGAACCTGCTACAAGAAGAGCGTCAAATATCCTATGGTGTGTGTGTTATATGAATAGTCAAAAACTATTTTTTAATCCTTTTGAGTCATAATTGAAATGGACAAATTATTACTGGCTGTCATGTGGTTTGTTCACCTGAATGTACTCACACAGAAGAGTTTACCAATTTTTTTTCATTTATTTCTAGTCTGCTTGAAATCAACAGATGGAAATTTTACATATCTTCCTTTGGCACTGATTATAATCATTTGATGCATTGTATGTCTTTAGCTGTTAATTGCCTACTCCTTACACACAGTGGTTTACTTATTTAACTGCTTACTGTAGATCAAGGCAGGGCCCTCTGAATAGTACAATCCAGTTGCGTTTTTATCATGAGCAACAAATATTCAAGTCGTAGTTTCTAAAAATCATTATATGCAAATACAGCGCATTCCTCTTTATTGTGACTCGTCTGAAAATGTTGCTATGTTTTACTATTTTGTGGGACTCATAATGTTGTTCAATTCCAAAATTGAAAAACAAATCTCATATAATGCAGATAGCCTGATAGGCAGCATGTCTGTGTATTCATAAACACTCACTGCAGGTTTGCTTTGATGTCTGCCCCCTTTCCCGGTTGGTGTGCCTCTCGAGCCCAATTGTCATAAACTATAGGCATAATTGTAACTATTGTGTGTTTGTGCATCCGTTTTTTTGAGTGCTTCTATCTTTGGCTTCCTAGCCCGAGCACTTACTGACTGAACATGGCGGCCACCCTGGAATAATATTATCGATAATGTATTATTATTGTTTACTGTTCCAAAGTGATCATTACAGTTAGATGCAAAATGGCAGCTGGTTTTGAAACAGTAAAGCAATGATACATTATGTACAGTACTATTTCAAGTTGAGGACCACGTTTGGAATGAATGTGGCAGCCATACTAGAATGTATTGCACATACTGAATTATTGTTTTACTGTTCCAAGATGGCTGTAACTTTTAGAATCAACAATGCATCATCTTGTTTTATTTACTGTATAAATTGTTCATGCCGGAGATTGCATGCATAGCACATTTGAACTTGATCTTTTAACTTTGTCAGTGCTTGTTGCTGACTGATTGTAAAGCATCCAACATTGACATCATTACTCATGCCAAACTTTCATACTTCTGTCCACTACTCCATTTTGCACTCCCTGCACCTGGGCTTCGCTTTGCAATAATGTCAATAATGTGCTCCTGTTGTCCCTTATTCTTCCTTCTTCACTTTCATTTTCTGTATATCACAAATGTATACATCCAAACTTATTTGAAATTATAATTTTTTTATCCACAATCCAATGTTGGTCACTCAAGGTATTCCATTATATTCCTTCATACTAATAAATATTTTCACTGTGCCCCTGCCCAACTGTATTTCGTTGCACAGAGCCCTTCTCCAGAGGGGCTATAACCACCCTCCTGTGTATTGGCTTTCTGTCCATGTACCAGAAAGATCAATATTTGACTTCAGATCCAAAGGCCAGTCTGCTGCCTGTCCTGCCTTCTGGCCATTAAGACTTCTCCATCTTAACTAGATCATTTCTGCCTGTCCCTCTCAGTGAGTGGGACTTGGGACAATCCGAGGCACCTCGTCTGTATTCTGCCTCACAACACATTTCATCCTTCAGTGCTCCTCACCGTGCAGCTTTGCATTGGTGAGTTGCCTACTCACGATGCAGAATACAGGCCGGGTGGCTTTCGCTGCAAGTCCCATTCATTTGAGTCACTGGGGTTTTCCAGTTGCCGTAGTGAGAATTGAAGGTTGTTCAAAATCAAGGAAAAGGTGAGCCATTGGCACTCCACTGCCAATTAGGCAGTGAAGTGTATTCTGCTGTTCTAGTCTCAAATGTGCTAGCTAGAAGACCTTCTACTGTCGATTTATCTTCTAAAGCTGCATGCCCTTAAAAGAGAGGCAGCTGGAGTGTTAGGACCTTAATTACACCACAGCAGCTGCCCCAAGATAGAGTGGCATGCTGCAGTATAGTCATTTTAAGGCCATAACGAATTGATCATTACATATATTTGCCAAATAAGACTGGGTTACATACAACACATCATCCGGTAAAACATAAGCTTCTGATGGATTATACATACATGCTGGCTGTGCAAATTGAAGGGGCAAAAGATTGATTTTGATGAACAACCTTTATATTGTAAATGTTGTAACTAGGACTATGATTCAGGGAATTATCTGATGTCTGAAATCTTCTCCGAGTGCAGTGTACAGTACCAGCAGTCCCTTCTGGCCTATCCAACTCTTAACTGAGCCCTTTCGTTAGGATGGATCTGAAGTGTAATGTGTGATTTAAGCTGCTACATGCCATCAAATAACATGCCTATGTATGTCCATTGGTGTATCATTAAGCATTTATAGCTCATTGAGACAATCCAATTATTTGTTATGAATGACAGATTTGAATTTTTCACAAAAAAAATGTAGTAGCAAAATTTGTCCCTACACTGCCGCTTAAAGCCAATCTGCGCATTAACGGATGCCCACCTGGTGGTTTCTGTAAATGTTTTGGAATTGGTGTGTTCAATTAAAACAGGTGATTTAATGAACCGCTACCCACCCCTAATGCAGCCTGTATGCGAGATAGAATATTGGACCTATGTTAATCCTTCACTTCAGTTTTGAAAGAAAGCCTAGTCTGGGGTCAGAAAGGTGGGGAAGGGTTGGATATTCAAAATGTTGTTGTTAATGATCTAATGTTTATATTTCCAATTCAGTATTTCTTTATCTCTGCGCTTACAATAAAATTAGAACAACTGTTAAGTCATAATTAAAAAAATAACTTATTCTTTTCTCACAGTGACACAGACTCCCATGTTTCAAGCTCTACCTCAGCACGATTTTACCCACATGAGCTAGTAAGTTTTCCTTTAATGCATTCACAGCAGAAGTAATGCAATAAGAGCAATTGTATCTAAAAGCATGACCAAGAGTACAGTGTGATTAATAGTAATTGTGGAAAGCATAAATTTTTCATTTTGGAACAATATTCTTGTGTCAGTGCAAGACCACAGACATTAACAGTCCATCTTAAACAGATTTTTATGGGAATGTATAATAAAGGTATTGTTAAGATTTTCCTGGTGCATGTGAACAAGAATAACATTCAGTCTCTACCAAAATATTTTATGGAATAGATACCGGTTTCCCAGTGAAACGTTCACTTCTGTAGTTATTAGTTAGTATCTTAATTTCCCTTGGGCCATCTTGCTCCCGCGGGAGTCAGACTCTTGTGGGAGCGAGCGCTCTGATTGGTTGCCAGCAACATAAGAAAAATTTTGCTGGCAGCCATTGCAGGACTCTGGGACCCAGCAGGACCCCCCCCCCCACCTCCTTTCGCACTGAAGCAGGCAGAGAAACCGATCAAAATATTGCTCCCGCCAGGAGGGAGCAGAATTAGGAGCTGCTCCCTGCGGCTGGAGCAATTCCGGCTCCCACTGTGTGCGGGGAGCTGGCTGGGGCTTTTGGGGCCTCCTTTCGCAGCCCCCAGCAAGAGTATGGTGCGTGCCCTGGGTGGAGTTCCTCCAGGGATGGGCCCCCTCCCGTTAAAAAAAAGAAATGGAAGGCCCTGGGGGATGGGCTCGCGGAGGAGGGCCACACAGCCTCCCTCCCCCTTGTTTGTTATATGTACGGCCTTGGGGGATGGCCCCCAGGGCCTAAAGAGGCTAGGAGAGGGGAGCTGCGTACCCCCTTCCCCTTTATTTAAATAAGTGGCCCCGGGGGATAGGGTTCCCGGATAAGATAACAGCTCAGGGAGGGGGGCCTCGCGGCCCCTCTCATTTTAACATGTATGTGTGTATGGCCCTGGAAAATGGGATCTTCAGGGCCTAAAGAAGCTAGGGGAGGGGGGCTGTGTGGCCCCCCCTCCACATTAATAAAAATAAAAGGCTCTGGGTGATGGGTTCCCTATAGCCAACCCCGCCGTGCATGGCTGCTAGCCATGTGCAATGTGGAGTTTTCTACCTTTGGACATTTGAGATGTCATCAGTGATGTCATAGAACATGTCATATGAGGTCATAAGCAGTGCATTGCGGAGGTGCAAGTGTTCGTTAGCTCTGTTAACTATAACCGGTGAATTAGTGGATTTTGTTTTTAGGTCAGAACGCTAATGTTGTCACTGGCATATTCACCCAGCTATAACGATACTTTAACCTTTGGTTTTTTTTCAGTGAATTTCTAAGGTTTAAAAAAAAATATATATATCTTTATATCACACCTAACTATAACGTTACTTTAACCTTTGTTTTTTTCAGTGAATTTCTAAGGTTTAAAAATATATATATATATCTTTATATCACACCTAACTATAACGTTACTTTAACCTTTGGTTTTTTTCAGTGAGTATATATGTGCGTGTATATATGTATATATAATATATTCACAAGACAATCTGGTTGGTGAGGGTAGTACCTCATCTTTCCAACTACATTTAAGGGCTGTGCCCAGCGTGCATGTGTAGGGAAGCGAGGCGGTCAGGGTCCACCGGGTCGACCAGAGGCCCCTCCCACAGGCCTGTACGGGAAGGGGTGCAGAGGGCAGGGAAAAGCCAAAGGCTGGGCCCTACCTTCAATTTGGCTACAGAGTGCTGTTTCAGTGAAGTCATTGATTATGCCATTGGTGATGTAATGGGATGTTACCAGTCATACAATTGATGTCGTTTGAGATTGTCATCTGTGACATCATTTTGTGGTCATAAGCAGTGCACTGCAGGAGTTCTGCTTGCCTATCTCACCAGAACTACAAATTCCTGTTAGGTTTTGGATTGTAGCCTTAATGTGCCTTCAAGTGAAGTGTATAAAAGTGGCATTGGTGCCTTTGTAGGAAGGATTATGTCATCTGTTATATAATGTTCTACTTGTATAGTGTACAACTACCACTAGAGTGTTGAAATGCTGGTTTACACAGAAAAGGCACTTTTTTTCATTGCTATTAACTTTGCCCTCTTTAAACGACCCCCTCCGCTGGAAAAGAAAACAGTCTACAAACAAATGTACAGTACATTCGTTCCAACAAGTACACCATTGCATGTAAAAGACCATAGGGGAAGTTTTCTCAGCTAAAAACTCCAAAACAATAGGATACAAATTAACCGGATTTAACAGGCATGTTGTCCATTACTTCATTTTTTGCTTGTAAGGTATATTTTTGTGGAGACATTTGCATCTATTTAATGTATATATTCATTTATCCACTCAATGATGGCAACATCAGTCGGGTGCTTTCCCATATTTTTGATTAAAAATTTTTATTCAATGTTTGTGAATAGTGGGATTGGTCAACCAGTCATGGCATGAACGTCTCTGATTGGTTTGATGAGTAATTTGAAATGCCACCAGCCCTAACATACCTGTCTAATCAATAATTGTAATGGGAAATTATTGCTAACAGTGGAAACAGACAGCTGCCATCTTCAGTTAGTTATGATGGTTAACAAAGGAAATTATTGGGAACAGCAGAAGCAGGCACCTATTCTGGGTCAATAAAGACTTCTAATTGTTATGTGTTTTCTACAGTTGTTGTGCCACTGTGAAGTGTTTGGTCGTTTGGGGATTACATTACAAACAGTTGTAATATTTCTATCATAGACTGTTTGAGTCAGTTTGTGAAGATAGACTGTAAGTAGGGATACTGGGGATATGTTAGGTTAGTGAGTCATTTACAGTGACTTATAAGTTTGATTGGTGAGCGTGAAAGGTTGTACCGAAATGCGTCTGAGCTCATGGCAGCTGGTGCATGTGCTCGCAATGTAAATTATCATGACTTATTTTTGCGGCTAAACAAAAATTCTATGCAACCCGTATTGAGGAAACAAAGAATTCTGCCAAAGAATTATTTAGAACGGTTGCCACCTTGGCCTCACCTAGGCCCACCATAATTCAACCAAGTCAGGAATTATGTGAAGAAATTGCTAATTTCTTTCTGTCCAAGGTGGAATCCATTTTCGTGGCCTTTAGTGGGGCAAGCTTGGCCAGGACGAATGTAGGTGGGGAAGAATTCAAGGCAGGGAGGGCCCCCACCTCCACTTTTGAGATATTTTTGCCAGTGTCCCCTGCTGATACTCAAAAGATCCTCATGGATGTAAATTCAGGGTCACCATATGACCCATGTCCAGTTGCGGTGATCAAACTGGCCCCGGGCCCGATTGTAGGAACCTTGTCATCCATATTTAATACTATGTTTCTAACAGGGCATTTCCCCATTCGTTGGAAATTGGCCTCTATCCTGCCCCTTTTAAAAAGCCCAGCTTGGACCCTAAAGACCCGAACAATTTTCGCCCTATTTCGAGACTCCCATTGCCAGCAAAATTGATCGAAAAAATAATGAATAGGCAATTAAGCCTTTTCTTAGCAAAGACTCAAGCGTTGGATCCCTCTCAATATGGTTTCAGAGAGGGACACAGCACAGAGTCCGCACTCATTAAAACCACAGAGGAGATCAGGGAGGCTGTTGATCGAGGAGGCAGGGCGGCCCTGATCCTTTTGGATCTGTCCGCTGCCTTCGACACGGTCCATCACGGTATACTAATGGACCGTCTAAAAGCCTTTGGAATCTGTGGGAAGGCCTGGGATCTTGTGAGATCTTTTCTTGCTGACAGAAGACAAATCGTGGCACTGGGAGACTATCAGTCCAATTCTTTTGCACTGCCCTGTGGCGTCCCACAGGGGTCCTCTCTCAGCCCAACGCTTTTCAATGTTTATGTCAGTACTTTAGCCCCTATTATAAGCGCATTTGGATTTGGTCTCACCTCCTATGCGGATGATACCCAAATTGTGGTATCGTTGACACCAGGCAATGAGGCAGGCATTGAGGGACGTTTCCAGGACTGCATGCTGTCAGTGGGAAATTGGATGGCAGAGAACTGCCTAAAGCTTAACTCGGGCAAAACCGAGGTAATATTGTTCGGGAACAATGCCAACTTTTGGACACCCAAGTGGTGGCCGGACTCGATGGGCACTCTCCCCGTTCCCACAAATAAGGTAAAAAACTTGGGTGTAGTAGTGGACGAGAGACTTACCTTCGGGCCCCAAGTAAATGCAGTGGCATCAAAAACAATGTTTGTCATGAGAATGCTAAGGAAAATATTGCCATTCTTGCCCCTAGAAAGTAGACAAACTGTGGTCACGGCTCTCGTGATGGCGAGATTGGACTATTGTAACAGTCTTTACCTAAATGCTCAACAGAGATCCTTGAATAGGCTACAGGTGTTACAAAATGCAGCAGCTAGACTGCTCACAGGAACATCGAGATTCTCTCCGGTATCTCAAGACATTAAAAAGTTGCATTGGCTCCCAGTAAGGAGCCGAGTACGCTTTAAGGCTTTATGTATTGTTTTTAAAGCACTCCAGGGCACAGGGCCGGAGCACTTAAAACGACGATTCCAATGGTATACTCCGGAAAGAACATTACGATCAAAGGGGGCCAAGCTGGTCGTAGTGCCACGTGTAAAAAAAGCCCAATGGGGTGGCAGAAGTTTCCTTCATGGTGCGGCAAAAGCTTGGAATGATTTGCCGTTTCATTTAAGAAACACCATGGATCTTCTGTCCTTCAGAAAGGGCTTAAAAACATGGCTCTTTTCAGAATGATCCGGTCACAACGTTCTTTATTCCGCCTACGGCACTCAGAAGATTAAGCTAGCGCCAGGACACCTCCGGGTAATCGACGCGCTTTATAAATGTCATTAACATAACATAACATAACATGTTCATTGTATAGACTGTATCTTGAGGTAAGTTGTTATAATCATTTTGTTTTGCGAACAATGGAAAGAAGCATTGACCGGTGTTTGCCCCCACGTTCACACACTTACTCAATATAAAGATAAGAAGAGTTTGCTGCTGGCTTTGCAAATAATGGGGAATCATGCATTGCCTCAGTCTTGATTGTGAACTCCTAAGAAGCCAAAAGGAAGAGATCTGTGAGTAAGAAGGAGACATTAGGACTAAAAACACTTGAAGGTGCCCAATTAACTCCTACCATCCATATCACATGACTTTGCTCACCAGTGACATCACTCACGTTAACACAGTTTGCTCAGTATGACTTGTCAGCACTACTTCAGCATGAATTAGTGCTTTCATCAGAAAGAGGGCGTGGAACCGTAGCATAAATATCGAAACCCACAATCATACACTGCCATATAGGAGCCTTGCTTGTAACTATTTGTACTTTGTTCACATGGAATGTCGCATCCTAAGCATGTCATATAACCATTACCCCATATGCAGTCATGTGACCTAAATAACACTTCCAATAAAAATCAAACAATTGCTCTAATACCTAGCCACTTCATCTCAGACTCAGTAAATTAAGTTGCCAACTTAAACTTACACACTGTTATATATATGTAGTTCATCTAAACGAGGAGATTTGAAAGGTTCTGTGTTCCATGTTCATAGCTACTAAGTTGCTTAATCAGTCATCTGAGTTCTCCCCTATCACCTTACCTGAACATCAACAGTTGTTTTTCAGATATTAAGCACTAACACACTCGCACATAGCAAATCGTATTCTACATGAACACCTTCACAGCTATGAACTAAAAATAAAACATAATCGCAGAAACTGACTTAATTCACACCCACTTAATGCTGAACTGTGCAAATGCTAATGGACAAATCAACCCTCTGTGATTCCCAAAAGGCCACACATGATGGATATACACCCAGACCTGTTCACACACCTTCTCCATCAACAACTGGAAAAACCACTCCCACTGATCAGCAGTATACTGAGATGAACACATGCAAAAGCATAGATCACAGTCGGAGACATGCATCAGACAAGTTCACACTTAACCATATTCACACACAGATGATTTTATGTAGATCTGCAAATATCCACAGATCATCTACAACCCAACATTCAACAAACATACTTTGTAACTTGACTACCAATTTTTTTATGACCATTTACTTTAAACATAGTTATTAGTTCCTTTTATTTTTTTATCAGGATCATACATACCTAATCGTTCTACAACTGTATCAGATTGTACCATGCCTTTACCCAAACTAAGCTATATTTATTTTTAGTAGAGCTCTCTCATCCTGTGGTGAAAGCATATTCTACCAATTTGAACTCTTACATACTAGAGTGTTGGTGGTAAGCTTTTCATTCAGAAACCTACATGGGTTTTCTCCAAGTGAATGGTGTTCGATTTCTTCATTGTTGGGTCCTGGATGGTAGTAGTTTTACCTCTCAAACACGTATTAAGAGGCACATTGGTTACTCTATAGTTTTTGTAACTGTTATATAATGTATTTCTTCTGTAAGGATTTGTTAGGTTATATGCACATTCAAAGAGGCGTACTTGATGCTTTCGGGTTTAAGGAAGCTGTTTGCCTTACTATGGCTTCACGTTAACTCTAGGCTGTTCAACACCCACAACCCTTGTCGTTCAGCTGCGTTGATGCACTTTTAGAGCTGTGAAACCCACACAGGCAACAACAAGTTTATTTCCCTATGGTTTGAGCCCCTGCTCCTTTACAACATCCAAATAATTCTGCTGAATTACACTGTCCTACTCTACCTTTGATAGAACGTCTTAGAAACTGGACGATTGTCAACTCTGTTGGGACTTTTCAAAATTAACTGTTACATGGAGATAACCTAATCTCCACAGAAACTATATGGATGTTACGCATTTTAGTTTTTTTTTTTTACTCACTCAAATGATGATCTGCGTTCTAATCTGTTTACATATTTTACAAATCTGCTGCCTTTCTTGTTAACATTATTTTAGCTCTCTCTCCCACAGATCCGATTGAGCCGCCTAAGCACAGATTTGCTTGAACAACATGACATGTACTTAAGCCCTGACCTTCAGGACCACATGCAGCCACAAGTGGAAGCGGCCCACAAAGTAAAACACTATTACCGTTTTTGGCTTCTGCCCCAGCTTTGGATTGGCATCAGCTTTGACCGGCTAACCCTTCTGGCCTTGTTTGATAGGTGAGTGGATTTCTTGAAGCTTACTTATGGATATTGGGGCACCTGATCGCTTACCATGGAACCTGAGATAAAGAATTATAATGGAACAGTGGTTTGTGATTTGCTCATTTAAACATGTATAGGACAATAAATGTCGTGACAATGCAAATCAGAGTTTTAGTGCACAAAGATATTATGATGCAGAGATTAAAAATATTCAAACTGACTTTTGTGACAAAGAGTAATTACCGAACAAAAGTGATTGATTCTCAAGTGACTCACAGGACACGAGGAAATACAAGGTGTGAAAAAATGAAAGCCAGGACAAAACATCTTGGTTTGTACTGAATTGAATAGTTTCAGTTAAGAAATGACTTAGTTCAAACTTCATGTGTTGGCACTGTTTTGACCCCAGAAAATAACCGGGTCCTGACGCCGCCACGGGCAACACAGTTGTTCTGCTGTGTTTTCCTAGGCCTTTTGCCAAAGACACTTTTTAGGTCTCGCGCCTAGCGTTGCAGTGGGCAGCACTGCTCGCGCAGCGCGAGACCTCTTGTATGGGCTTCAGAAAGCTAACCACACGCTCGTGCGTGTGGTTTTGCTTTCGCAGGCTGGCATTGGCTGTAGCGTGCTTTTTTTTAAAAAAAAAAAAAGCACGCAATTGGGCAAAGGCGGGCGCATGTCCCGCCTTTGCTCTGCCCATTCCCGTCCGTGTCTAGGACGCGCATCAGCGCGCGGCACAGACGACAGGCTCCCTCGCCGCTCCTCTGTGGTGCGCGCGCACCACTGGTTTCGATTCCCGCGTTCGGCTCCTCTGTGGTGCGCGTGCACCACAGGTTTCGATTCCGTGCTTGTTTTTACTCTTTTCAGTTGTTGTACGCTGTTGGGAAAGGGCTTTTCAGATGAATCAAAGTCTCTTAGCTCTGTATTTACAAAGTATACATTGGCACTGCAGCACTTAGAAGGGTATTCTAAAACCATTTGTTTATTTTATTTTCAGTGTCGATTGTAGGGTGCGATGTGGAGAGGTGTCTGGTATGTGAAAAGATTTTGCAGCTTTGTATTGTGATGTGAATTATTGCTGTCTCTGAGGGTGTGCGACATGATTAGGGTGTGGAAGTAGGAGAGCAAGAATAGATTCCGAAATGGAGTTGGAAGGGTTACGCTCCTCTGAGAGAATTCTCAAGCCGAGTATCCCATGGGAAGCTGCCCTGAGGAAATGTTTAGTTTTGTCGCTCACACGCACTGCTTGGAAAGCAGGTCTTGACTCACCTGGCAGTGGCAGCCTGCGCTTTCCTGGATCGCATTGTTTATGTACGTTTTTAACTTGCTGTAATTCACGGTACCCAGCCTTATTGATCTTATCCTCGCAAGGTGCTTCATGGCTGATTTCATTCCCCCTACCTCTGTCAGTGTGTCATCCTCTGCCTACATCAATCGAGAGAGAACTGCCAGAGTATGCCTCTCACTACTCCGTCAGCTCCATTGCCCACCTGTTCTCTTCCTTTGGGTTGTTAGCTGTGACCCCTAGTGCACCACTTTGTTGAAGGCTGCATTAAGCCCAAACATTTTCTGCCCAGATTAGATCTTTCAGCTTTTTAAATTTCGCCTAGGTTTTCTAACCCCGGGGACTCTTAAGCTTGTGCAACTCGTCCAACCCTCTACACCCCTCGATAGTGTTTTTTAGCGATTGTTTGAGGAGTTCAGGGCTAGTAACAAGTCCCTACAACACTCTACATGTCACCATCATTTCCTGGCGATGGACTCGTTTTTTGTGTGTTTTTTTGCCCCAGCTCGCCAGTGTCCCTGTTGCATACATAACAAGCTTATCCAGGCCAGGTTTTTCATTTGATATTTGTATGTGCGATAAACAGGAGTACAAATCCCAAAATGCAAAGAAAAACTGTGCTGTGCTGTGCTGGATGCTTATGTCTAGTACAGACCATGAACTGTGCTCTTGCTGTAACAAGACTCAGTAGGTGTCGAGAACGGCAAAGGAACTGTCCGTCAAGGTTGAGGTGCATTGGCTGGGGTAGGTGTGGTCCCAGTGCTGCAATAGTACGTGGTATTACTGGAATACATTTGCATAGCAGATCTGCTTCTGCTAATAGAACAGAGGAAGCTGCTAGTCAGGATTATGCTGCTGTGTTGGCCCTGGTACTGGAATAAAAAGTGTTCCAGGTCATGATTGAGCTGCATTGGCTTTACTGCATGGCTACCATTACCAGAATGGCAGGGTGCTGTTTGTCAGAATTGCGGTACATGGCCAGAGCTGTCTATGGATATAAGTTCTGTAATTGAAGAGGTTTGTGCTGTGGGTAGACTTTCTTCACACGGGCGTTAGTGTTCATGTGAACTCCTAACATGGGGCAGACATGTCCTTTTCTTCTCGACGCTCACATCCAGCGCCTGTTTTCCCTTTTTCCCAAGATAAGAAGCTGTTTATCCAGAAGCTGAAATGCTCTGGAAAACCCGAGGCTCTGCAGTGGGCCTGGAAACCTGCTGCACAGCGCAGATAAAAAGAATGGAAACAAAGCCGGAGGGGTTAGAGGGCTCCCTGCCACTCACCGCACCAGCTCCTGGTATGTTCCCAGAGACTCTTGCCTCTGGCCGCCGTGTCCAGGAAGTTTAGTACTTTCTCTCAAAGCAGAGGGGAAAGGCAATTTCTCAGAATTCACGCACCTAAAAACTGAATATTTAAAATGTGTGGTTTCACGGTAGTCCAATTGTATTGCCATCTGAGGCTACCTTCTTAAGTGTTGGTTACCAGGGGCACAGCTTAGTAAATGATGTTAGAGGCGGTGTGAGGCGGCAATTTACCAACAAGCTTTACCCAGCTAAAAAGAATGGAGCGGCCTGGGGCAATGGAAAGGTTTAGGAACATTGGGTTTCAGTTTTTTGGAAAAAGTAAGTAGGGCATCCGTGAGAGTCTTCTGGATTATGCTGTCCACTGTAGTCTAGCTCCTTATTGAAATGGAGGACAGAGAGACTAAGAAGAGCAGGCTAGGCTAAGCCCCTACTTCACACCAGCAAACCAGGCTTAGGATGGGCACCAAGAGCAGGTCTAGTAGTATGCCAGACCTAGCAGCGGACCATGCGTGGAAGAAGGAAGGAATCCGAGAGAGCAGGCTAGGTAAAAACTGAAAAATAGTAGAACATACTGGATTCAAGTGCTGAATGACATTGTAGTTTGGTTTGTTCTCCTGGGGTGTACAGTTGTCAATTTTTCGGTTTCAAGTGGGTGTCCAGTTTTGAGCTACCTTTCCCAATTATGTGGCTTTGCCATTCTAAGTGTTTGTGAATGTAGTAGGATTAATTTAACTGTTTCACAATAGGTATATTTATTTAAATCATGGGTACTCGCAAACCTTTCCAAGGGGGCCAAAATGTATGCTCTATCGCATGCCCGAGGGCCGCATTGTGAGGGTTAGGGTGGTATAAGGTGGGTCAGGGGGGAAGAGAAGCATGTAGACAACCGAGCTTTCACGTGGCCTCTGTCTGCCACACACGCTTTAACCTCATGCAACAAGAATGAAAGACAAAGCATTAACTTTTGATGTAAAACGCGAGCTACTCATCCAGTGATTGAATTGCACAAAGTGAAACCAGAAATTCTGGGATCAATCCCGACTTCCCCACTTGACCAAATTGTTTGATCCAAGGCACGTTGCCTTCCTTTTCTTCATTACATCATATGAAAGCACCTTGAAAAATATAAGTTCAGAATGTTGCTGTAAAAACCTTCTCTTGTGTATGATATAACAAACTATAATGTTGTTCCAGTTATAACAGCCCTAGGCCACAGAGAGGGTGCTCCTGACAATCACTTGCCCCTTGATTCACTAATGTCATTTTTGTCAGGGGGTGGGGGAGGGGGGTGTCATGAATGTTACAAAGTTCATGTTTGAAAATTATCACTTGTAATAAATGCCTCCCAATGCAGTTCTATAATCGGATGTACTAAGATAAAACGCTTCTACATGTTAATGAAATTCACTTTTTGATTTTGTAGAGTTTCTCATATTTTTGCATGATTAGTGCAAGATGTCTTTAAAAAGGTGTTCCTAAAAATAAGTTGGGCAGGACATTCTTTGCTTCCTTACCATTACTTTGGTTAAAGTTGAAATAAATGCTAGTCTGCTTTCTAAATGTTTGTACTCTGTCAACTAAACAGCAGCCCAGGGGTGCTGTTTTACCGGGGGCTGCATATAAAGGTCAGGAGAGCCGCATGCGGCCCCCGGCCCGTACTTTGAGTATCCCAGATTTAAAGGATATTATTTTCCAGTATAACCTGAAGGCAGTGCCATTGAAATAGCTAACACTTGGGCAACTGAATGACATTGCACTTTATTGTGCATATGGTGGTAAGGATTGTCTAATGTATACTGTTTGAGGGCGAGGAGTTAGGGTGGCTTGAGCTCGAAGAACTTCTGATCTAGCTAACAATGAACCATCTTGATGGCTTGGAGCTAATTGGTTGTTCCAGGAGTTTTCTCCTCACCCACTGGAATGTGACAGGATATCACGATACAATGATTTGAAGGGAGATAATAGAAAGAGTAGATGGAACCAGACTGATGCAGGAAGATGTGAGACCCTAAATCCAAGTCAACACCCCCAACACCATCCTCGCAGCAGCAGTTTAGGGGCCGTAGAGTAGACGTAAAAGGAACAAAGCAAGTGGGGGCAAAGGTTACAAAAGTATACCTGTAACAAACATTTACCCACTAAGCTATCTTAATAAGGCTGCAAATGTGAGATTTAGCATTACATGCACTGCTGTGGTGCAGGTAAGCTATTTTAAGATGTCTGATACTGTGACTATTGCTTTGGCCAGCATTGCTATGTCAAGAATAATAAAAACTGAGTTTTATACAAACTGCTATTAAGTATCATCTCTTGGACCTTCCATAACCTCAACATACAGAAGAATACTCAATATTTCTGTGTAAGGAAGGTGGCAACCCTTCCTACAGGTCTTCAATTGATACAGGGAAGCATAGTTCGAAGCCACAGGCAGATGCACCCCACGACAACAGACAGGTACACAGTGGTGGGTGTGATTAATGCTTCTAAAACATGGGGGCACAAGCTTCCTTCTCTCACAGAATAGGTACAGAGCAGCATCAGCAGTGCAAGAGTCGCTTACAAAACAGAGCCCGGCATTAGCAGTGTAGCTTTCCCTCTTTGACCAAACTGATACATAATGTGCATCAATTGACAAGCCTTCCATGATCACAGAAGTACACCACACTATCCTGCACACAAATGTACAGATGGGCATCAGCAGTGCAAACTTCCATTCCTTATGAAATAGGTACAACATATGTCAGAAATGCAAGCTTCCCTTCTTAAGGGAACTGGTACAGCATGGTAACAGCGGTGGACCGAATGCTACAGCGGGGAACACATAATTTAAGAGCCAGCTTCAGTTCATGAAGCACTATGTCCCAAGTGTCCGAGTTCCCCGTAATGCCTGAGAGTGTTGTGAAGCTACAACACTGCATTGATCGGATTACTGTGGTCATCATCCCAGGTGGCCAGTGCTTTAAGTTGGCTGAAAAAGGTGGGAAGTCTCTAAAAGGAGCAATGACAGAGAAGTGTACATTGGAACACAAAATTAAGGGTGGGACTTAAAAAAAAATGAAAATCCTGTGCTTTACAAGGCGTGCCAGTATTTGGGTGCCTCTTTGAAATGTATGTTATTGTATGAAGGCATGTAACGCAACTGTCATACGCCTAGAATTGTAACATTTTCAAATCTAATTCACATCAGAATCATTGCTGTTACTCATTCATTTCATACTGCTAACAAGCAATGGAAAAACCGATAGCAAGGCTGGCAGCAAAAGCGACGCAGTTACTGCCAGCCTTGCATCTCGTAAACAAGAATTATAAGTAAAAGTGCGTGTTTACGCACTGCTTGCAGGTTTTCAAAACACATAAATAAAAGGCATTGTCATTTACAATTCCAATAGCTCAAACTCTCACAAATGCGAGACCTATTGCATTGCAAATGCTTGTTTTTATAGCACACTGTTCATGCAATCAGTGTGCACTGCTTCTACTTTTTTTACGAGCCACCAGCTCCTGTCCTTAAAGCTGTAGTACCAGCTTCTTGTGAGACCTCCTGAGGCTCCGTGTGACCACAGGCACTCACACAAAGGGGGCCCCTATCTGAACGGATAAAGGTAGTGGGATCATAGGGGAAACGAAGGGACAATCAAACAAGCAAAAACCCCTACCTATTTGTTTAACAATATGCTTTACGTCATATGATATAAAAGTCTGAACAGTGCTGGAGAATAGAAGAAACAGAAGTATCACAAAATACATTTATTTTTCCAATAGAAATACAAAATACTCAAATATAATACAACAACGATTATTAAATAAATATATATTTATACATAATCCCACCACTCATTCAAACACATTCACATATGCAAACATACTATCATACCTCTTTCGTACAAGCAACCAACATACATACAATAACTAAAGCAACACAACAAAACAATGTACACAAAAAAATGGACCCCAGATTTCCTTAGAGGTATAAATCAGAATATTTTGGAAAGGTACCAGTATGTTCAGTACATATCATAAATACAATAACACGACACTCAAACAAGCGTAGGAGTATCACAAACGCCCGACGCGCTTCGATGTACAAGCCGGATGTGGCCAAACACCTTCATCAGGGGCGTTGATACCACAACAGTGAGGTGGTGGGAGAATTTCTGTATATCAGTCAGACTTCTGGTTAACCAGGCCAGAAAATGCCATGCAGAGAGGCTCAACGAGGTTATCTAAATACAGGCTGGGATGGGATAACGCCTGAGCTGGAATGAGGATGAGGGTCAAATTGCAGGCAAAAAACTACATTAAGATGAAAACGGCCGCCGTTGTACTCAATAAATACGTGCCCTGGGGTTTCCAAAAGTAGTAAACCGGATCTGCAGGATGATATTCAGTAAACAGCAGCAAAGCGCTGAAGCCAGGGAGAAGCTCGTCTGGCAAAAATCAGAGGAGACCCGATAATTGCTAGAAAGTAGAGTGTCTACCAGTCGGGAGGAATAAATGCCAAGAGAAAGGTGCAGGCACTCGCTGGAGCCCTTTCCTCAGGATACGGGAAGAACTCGGATTAGGTTAATATAAACCGCGACATGATGGTCGTTCCTTAGTGACTGATGGAGGGTATCGCAAAAAAAAAACACGCATGGCCTTAGCAGTGTCCTGTGGGCTCCAGATTGCTCTTGCACGGTCCCATCTCCATTCCGCCTAACCGCTATATGGCATTTGCAGAGGTTATTATTGCAGCAGTGTAAATGTTTTTTGTTCTCTGTAAATTTGGCTATATTTTTTCAATTTACGCAATCATACCTTCCTGCCAAGACGAGGCAAGTTCACAGGAGGACAGAGCTTCATTCTGCTACTGTGACTGCTTTCCTCCTTTTCTACAATTCATAACTTTATTTTAAGCTGGTAACAAACGCAGGAGTGAGAAAAACAGAAGCCTGATTTGTTAAGTGGCTTGCTTTTTCCTTGGATGCCACTTGTTGGGAACCTCAGTGGCTTACACTATGCTAATTGTAATCGGGACATCTGGCCCTTCCTCTGATTCCCCCTTATCCGGGCTTCTTCAGTTTCGAGTCCTGATGATGACTCTCTAAATCTCTCGGGTAAAAACATTGTGAACAATACCCATTTGAACTTTTTAGGTTATGTCAGAGGTGAAACTGTTTTTAATTACAGTACAACCCATAATGTTTTCTCCTTGGACCGTTTTCTTTATTTCACACCTTGTATTTCCTCATTGTGTAGTGTGATTCACTTGAGCCCCAAGCATGTTTGTTCACAAATTACTCCTGCATTTTTTCTTTCTTTGTCAGAAAAGCCAATTTGAAAAAATATCCATATTCTCTGGATTATAATATCTTTATGCAGTGTGTTTGATATATATTGTTGTGACATTCATTGTCCTAGACATGATTAATTGCTTAATGTAACAACTCAGGAACCACTGTTCCATTATAATTCCTTCATCATACAGCAATTGTAAATTACCCTTGCACTGCTAATGGTTGTGTACATCAGTGTAGACTGGTCCACCTAAGGAAGGCATTGCGTTTCACAAAATAGCTACCAATTAATTAATGATCCTGCAAAAAGCTCGGAGTAGCCATTTTACTGACAATGCAAGGGTTGGACATAGAGACCGTGTTCAAGGACAAGTGTATATAAAAAATATGTCCATACAACTGGAGAGACAAGGTGACGGTTGTCCCCATCTGCTGTCACATTGTGTTTCAATAAGATCTACAACAAGCCATTTCAATCTTAACACACACAGATTTCTGTGCAATTTGTTATTTAAATTTATTAAGGACAATAAATTATCTCATTTACAGTACTGATGTTTCAGTATTAATACAGATATACTGTCCTTCTGTTCATAAGATAAGTTACTGTTGTAAAATACATCCAACAGAACACTTCTATCAAATTATAATCTTCTTTTGCACTCTTCTGTGTTTGGCCAAGAATGTTTTACATTAGGTTTGTTGTTACAAGTCTGGTTAAACCTTCAAAAAATGAATTTGCATTTGATCCAATTGGTAAAGAATCCTGGTGAATGGTTGTTGAATCATATGGTACCAAAATATTAAGCAGTCTATCAGACAATTGATTTAGTGGTGGAACTGAGTATTTTCTGCCTAATAAGGTTAAGTACAATTTATTATGATATTGTTTGTGTAAATTAATCAAATTGCTGTCTTTCAGTTTGCTGCAGTAGGGCATTTCATAAGGTTAAGGGTTTACTTTCTGAGACATTTGCCTTATTCCTACCCCATAATTTCATTTAACTAAGTGTCTGTCTACTGCCACATGCCAGCAACAGGCCCCTTCATGGTGTATCAGTTAGATAAAAAAGGCTTATTGTACCAGTATTACAGTATCAGTGAGGCATTCTGTGTTTCTAGTTGACATTAGGGGCCTGCAGGAAGTGCAATTAAGTTATAGGTCCAGGCAGTTGTTCAAATAGGCATGACTCTTGCTGGCAGCCTGCTAGTAGGCCTGTCAGAAGGCCATTGTCTTGCACATCTTGAACTTAAAATAGCTGTTTTGTAATCCTAGCTCTGCCGTCAAGAACTTTATTTATCTAGGCCCTTATGGCAGAGACAGGAATATTTCCTTTTGCAATCTGTGTGCTGGTGTATTTGAGTGCCCTGTTTTTTTTTTCCCGTGGATGACTATATTGCAGGCCTGAGAGGTCCACTGATCACCAATCATAATCTACTCTGCAGAGTAGCTAGAGGTGACACAATGGGTTGCTACTTGAGGGGCTTGGAGTACAGGCTTTAATTCTTTAGCCGAAGAGTTTGCTTGTCTGCACTGTTTTTATCTTTCTGAGGTTTATCTACTTCGTGGACTACATATTGTGTATATGACCTGGCAGTAGTTTGTGATGTCATGTGAAATTTGGAATTTCTTCAGGGGCTGGAGTTTAATGTTGTTTTTTAATTTTTTTTATTATGTTAACTTTTAACGCCAAAAATAGTGCAAGATTGAATAGTACTGCAAAGTGATGTACTTTAGAAACCAGGATTGGTTACTCGAGCTACACAGCAGGAGATCTACGTGTAGAGGAGGAATGGAGGGGGCTGATGTTGCTGTTCAAGTAACATAATGGTCTCCTGAAACCACATGTATGTGTATATTGGGCATTCTCAATCAATCAATCAGGGGTTTGTTAAAGCGCAACTACTCGCCCGTAAGGGTCTCAAGGCGCTAGGGGTGGTGCAGGTTCCATTCCATCAAGGAGGGGGGGGTCTGTCGAAGAGCCAGGTTTTGAGGTTTCTTGCGAAGATGGGGAGCGATGTCTGTCTGAGGTGGAGCGGAAGGGCGTTCCATGCTTTGGCCGCGAGGAAGAGAAGGAGCGGCCTCCCGATCTGGTCTTTCTGGTGCGGGGGACCACGGCGTAGGAGAGCTGGGCTGATCGTAGGGTCATTTGGGGTGCGTGGAATTTGAGTCGGCTGTTCAGGTATGCTGGTCCGGTGCCGTGGAGGGCCTTGTGTGCGTGGGTGAGCATCTTGAAGGTGATTCTCGCCTCGACGGGGAGCCAGTGGAGTGTGCGCAGGTGCTGGGAGATGTGGCAGTGTTTTGGCAGGTTGAGGACCAGTCTGAAATGTTAGCTTGGCTGGAGCCCTTCTCAGACTAGTTGACAATCAAAAGATGCATGTTGGTGACCTTGAAAAAGGTTTCGAATTTTAGCTTGTCAGTCACTTTGGTTTAGTTTAGATGGTAAGATTAATTTTAAAGCAGGATACCATCAACAACGGCAATTATTGTGCGGATAAAAATGACATGAAACATGGTAATTGTAGGAAGCTGGCTCTGTACATGGTATTACAACTAGGTGGTTATACCATGCACAGAGTCCAGGGGTTCCCCAAAAGCGTACTGGGCTCAATATAACACCCAAAGTGCTCTATTAGTGGGAGTGTGGGCGAAAAATATACTTTGTATTTTATTTTAAGACCAAGATCTTCTCAATAAGGTAAGTAAGTTTTTAAATAAAAATACTTCTCTTTGAACAATCGACACTTAAAAACTTGTCTGCACAGTTCAATGTTAACCTATAGGAAAAACAATATTGCGGTTAAACAGGTAAGTAAGTAATGCACCTACAATTCCAGTCTTCAGGACCAAAAGTCAGCAAGGGTCAGGTGAGTACCAAAACTGCACCACCAGCGGCACAGGTGCAGCTGGGTGCAGAGGTCAAAATCGGAGTTCAGCCCAAAGCTTTTCAGTGGAGACTGGGGGGTGCCTGGAGCCACACTGCTTGCAGGTAAGTAGATCCAGTCTATGCCCCCTGTAGGAGGGGGCATAGACTGGAGGGGTCCCCCATCTTCAAGATGGCGGGGGCTGAAAGATGTGCTTCACCTCACCTCCCCCATCTTAAGGGGTGCAGTTGGCAGAGGTGGACACACCTCCTATTCTCCTGAGTTTTCCCGCCGATTTTCACGCCCAAAGTGGGGTGTAAACCAGGGGCTGCCTTCTGCTGCTAGCAGCAGAGATTGGGGGTTGCATTACAAAGGCGGCTGTACTTTGAAGCTTCCCCCTTTTGAGCACTGGCCCATCCTGAGGGAGGAGGTGTGACACTTCTGCCCAAGATGTGCATTGTTTCTGGTCTCTGAGAGCAGGGGCTTTACACCCAGAGGTCCAGAAACTTGTCTGGTGGTGGCTGGCTGCCTACAGCTGATCAGAGATGACACCAGGGTTGGTTGGTTTTCAGGGGGGCACCTCTGAGGTGCCCTCTGGGTACATGGTACAATAAATCACACACCGGCATCTGTGTGGATTTATTGAGAGGAGTAGTTTGGTACCAAACACTCCTGTGTTCAATGAAGCCATCATGGTGCTGTGGAACTCGAGTTTTCGAGTTTCGTGCCCATGTACTCTCTGTGACTTCACTGGCACTTACAATATTAAGGAATGGACCCCAATATTGTAGGGGCATATCTGCTCATGCAGATATGCCTGCACCTGTGGTATAGTGCACCCTGCCTTAGTGCTCTGAGGCTTGCTAGAGATGTGACTTACCTATGCCTTCAGACAGTGCTGGCTGACCTGGCACCTTGGCAGGGTGTCATGTCGACTTTGTCGTGTTCTCCCTCACAGGGGCATGCAAACTGCAAGGGCAGTGGCAAGGTCCGAGTGAATGGGGTCCCAGGGGACCCTCTTCAGCTCCCAGGCCCTAGTTACCCAGGGTACCACTTACTAGGGACTTACAGTGGGTAGAAGTAACAATTGGGGATATTATTTTAGGGAAGAAGCACTGGCACATGGGACCTGGATGGCAGGGACCCTGAGCACTACAATTGAAACCACACCAAAACCAGGCAAATAGTGGGTGCAAACCATGCAAAAAGAGGCACTTTCTCACAGTAATCAATGTAGTCGGCCTTGCTACATATCTTGTGATTGCTTATTTGTTTTGGAGGATCCAAAAATGAAAATTCCTGAAATTAAACGTCCTTGTTTGCTAAGTTTTTGAGCGTTACAAACACATTTTTTGCTTTTTATAGGATTGAACTTTATAGTCTCTGCAGCAGTAGAGCTTGTTAACATGGGCTTGAAGAAGGATGCATTACGCCCAATTTGTGCACATTTGTTAGTGTTGGCACTGTAGGAAGCTGTTTCTGTTGCAGAATTCCTCTTCCCCCCCCCCCCACACGCACACGTTTTGCAAGTTTTCTGATGCACTTTGACTTGATGTGCCGTGGGTCCCTGCTAATCAAGTAACCAGGGCCTGTGTTCTTTCCCAAAACTATACCTTGTACCCCCAATTGGCACATCTATGGCCACATGTCAGTTCCTTGTTGAAGGTACCATGGGTACTGTGGCCAGGGAAGGCCTCAAAGGGCTGCAGCACTTATTGTGCCACCCTTCGAGGCCCTGTACCTTTACTTACACACCCACACACCCCCACACACCCCACCCCCCACACACACCCCCCCCCCCCTCTCTCTTGTGGGGACTATATGTGGATACCTGCCTTGTGGGGACTAACCTTTCCCAATGTTTTTAAAATACACTAATAACAGAAAAATGTTAAGAAAAAATTCATGATACAGGATCCTGCTTCAAATTTGCAAATATATTGTTATATAATCGCGCGCACAGAACCATCAATGTGGGGACTTGAACACGTGCTACCATCCTTGTGGGGACCTAGTCCGTAACACTAATTGTGATTGAGTACAGTCGAAGGCACATGGCTAAATGTTTATTTTATCAACAATATACACAAACAACATTATAATCTATTAATATATGAATTGCTGCATATATATTAGGGGTATACATTAAAGACAAGTTATGTTAATGTGTCAGAAAATATCATATCATGCTTAAAGAAAGACACTTAAAGATGTATTTAACCTATTATTAGTGCTTCAAATCTTAGGAGATAAGGGAACTAACACATAAAGGAATTAACATATGGAACCAAGGAATATGGTCAAGTGGAACCCAGAGCTTGATTAGCTGCTTACATTTTTGCCAAAATAGATGTTGAAGTCCCCACAGAGATAGTGTGTGAAGATAATTGTGTTTAAGTCTCCATTGAAAAAGTGTATACATTCAAAGCTTCAATACCATTATATAGAGTGTGAAGCTAATGATGTTCAAGTCCACACGGAGGTAGTTTGTAATTATAGGGATGCTCAAGTCCCCACAGAGATGGTGTGTTATTATAGTGTTGTTCAAGTCCCCACAAAGATAGTGTGTTATTATAGCGATGTTTAAGTCCCCACAGAGAGAGTGCATGAAGATGATTGTGTTTAAGTCTTCATTACAATAGGGCCCGCTTCACAAAGGTAAACTTAGACAAAAAGTCTAACTTTACTACTTTTCGGTATTCACAAAGGTAAACTTAGACCAAAAGTCTAACTTTACTACTTTTCAGTATTCACAAAGCCCCATACAGAGAATGTGAAGCTGATGATGTTGAAGTATAAACATAGCTTGTATGTAATTACAGGAATTCTCAAGTCCCCACAGAGAGGGTATGATATTATAGTGATGTTCAAGTCCCCACAGAGATAGTGTGTTATTATAGTGATGCTCATGTCCCCACAGAGATATTATGGTATCATAATGATGTTCATGTCCCCACAGAGATATTGTGGTATCATAGTGATGTTCAAGTCCCCACAGAGACAGTGTGGAAATATGATTGTATTCAAGTTTCCACTGAAATATTTGTGTAAAGACAAAGCTTAAATACCCATACTGTAAGTGTGAAGCTAATGATGTTCAAGTCCAAACAGCGGTTGTGTGTAGTTACAGGAATGCTCAAGTCCCCACAGAAATAGTGCATGAAGATGATTGTGTTTAAGTCCTCATTAAAATGGGGCCCGATTCACAAAGGTAAACTTAGACAAGAAGTCTAACTTTACTTCTTTTCAGTATTCACAAAGCCCCATACAGAGAATGTGAAGCTGATGATGTTCAAGTCCAAACAGAGCTTGTGTGTTATTACAAGAATGATCAAGTCCCCACAGAGATGGTATGTTATTATAGTGATGTTCAAGTCCCCACAAAGATAGTGTGCTAGTCTAGTGTTGTTCAAGTCCCCACAAATATAGTGTGTTATTATAGCGATGTGTAAGTCCCCACACAGATAGTGCAGGAAGATGATTGTGTTTAAGTCTTCATTAAAAGAGGGCCCGAGTCACAAAGATAAACTTAGACAAAAAGTCTAACTTTACTACTTTTCAGTATTCACAAAGCCCCATACAGAGAATGTGAAGCTGATGATGTTCAAGTCCAAACAATGCGTGTGTGTAATTACAAGAATGCTCAAGTCCCTATAGATAAGGTATGTTATTATAGTGATGCTCAAGTCCCCACAAAGATATTGTGTTATAGCGATATTTAAGTCCCCACAGAGATAGTGCATGAAGAGGATTGTGTTTAAGTCTTCATTAAAATAGGGCCCAATTCACAAAGGTAAACTTAGACAAAAAGTCTAACTTTACTACTTTTCGGTATTCACAAACCCCCAGACAGAGAATGTGAAGCTGATGATGTTGAAGTATAAACAGAGCTTGTATGTAATTACAGGAATTCTCAAGTCCCCACAGAGATGGTATGTTACTATAGTGATGTTTAAGTCCCCACAGAGATAGTGTGTCATTATAGTGATGTTCAAGTCCCCATAGAGATAGTGTTATTATAGTGATGCTCATGTCCCCACAGAGATATTGTGGTATCAGAATGATGTTCATGACCCCACAGAGATATTGTGGTATCATAGTGATGTTCAGGCCCCACAGAGACAGTGTGGAAATATGATTGTATTTCCAATGAAATATTTGGGTAAAGACAAAGCTTAAATACCCATACTGTAAGTGTGAAGCTAATGATGTTCAAGTCCAAACAGAGGTTGTGTGTAGTTACAGGAATGCTCAAGTGCACACAGAGATGGTATTTTATAGTAGTGATTTTCAAGTACCCACAAAGATAGTGTGTTTTTATAGTGATGTTCATGTCCCCACAGAGATAGTGTATGAAGATGATTGTGTTTAAGTCCCCACTGAAATAGGGCCCGATTCACAGAACTAACTTAAGACAAAATCCTAAACTTACTACCATTTTGGTATTCACAGAAGGCACTTACTCATTTGGTATTCACAGAAGGCACTTACTCATTGATGAGTAAGTGCCTTCTGTGAATACCAAATGAGTAAGTTACTCAAAATGAGTAAGTTACTCATTTTGATATTCACAGAAGGCACTTACTCCTCAATAAGTAAGTGCCTTCTGTGAAAACCAAAATGAGTAAGTGCCTTCTGTGAATACCAAAATGGTAGTAAGTTTAGGATTTTGTCTTAAGTTAGTTCTGTGAATCGGGCCCATAGTGTGTAAAGTCAAAGCCTAAATCTCTTTACAGAAAGTATGAAACTAATGATGTTTAAGTCCACAAACTCTGTGCATGGTAATAGGGATAAAGATAAAAGAAGGAAAAAGTATCAGCACAAGAGGTACCTATCGAGTGGCTTTTCAAGCGAGCGGTATTCTTATTTAGTTACTCACTGCGTCACGTTCGGCCACCTGTTGAGTTACCTACTCATACGTCTCTTCTGGGAACACGGCGAAGCTGTACAGGTTTGTGTGTAATGATAGGAATGTTCACGTTCCCTCAGAGACAGTGTGTGAAGGAAATCATGATCAAATATCCACACGGATAATGTGTTGATAAAGTGAAGTTAAAGTTCCCTGAAAGATTGCATGTGATTACAGTGATGCTCATTCCATGGGGCGTGGCATGAGCGGCCAACATGGAGAACACCTGAAGCAAGTCTCCCTGCTTTTCTTTTAATCAGGCTATTATCTGTCCATGCAATGGTAATTTCACCCCCAGGTCTGTGGCCTAGTGCTGGAGGGCCTGGGGGGGGGCACACCACCTGTTTCTGGGTCCTGCTTTGTCTGGACCTGGCCGCTGGGCCTCATGGGCCGGGGGCAAAAGCGGGGATGCCTCGGCCTGGCACTGCCACTATTGATTGGATGAAGTGACCTGCGGAGTGCTTCCTGAAGGAAATCAATTTGTCCCGGGGGTCTGGTGCTCTGTGGTCCCCTACTGCTGATCACAGTAGGGAGTCAGAGGACCAACACAGCGAGTCAGCAGAGCTGCAGTCCAGAAAGACAGGCCACGGCCTGGCGGCCAAATGCAAAAAGAACAATTGATGGACAGAATGCAGAACAATGTCATACATTCACCCCAGTACAGAGATCTGGGCATAAATCCATCATTTTTTTACTCCCCATGCCATTTCAGTTTGAACCCAGCCATATGCAAATCAGTCTTGACCCTGCGCCCAATGGGAACAGTCCAGCCCGAATTGCCAGGCCAGGTCTTCCCTGGAGTGGAAATAAGCATCCTAGGACCGGTTTCGGGGTTTCACCCCTCATCAGCCAGGACAGCTTGACTCCAGTGGCATGGAGAGCACGGAACACTGGTCTAGAGGTGCGATTGTGGCATGGAACTCTGGTGGCTGGGCCTAGTTTTATTGGTACCGAGCAGGTGGGTGCTGAGAGACTTAACAGGGGGCACTCTTCAGGCCTTGAACCTGGGGGTTCAGCCACGACCTCCACAGTGTGGCTGCCTCTACATAACACAGCTATGTAACAGGGACGCCCTGTGACTGGTCCGCTGTGGGGCTCCCATGCTGGTGGCTGCAAGTGGGTCCACTCACCCCCCCCAATCTCCCCTCCTTTCCTGTCTCCACCACCTGCCTAAATTATGTGATGCACCAAAGCAGCAAAGACTGGGGCCAGTCACTGCCTAGACAGACCCCCCCACCAGCCTGGCAGCCACCGAATCAGACAAACTAGACACTATACTAAACTCCATAGATATTTCCAGCATCTCCCTGGAAGTAAAGGTTGATTCTGTGGCAACCGATGTGAAACTCCTGTGGAAAAATCACAGATGCCTTGCAGAACACATCACCCACTCAGAGAGAACATTGGCTGAGCTACAGCCACCTACATTTGACCTTCATACTCAGTTACAGGGCTTAGGACATGGTCCGTACTCTGGAACACAGAGCAGGGGTTTCAGAGGACCGCTCTTGCCTCAACAATGTTCGGATAGCTGCAATATGAGTGACTACCTGGTAAAAAGACCTGGTCCCCACCACAGCTTAACATCCTACTTTTCCATCAAGAGGGCCACCTGGGTGCTGGCCTGCCGCCTCAGTGGGAGGCCCTCCATGCTCCATAGTGGCCCAAATACTACATTATAAGGACTGGAATGCAATACTAGATAGGACACTGAGTCCTGACCCCATACAGGTCGACAATAACTGCTTTCTGCATTCTATACACTCACAGTCCAGAGACAGAGGGCCTCTTTTTTTGGGAGTGAAGAGTAAATGTCATGCCTTGGGGGGTCAAGTAAGTCCACAGCGGCAGGCAGTCAACCCAGACGCCAGCAGCTACATTCCACAAATGTTCCGGGGACCACAGAGTTCCTCCTCTGAGGCCTTGGAAAATGGAGATACTTCCTCTGGTGTGCTACAAGAGATGGGGTCACCTTCCAGGGTTACCACCCAAATAGCACATGACCTCCTCTAACAGAGGCCGTGGCAGTACTCCCTCGGTGCTTATCCTTCATCACCCCAGGGTCCTTGGGGTGTCTCGGGCTCCTGCCCATAGGGCCACTACTTCAGAAGCTCGATATACCCTTCAGGTCACACTCACACATTTACACTTCTGTTTCTCCATCAAGAGCATGGGCTCCTCTCCCATCTATGACTCCTTTTCTCACGATCCATGCCCCAATTAGGACTTACCTTACCTTGTTTTGTTCTGACTTGGTGAGGAGTGCAGTCTGTGTGTGGGCGGTGGGAGCGGGTGTGTGGAGGCAGGTGAAGTGGCAATGTCAGCAGGCAAAGGGGCCCACTGTGGACTGAGGTGCAGCTCGGCAGCAGCATTCATAGCAGCGTCCAGGGTTGAGCAGGTGGAGTTAGTCAGCGGTGTAGCTGCAGGAGGTGTTTTGATCAGGGTTCCTGGCATTGGGCGCAGCTATACAGATGAGTGGCATAGAGTGGAGTGTTGTAGAATGCAAAACCATAAAGTGGAGTGTTGTAGAGTGGAGTGAGGTAAAGTGCATTGGGATAGACTGTAGTGGCATATAGTGTTATAGCGCACTGTGGAGTGGAGTGTTGTGGAGTGTTGTACAGTAGAATAGCTTAGAGTGCAGTGGCATAGAGAATAGTGGCATAGAGTGGAGTGGCATACAATGGAGTAGTGTACAATGGAGCAGTGTAGAGTGAAATATCGTACAGTTTACTGGCATACAGTGTAGTGACCGAGTTGAATGGCATATAGTGGAGAAGCATAGAGTGGAGTGTGGTACAGAGGATTAGCATAGAGTGTAGTAGCATAGTGTAGTGACATAAAGTGGAGATTAGAGTGAAGTAGAATGGAGTAGTGTACAATGTACAGTATACAATGTAATAGTGTACAGTGGATTGTCGTGTCGTGGAGTGGCGTACACTGCAATAGCGTATAGTACAGTGGTGTACAGTGCAGTGGAATACAGTGACGTGGCATTGAGTAAAATAGTGTAGACTGTAGTGTTGTAGAGTGGCGTTGAGTACACTGGAATAAAATACAATGGAGTAGTGTAGAGTGGAGGAGCCTACAGTGGAGTTGTGTAGACTGGAGTGTGATAGAATGGAGTAGCGTAGAGCTTAATAGTGTACAGTGAAGTGGTGTAGACTGGAGTGGCATAGAGTGGATTAGCTTAGACTGGAGTGGCGTAGACTGGAGTGGCGTAGACTGGAGTGGCGTAGACTGGAGTGGCGTAGACTGGAGTGGCGTAGACTGGAGTGGCGTAGACTGGAGTGGCGTAGACTGGAGTGGCGTAGACTGGAGTGGCGTAGACTGGCGTGGCGTGGACTGGCGTGGCGTGGAGTGGCGTAGCGTAGAGTGGCATAGCATAGAGTGGAGTGCAGCAATTGAAACAGTGTGAAAGTGTGAAAACTGATATAGATGTAATGTGACTGGAATACACTTTGTGAGGTATATGGTAATTTTTGGTAGTATGTATGAATATTGTATGTAGTATTGAAGTTATAAGTTTTATGAAAAATGTGTTATATATTTACTGCGGTACACCGTGGTAAGTTTGTGGTATTCCACTGTAAGTTTGCAGCATACCACAGTACATTCAGATGAGAAGTTAGTAGGTGATTGGCTAATGCCTGTGTTAACCAAAGGTATTACCACAGTACTGCGTAGACTTTTTGCGATTATTTAAATATTTTAAAAATAGAAAATACACTGTAGTACATTATATTTGTAAAATATGGTGTATTTTATGTTTCTTAAGATATATTTTCTTATTTATTTTAAGTACTGTGGCACTCCTGGGGCAGTACTGCGGTACCCCGTACATTTTTTTTTAATATATAGAATCTTAGAAATATTTTTCTCTACCTATTACCACTTTCATAAAGTGGTAATAGGTAGGGGGAAAATATCAAACCTACTACTTACCTATATCTGAAAGCGTAACACAGAACACAGCCAAAGTGTACCTAAAAACATCACAGCTGCCTTTAACTTTTGTAAAGGCAATCATTAGCCAGTCACATAATGAATTGATATCACTATGTACTGCGATACTTCTACAAAATATCACAAAATTGTGCACAAATGCCACAACTACAGATATCACTACTTTAAAATGACTTACAACTTAAAAAATACTTACCCTACATACCTGTAGTACCCAAAAGGATCATCTGTGCACAATAATGTGTAATCCGGCCAAATTTAATACAAATCTGTCCAGCTGTCTTCGCGATACGCATGAGTACAAAGTCTATGGAAAATGCATTGGTGCCCAAGCATGTTTTAGGGCCCTCCTTTTTTCTTTCCAACCAATTGATGAATCGCTGCAAAACTTTGCATACTCTGCTAATGTAGAAAGAGAAATAGGTCTGCAAATTTTCGTGGCGAATTATCAAATTGGTGTAAAGTTATTAATGTGAAAGAATCAGAGGAATCCTCTTTTTAGTAACCCTAACGATAACTACAGAGTGGATACTGTAATCTACCAGTTATAGTTATCCAGGGCAGGACTGGGAACTTAAAACAGTCCTGGCAAAAATTCTAACTTCAGCCCCCATGTGCAGACGTGCTAATGTGTACTAGAACCAGAGCAACTTTTTAAAGTTGCTGCTGGAATCGTGTAACGTGCACCACCACTCCTGGAGGCCGAAACCGGCCTCCAAGTGTCAAAACCGGCCTCCTGGGGCTCCAGCCTCCCGGGGGATTGCCCGCTTGCCCGGCTGGCCAGTCCGGCCATGTAGTTATCTCAAGTAACTGCAACTCGTGCCCTAAAGTAACTATAACTCATGACACCGTTATGCACTTCTTCTCCTCTCGCATATTGCAACACTGATTACATTTTCAGTGACTGCATCCCTAATGACATCTGAAATTACATCATTGATAACAAAACTGTGCAGGACGAGGGTGCAAGATATAGTTACTTTAGGGCATGAGTTATACTAACTTGAGATAACTCTGATTCAAAGAACAATTATGTTACTAATTTTAAGCATACAATTTATGGAGAAACATTAAATACTTCTATTTTGAAGTATACTTTAGTCTTTGCTAGTGACAGGTTCCACAAAAATAAGGCTCGCATCCCAACCTTCTTGGGTGACCACTCAGGGAGTAATACTGAGTATATTGTGATATCGGCAAAGCTTTCCCATCTACTATTAGATTTTATAGTGGCTAGTTATTGTGTAAGTGATCATAATCCCCTATTATCACACTGAATTATTACTTTGCACCCAATAGTTTAAAAAAAAGGATGGGATAGCCTATTCCAAAAGTAAAAGATTGAGGTTAAAATGGGATAAAATTGACCCTATTGTATTCAATCAAAATATTGTGGTCAGAAAAATGGCATCTATTTTAACCTGTCTGAAGGAGGAGACAGGGCCTGACATCATACAAGATGGGTTTAAGAACATTTGCAGGTCCATATCGGATAATTTAAATTCCACCAGATCCCCCAGAGAGTCTCCCCCCACTGATGGGTCAATGCGGCTTGTTCAGCTGCCCATAAACAGTTGATGGCAGCTCTTAAATCTTGTCTCTGTTTAATACAGGAAGTTAAGGATGCAAGAAGGTTTTATATAAATCAACTTTAAAGGGAAGGAAAATTGAAATAAAAAAATAAAGCATGGTAAGACCTCGTAGTGGTGGGGAGGACTAGGGATGATATGACGTTTTGGGATGTGGTAAACCAGCCTTTTTCAGAGCTACAGGCCCCAAAAGTGGCACGCCTAATTCCTGGTGATTTCTGGGTCTCCAATTTTTACAAACTTTTTTAATCAGGAAATAAGTCCAACAATATAGGATGAACTATTGCTTGATTCCCCAAAACCCACAAAGTCTCCCAATTCGCATTAACACCCAGGAAGTGATTCTAGCCAATGGGAAATGTGTTCCCGGAAAGGAACCAGGCCCAGACGGCATCCCTGCGGATATGTTTAAATCAAATATAGACCTGTGGGACACTTGCAAACTAATGTTTTTGAATCTGCTGTCTCAGGTGCTACTCTAGACTCCTGAAGTACAGCCATAGTTGTCCCTATTTTTAATAATGGAGACAGATCTCTGCCATCCTGCTATAGGCCAATTTCCTTATTGGACTCCAGCATTACGGTTCTGGGCCGCGTCCTTTTGATCCATATGGAGAGATGGGCTGTTGAAAATATTATCTTAAAAGAAATCCAATATATTGGTTTAGGCCAGGTAGTGGCACTGTTGATCAGTGCTTAAACCTTTACCTTATAGCAGGTAAATGTGTTAGTGCCGGGGGAGGGACACTACATCTGGCCTTTATTGACTTTTCAAGTGCATTCGATTTAGTGAACTGCTTTAAGGTATGGCATCAAATAGAAAGGATAGGCAATGAAAAAGAACTCCTTGTCCTCATAAGGCGCTTACATCAGGATCTTACGGTTAGGGTCAGTTTTTGGCCCCTCTGGGGCATGCTCCCCTCATATTAGTTCCACCAGGGGCATTAGACAGTTTGGCATATTAATTATGAAGATTCTATTATCTGTTGCTGGTGTTATTCTGATTGTGTTTTTATACTTTATGTCCTTCTCCTCGTACTGTTTATTTCTGTACTTGCTTTTATGGCTTTTGCCGAATAAAGACTCGATTGATTGACTTTATTATTAAAATAATAAATATTTTATTTATGAGGGAACACCCCAATACCCCCTTTCTTGTAACCTTACCATCCTATTCCCTTACCCACCCTAAAAACACCCATACCACCCTTTACCCCTACTCACACCTAAACCCTAAAAAACACCAATATATATATATATATATATATATAATATATATATAAAGAACTCCGCTGCTACAATCGTGCTCGATGAACGAAGACAGACCCAGAAATAAGGTGCAGTATATTTATTAATCAAACGCCCTTGAAATCCGCCATACTATATATATAGGACTGTTTGGGAGCAACACTGAATGTGAAATGGGAACTTGTTCTCGATACAGCAACAGGCTTTGACACAACCCACTGGAGGGTCATTATTTTGACAAATCACGAACCACGAGTCCCAGCATGCAACAACAATGTACCTATCAAGGTATCCACCAGGGGGCAACAAATCATATAAAAAGTAATCGTTTCCTTGTGGTCAGTGATTGGTTATTGTTGTCAAGGCTTACCTTTGAAAAAGTTCATGTCTGAACGAAACGCGTCAGGATTGCCTTGTTGCTGTTCGTCATTAAAGAGAAATTGCCAGAGTTGCGAGTGCGACTTCGTCTGTCCGAAAGGGGAGAAGTTTTGAAATGTGCAGCGGCTTGGTTCTGCCGCAAAGTAGCGCACCGCCAGCAAGAGCGCCATAACCACCCTACCTTGAACCAACTTTGTGTGCTCGTGGAAACGAATTTTGGGTGGCGGACGCCGACACATACTGAATGTGGCATGGTTCCTTTGCAGCCTCGAAAATAGGACTGTTTGGGAGCAACACTGAATGTGAAATGGGAACTTGTTCTCGATACAGCAACAGACTTTGACACAACCCACTGGAGGGTCATTATTTTGACAAATCACGAACCACGAGTCCCAGCATGCAACAACAATGTACCTATCAAGGTATCCACCAGGGGGCAACAAATCATATAAAAAGTAATCGTTTCCTTGTGGTCAGTGATTGGTTATTGTTGTCAAGGCTTACCTTTGAAAAAGTTCATGTCTGAACGAAACGCGTCAGGATTGCCTTGTTGCTGTTCGTCATTAAAGAGAAATTGCCAGAGTTGCGAGTGCGACTTCGTCTGTCCGAAAGGGAGAAGTTTTGAAATATATATATATATATATATATATATATATATATATATATATATATATATATATATATATATATATATATATATATATATATATATATATATATAGATATATATATATATATATATAGATATATATATATATAGTTAGGACATAGTTTCCATAGGATTTTTTTTTTGCTGATAACTTTGGCACCGTTTGATGAATCCTCACGAAATTTTCAAAACTAAGTTGCCAGTCACTTCAGCTGGTGTCTTGAAAGAATTGGGGTGATCCATCAAGTGGGGGCTGAGAAAAAGGGGGGTATAATGGGTACACTATGTAACCATAACATTAGTATCTTGCTGCTTTTCCAAATTGAATTTATATTGCACATTATTAAGCACTATGCACTTTATGGACTTGCACTTTAGTGGGGACTTAGACACTGGATAAAATGTTATGCACTGATTAGCTATATGTGCTTGGACAACTGTCATTATTTTTAGCCTCAATAATCGATTGTTTTAAAATTATAGTATTGACAAGCTCAGGAAAGTATACTATGAGATTTTGGACAAATGTATTTATACAAGACATTTATAGTCCATGTAGGCGAATTTTATCACAAATACGATAGTATGTCTTCCATATCTAGCAGAATAGCTAATCTAGCACTGTCACTTTAAAAGGGGAGAACCTGCCCCCTAGCGTTGTCATGTGATCAAGGCCGGCAACGGCCGAAACGCGTTATGGCGGCTTGGTGGAGCGCGAAATAAATACTCATATGCACTGAATTGGGTCCACTCTCGTTATTGTCACGAAGAACTTGAAAACGAGCGTTCGAAATATATATATATATATATATATATATATATATATATATATATATATATATATATATATATCCAAAACACAGAGCTCTGAACAGAGGGCCCCCGACCCTGGCAGGGTGGCCTCAGCTGCACAGGTACAGAGCATCCTGCAATGACGTCGTCATACAAAGAAAAGGCGAGGCCTGAATGAGAAAGAAACTGCTGCTTTAATAGTGACACACAGCAGCACATTATTGTTTCCAGACGCGTTTCGGCACCTAAATTGGCCTTAATCATTGGTGAGCAAAATAAACAAAGGACTGCTTCGAACTGTTCTATTATTCCTTCATTTCCCACAATCCATCGTTCTAGTCAGGTAAGTTCGAATTTCATAAAAAATGTAATCATTGTTGGCAGTCTTTACACATTGCAGTCCAAATTATTTCTCCATAGTGGCTTTTGCTCCATGTGCTGCCATAAAGAAAATACATTTGTCTTAAAAACAGCAGCCTACTCATTCCACCCGAGGAGGTAAATGCTCCTCTAGCGTCCCTTACTCGTCTCCAGCCGATTATAGTATCAGGCAAATCCTTTCTTTATCGTCGGAGGCGGGCGGGTCATGCCCCTCATAAAATCCAAAACACAGAGCTCTGAACAGAGGGCCCCGACCCTGGCAGGGTGGCCTCAGCTGCACAGGTACAGAGCATCCTGCAATGACGTCGTCATACAAAGAAAAGGCGAGGCCTGAATGAGAAAGAAACTGCTGCTTTAATAGTGACACACAGCAGCACATTATTGTTTCCAGACGCGTTTCGGCACCTAAATTGGCCTTAATCATTGGTGAGCAAAATAGACAAAGGACTGCTTCGAACTGTTCTATTATTCCTTCATTTCCCACAATCCATCGTTCTAGTCAGGTAAGTTCGAATTTCATAAAAAATGTAATCATTGTTGGCAGTCTTTACACATTGCAGTCCAAATTATTTCTCCATAGTGGCTTTTGCTCCATGTGCTGCCATAAAGAAAATACATTTGTCTTAAAAACAGCAGCCTACTCATTCCACCCGAGGAGGTAAATGCTCCTCTAGCGTCCCTTACTCGTCTCCAGCCGATTATAGTATCAGGCAAATCCTTTCTTTATCGTCGGAGGCGGGCGGGTCATGCCCCCTCATAAATCCAAAACACAGAGCTCTGAACAGAGGGCACCCGACCCTGGCAGGGTGGCCTCAGCTGCACAGGTACAGAGCATCCTGCAATGACGTCGTCATACAAAGAAAAGGCGAGGCCTGAATGAGAAAGAAACTGCTGCTTTAATAGTGACACACAGCAGCACATTATTGTTTCCAGACGCGTTTCGGCACCTAAATTGGCCCAATTCGCATTAACACCCAGGAAGTGATTCTAGCCAATGGGAAATGTGTTCCCGGAAAGGAACCAGGCCCAGACGGCATCCCTGCGGATATGTTTAAATCAAATATAGACCTGTGGGACACTTGCAAACTAATGTTTTTGAATCTGCTGTCTCAGGTGCTACTCTAGACTCCTGAAGTACAGCCATAGTTGTCCCTATTTTTAATAATGGAGACAGATCTCTGCCATCCTGCTATAGGCCAATTTCCTTATTGGACTCCAGCATTACGGTTCTGGGCCGCGTCCTTTTGATCCATATGGAGAGATGGGCTGTTGAAAATATTATCTTAAAAGAAATCCAATATATTGGTTTAGGCCAGGTAGTGGCACTGTTGATCAGTGCTTAAACCTTTACCTTATAGCAGGTAAATGTGTTAGTGCCGGGGGAGGGACACTACATCTGGCCTTTATTGACTTTTCAAGTGCATTCGATTTAGTGAACTGCTTTAAGGTATGGCATCAAATAGAAAGGATAGGCAATGAAAAAGAACTCCTTGTCCTCATAAGGCGCTTACATCAGGATCTTACGGTTAGGGTCAGTTTTTGGCCCCTCTGGGGCATGCTCCCCTCATATTAGTTCCACCAGGGGCATTAGACAGTTTGGCATATTAATTATGAAGATTCTATTATCTGTTGCTGGTGTTATTCTGATTGTGTTTTTATACTTTATGTCCTTCTCCTCGTACTGTTTATTTCTGTACTTGCTTTTATGGCTTTTGCCGAATAAAGACTCGATTGATTGACTTTATTATTAAAATAATAAATATTTTATTTATGAGGGAACACCCCAATACCCCCTTTCTTGTAACCTTACCATCCTATTCCCTTACCCACCCTAAAAACACCCATACCACCCTTTACCCCTACTCACACCTAAACCCTAAAAACACCAATATATATATATATATATATATATAATATATATATAAAGAACTCCGCTGCTACAATCGTGCTCGATGAACGAAGACAGACCCAGAAATAAGGTGCAGTATATTTATTAATCAAACGCCCTTGAAATCCGCCATACTATATATATAGGACTGTTTGGGAGCAACACTGAATGTGAAATGGGAACTTGTTCTCGATACAGCAACAGGCTTTGACACAACCCACTGGAGGGTCATTATTTTGACAAATCACGAACCACGAGTCCCAGCATGCAACAACAATGTACCTATCAAGGTATCCACCAGGGGGCAACAAATCATATAAAAAGTAATCGTTTCCTTGTGGTCAGTGATTGGTTATTGTTGTCAAGGCTTACCTTTGAAAAAGTTCATGTCTGAACGAAACGCGTCAGGATTGCCTTGTTGCTGTTCGTCATTAAAGAGAAATTGCCAGAGTTGCGAGTGCGACTTCGTCTGTCCGAAAGGGGAGAAGTTTTGAAATGTGCAGCGGCTTGGTTCTGCCGCAAAGTAGCGCACCGCCAGCAAGAGCGCCATAACCACCCTACCTTGAACCAACTTTGTGTGCTCGTGGAAACGAATTTTGGGTGGCGGACGCCGACACATACTGAATGTGGCATGGTTCCTTTGCAGCCTCGAAAATAGGACTGTTTGGGAGCAACACTGAATGTGAAATGGGAACTTGTTCTCGATACAGCAACAGACTTTGACACAACCCACTGGAGGGTCATTATTTTGACAAATCACGAACCACGAGTCCCAGCATGCAACAACAATGTACCTATCAAGGTATCCACCAGGGGGCAACAAATCATATAAAAAGTAATCGTTTCCTTGTGGTCAGTGATTGGTTATTGTTGTCAAGGCTTACCTTTGAAAAAGTTCATGTCTGAACGAAACGCGTCAGGATTGCCTTGTTGCTGTTCGTCATTAAAGAGAAATTGCCAGAGTTGCGAGTGCGACTTCGTCTGTCCGAAAGGGGAGAAGTTTTGAAATATATATATATATATATATATATATATATATATATATATATATATATATATATATATATATATATATATATATATATATAGATATATATATAGATATATATATATAGATATATATATATATATATATAGATATATATATATATAGTTAGGACATAGTTTCCATAGGATTTTTTTTTTGCTGATAACTTTGGCACCGTTTGATGAATCCTCACGAAATTTTCAAAACTAAGTTGCCAGTCACTTCAGCTGGTGTCTTGAAAGAATTGGGGTGATCCATCAAGTGGGGGCTGAGAAAAAGGGGGGTATAATGGGTACACTATGTAACCATAACATTAGTATCTTGCTGCTTTTCCAAATTGAATTTATATTGCACATTATTAAGCACTATGCACTTTATGGACTTGCACTTTAGTGGGGACTTAGACACTGGATAAAATGTTATGCACTGATTAGCTATATGTGCTTGGACAACTGTCATTATTTTTAGCCTCAATAATCGATTGTTTTAAAATTATAGTATTGACAAGCTCAGGAAAGTATACTATGAGATTTTGGACAAATGTATTTATACAAGACATTTATAGTCCATGTAGGCGAATTTTATCACAAATACGATAGTATGTCTTCCATATCTAGCAGAATAGCTAATCTAGCACTGTCACTTTAAAAGGGGAGAACCTGCCCCTAGCGTTGTCATGTGATCAAGGCCGGCAACGGCCGAAACGCGTTATGGCGGCTTGGTGGAGCGCGAAATAAATACTCATATGCACTGAATTGGGTCCACTCTCGTTATTGTCACGAAGAACTTGAAAACGAGCGTTCGAAATATATATATATATATATATATATATATATATATATATATATATATATATATATATATATATATATATCCAAAACACAGAGCTCTGAACAGAGGGCCCCCGACCCTGGCAGGGTGGCCTCAGCTGCACAGGTACAGAGCATCCTGCAATGACGTCGTCATACAAAGAAAAGGCGAGGCCTGAATGAGAAAGAAACTGCTGCTTTAATAGTGACACACAGCAGCACATTATTGTTTCCAGACGCGTTTCGGCACCTAAATTGGCCTTAATCATTGGTGAGCAAAATAAACAAAGGACTGCTTCGAACTGTTCTATTATTCCTTCATTTCCCACAATCCATCGTTCTAGTCAGGTAAGTTCGAATTTCATAAAAAATGTAATCATTGTTGGCAGTCTTTACACATTGCAGTCCAAATTATTTCTCCATAGTGGCTTTTGCTCCATGTGCTGCCATAAAGAAAATACATTTGTCTTAAAAACAGCAGCCTACTCATTCCACCCGAGGAGGTAAATGCTCCTCTAGCGTCCCTTACTCGTCTCCAGCCGATTATAGTATCAGGCAAATCCTTTCTTTATCGTCGGAGGCGGGCGGGTCATGCCCCTCATAAAATCCAAAACACAGAGCTCTGAACAGAGGGCCCCCGACCCTGGCAGGGTGGCCTCAGCTGCACAGGTACAGAGCATCCTGCAATGACGTCGTCATACAAAGAAAAGGCGAGGCCTGAATGAGAAAGAAACTGCTGCTTTAATAGTGACACACAGCAGCACATTATTGTTTCCAGACGCGTTTCGGCACCTAAATTGGCCTTAATCATTGGTGAGCAAAATAGACAAAGGACTGCTTCGAACTGTTCTATTATTCCTTCATTTCCCACAATCCATCGTTCTAGTCAGGTAAGTTCGAATTTCATAAAAAATGTAATCATTGTTGGCAGTCTTTACACATTGCAGTCCAAATTATTTCTCCATAGTGGCTTTTGCTCCATGTGCTGCCATAAAGAAAATACATTTGTCTTAAAAACAGCAGCCTACTCATTCCACCCGAGGAGGTAAATGCTCCTCTAGCGTCCCTTACTCGTCTCCAGCCGATTATAGTATCAGGCAAATCCTTTCTTTATCGTCGGAGGCGGGCGGGTCATGCCCCCTCATAAATCCAAAACACAGAGCTCTGAACAGAGGGCACCCGACCCTGGCAGGGTGGCCTCAGCTGCACAGGTACAGAGCATCCTGCAATGACGTCGTCATACAAAGAAAAGGCGAGGCCTGAATGAGAAAGAAACTGCTGCTTTAATAGTGACACACAGCAGCACATTATTGTTTCCAGACGCGTTTCGGCACCTAAATTGGCCCAATTCGCATTAACACCCAGGAAGTGATTCTAGCCAATGGGAAATGTGTTCCCGGAAAGGAACCAGGCCCAGACGGCATCCCTGCGGATATGTTTAAATCAAATATAGACCTGTGGGACACTTGCAAACTAATGTTTTTGAATCTGCTGTCTCAGGTGCTACTCTAGACTCCTGAAGTACAGCCATAGTTGTCCCTATTTTTAATAATGGAGACAGATCTCTGCCATCCTGCTATAGGCCAATTTCCTTATTGGACTCCAGCATTACGGTTCTGGGCCGCGTCCTTTTGATCCATATGGAGAGATGGGCTGTTGAAAATATTATCTTAAAAGAAATCCAATATATTGGTTTAGGCCAGGTAGTGGCACTGTTGATCAGTGCTTAAACCTTTACCTTATAGCAGGTAAATGTGTTAGTGCCGGGGGAGGGACACTACATCTGGCCTTTATTGACTTTTCAAGTGCATTCGATTTAGTGAACTGCTTTAAGGTATGGCATCAAATAGAAAGGATAGGCAATGAAAAAGAACTCCTTGTCCTCATAAGGCGCTTACATCAGGATCTTACGGTTAGGGTCAGTTTTTGGCCCCTCTGGGGCATGCTCCCCTCATATTAGTTCCACCAGGGGCATTAGACAGTTTGGCATATTAATTATGAAGATTCTATTATCTGTTGCTGGTGTTATTCTGACAAGCTCAGGAAAGTATACTATGAGATTTTGGACAAATGTATTTATACAAGACATTTATAGTCCATGTAGGCGATAGTATGTCTTCCATATCTAGCAGAATAGCTAATCTAGCACTGTCACTTTAAAAGGGGAGAACCTGCCCTCTAGCGTTGTCATGTGATCAAGGCCGGCAACGGCCGAAACGCGTTATGGCGGCTTGGTGGAGCGCGAAATAAATACTCATATGCACTGAATTGGGTCCACTCTCGTTATTGTCACGAAGAACTTGAAAACGAGCGTTCGAAATATATATATATATATATATATATATATATATATATATATATATATATATATGTAAAGAACTCCGCTGCTACAATCGTGCTCGATGAACGAAGACAGACCCAGAAATAAGGTGCAGTATATTTATTAATCAAACGCCCCTATATATATATATAGTTAGGACCTAGTTTCCATAGGATTTTTTTTTTTTTTTTTGCTGATAACTTTGGCACCGTTTGATGAATCCTCACGAAATTTTCAAAACCAAGTTGCCAGTCACTTCAACTGGTGTCTTGAAAGAATTGGGGTGATCCATCAAGTGGGGGCTGAGAAAAAGGGGGGTTCCAAAACACATTTTTCCCATAGGGACTTTAGGCAGAACTACAGCCTGAACTGCTGAACGGAATTACATCAAATTTTGATGGAAGATAGATCTTGGTCCAGGGCATTGCCTTTTGCTAGTTTGGTGTAAATCCGTTTAGTAATTTTAGAGATATTAACCAAAATCCAAATTTGTATATCTAGGGGGGGGGGGAAGTATCCTCTGTGGATCCACACACAGAGGATCTGGATTTGCTGGCAGCAACCTGACTGGGAAGTTGCGGCTGCCATTTTATGTATCGAGAAATGGTCCCCGGGGCTGCAAAACACTGTGCAAAATGAATAAAGGAGTCAGGGTAGAGGTACCCTGACCCCATGAGTGTGTTAGAGGGGTCCCAGAGAGACACATAAAGGCCAATAAATTGCCATATAATTTTTTTTTCTCAACGCATAGGAATCCGTGGATCCCCCTTGGTGCTCAGCACGACCCCCATCCCCTGCGGAACTCTGAATTCTGACGCAGCTCATCAGAGGCCCATGGCGTTTTCTGGATATTTATGGATTTGTCCCATTTATCACATAATCCATCATCGGCTGCAAAATCTGCAGATTTTACCAAAACAATGTTTCAAGTAACCCTGGGTGTAGTACTACGCTACGCTCTCGGAGCATGCGTAGTTTGCGATACTACGCAAATTGCACCTAGCACAGTGCAAAAACGCGTAGCGGGCATTTTTTGCTTGTTCGCCGGTCCTCAACGTCAAGTTGGCGACCGCGAGCGAGCAAAACATCCCGGCGAGACTTTTTCCTCGTTCGCGATCAGCAACATCAAGTTGTCGATGGCGAGCGTGGAAAATGAACCTTCCGGCGAGATTCTCAATGCGGGGAGGTCAGGTTTCTCATTGCGAGTGGTCACGTATGCTCGCGACCGCTCGCGATGAGAAACTACCAGTCCGCGTTGAGAAAGCTGCCGCTCGAGTACTAATCTACTCGAGCGGCAGAAAACGACTGCTTGCACTGTGCAAGATGCCGTTTGCAATGATTGCACAGTGCAGACAAGCATCCAGCACTGTGCAATCAGTGCGAACAGCATTTCCCTACCGCACTACGCAGTTCGCGTAGCGTGCGAAGTGCACTTCGCGTAGCTATGCGTAGCGCTACTACGCGAACTACGCCCAGGGTTAGTTTCAAGTTTAAACAGATCAAAAATTACTAAAACCACAGTGACACAGGCTGGCACGCAGTAGAAAGCCCTTTGCAAAAGGTGACTGGTAACCGTTTTTGCATATTGCTGTATTTGGGTGTCAAATTGGTACTAATGAAGGGAAACTTTTGCCCAGATAGTGTTAGTATGTAAAAATGACAAAACAATTAGGTGATACTATCACAAAATGTGCCCCATAATGCTGCAAAAAGTGATTTTTCTTGCCACACAATTTTGCCAAACCTGATGTATAATTTGGTCCTCCTCTATACTGTAATTCCAGAGGTCCTGAGTATAGTATATTAGACTGGTTACTCCAAGCTCGCCAGGGAGAAATTCACAGATAAATTATGAGCCCATTCTAGTGACAAAGGGCCAATTTCTTTAAATGCAGGTCTGCATTTGCCATGCTTTCTCTGAGAGTGAATTAAATAGCTGAGTGACCATGTTAATTTCACAGATCAAGTTTATCTAATGTCTATAGGGTAAGCAGGCATCCTCTATCTGGAGGGCCTTTTATCATCTATCCCGAAAAATTTCAGGAAATGTAGGACCTATTCCAATTTCCAGAGAAGTTCAACTAAACACAGAAGAAAGCTAATTTTCATGTCTTCTAGTGCAGAAGTAGTTGGCCAGGGGCAGCTCCTCCGCTAATGCGGAGGAGCATCACCCCAATGCTTTAAGGCAGTGCAGAGGAAAAATAACAAAACGTGTTATCATTTGCTTTTTCCATTCCTAGGTGCAGGGGGGGCGGGGCTGGCCAGAGCAGGGGCGAGGGGAGGAGTGGTTTGCCCACTCAAAGTGCGCATGAATGTTTGACCAGCCATCTTGGGCCGGCCATACATTCATGCGCACTTTGCATGTTCCCCATGAGACTGTATTACACAGCCTGGTGGGGAACATGCACAGGCTCCCAGGACGCCAAACCTCTGCGCTCAGACCAATCACAACACTGCAATGCAGCGTTGTGATTGGCTTAAGGGAACTTAGAAGAACCAATCATAATTCTGCATTGCAGCGTTGTCATTGGCTTAGGAAGCCAGGGAGCCCGGGTGCTTCCCCTGCAACGAGGAGAGGCTGCATAGAGGCGATGGATGGCGGCGCAAGCAGCAGGTAAGTTTTTAATTATTTTTTCTCTATTTTTTTCTACAACCCCCCACCACCTTCCCTACCGCCACTGTATTTAGCTGCACATCATTGTATTGAATTTCTTGTGCCACATTGTCTGTGCTACCTTGATGAGCATTGCCATTTAAGTCATTCTGTTGCCTGGGTCAATGCAAAATCACAGCTCTATGCTTGTGTTCAAAGAGTGTTATGGTTTTTGTTTTAAAAAAATGTTTACCATGAATATTGAACACTCCAACCAGTCTTTATTATTTTTTGCATTCTGTGGCTTATCGTTCTCATATATGCTGATGAAAATAATGAAGTTCCCAAATGCACAGGATAAAAGTAGAATTAGATGTACTACTCTTTGAGAGCTCAATGTTTATGTACTAATATTCCCAATTAATGACAAAGATGCTTGCTAGAACTTACTGTCGAGAAGTCATGCAGCACAGAATGGAAAATTTGTAAACAAAGTCAGATATTTTACCTATAAAGTCAAATAAGAGAACGCGCACGAGCAAATACAAAACATTTCACAGTCTGTGCCTTCAAAAACACTTCCTCTGTAATGCAGGAATACATAAAACTATTTTCAGATTTAAAATGAAGCATTTTGCGTTCCTCGAGTCATGTACGCTTAACCCTTTACCTAAACTGTTGTTTAGTAGCTGGTTCGTTTTCATTTTGAAATTCCAGCCAGGCCATCAAGGTGCGGAAATTTCTGTTTTTCAGAGAGCAGAAAACACAGGTACTCAGATCTCCTTTTCTTATCTGGATAACACGCATGGAATGCGTCTTTGACAAAGGCAGCAGATTCTTTTCATGTATCTTTGCAGATGTTATTCTTCTCCTTCCTCGGAGAAGAGCCCTTCCATTGCCGGTACTCCTTGGCAGCCCTTCCCCCTAATGGGTGTGCAGGGTGGGGACCCTGCAAAGCAATTCAGCCTCTATTGTCATGCCCGTGGCCGAGGAAGAGGTGTGAAGAAGAGCTCACATCAGTGCTGCATGACAAAGACCTCGACTTTCCCAGCACCTGTGAGGCCTTTTTCAACCTTTGACCCCGTGTCTGCATGGGGAGAGCCTTCCGTATCTTTCTGAGTCATTTAACTGCCATCTTTGCTGTATAATTCCTTTTTTGATACAATAGACTAGGGTTCTCATTTTGTGCTGTTCGGACTTCATCCCAGTAGCCCCCTTTCCCTCGCATTGTCTCTTCTAAAAGTACAGTTTGCTCAGGTTGTTTGTATGAGGTCTTAGATCTTTGTCTCATATATAAACTTTACACTTAGAAAAGCATGGTTTTGTTAAATCCCTTATATTTTAAACTCAGTGCGTGGACAAAGCAGCTCCTCCCAGAAGCACATGGTACTAAAACTGATTAAATCATTCTTAATAATGCTTGCGTTTGTGAGATGGCACAGGCTGCGGGCCTCGCAAAAAAAGCATTTCTAAATACATACACCAGAATTTTCTTTTCGTAAATACTTTATTTTCCCATGTGTTTCTCGTAAGTACCACTCTTTCTTGCATGATGTTGCTCTTGTTTGACATAGTTGATAATTGTCTCAGCAGATTTTACTGGTTTCAGAAAAAATACAACATAAGCTGCTCCAACAATTTTAAGTTAGATGTGACAGATGCATGCAAAGTGCACTTGGACACTGCACAACTTGTTCGCCAATCTAGCATTTGTTAATTGATATTTTTGGCATTAGAAAAGGGGTGACATTTTCCCAGCATGGGTTAACAGTCCTGTTTTAGCTTCAGATGTCTGTGGAGCAGGGGCTTTATCATCAGCAGGAACAAACATGTACATGTTTAAGTCCATCTAAAATACAAAATACTCTATTTTGTTTTCAAAAAGTGCTTTGGAAAGCATTTTTGCATAGTTACAGTGCTGGGTTCAACCACAATAAAGGCAATACAATGCCAAATTTGCTAAATCATTCCTTCTCCGGCACAGATTAGTATTCGATTATAGTTTGTCTAATTTTCACATCACTAACCCATGGACACCATGTTGCCCATGTTGTTGATTGCCCCAACCCCCTCCACTTTTGTCTGTGTGCTTGCTCCCAGCCCCACCCTCACATCCTTTTTTGTACAAGTTGCCCCCAGCTCGACCGCCCTCCCTCCTGTGTCACCTCCACACTCATTCTTGTCCGATATTATACAAAAAAGTGCTATAATGTGGCTTGTGACTAGAAGGGGAGGGCCTTTTTTCCGTTTTGCCCTTCCTCCGTACTGCCCCCTGCCAGCCCCGCTATTATGCGGGCAAGCCTGGCCATGTCATGGCACTTTTATTTTACATACAGCCACACGTCACAGAACCCACACTGCTATACAGCATCACTAAACAATATTGACAATGCCAATTGCTCTCTTGTTGGCGGGACCTATGGGCTTTGCCAATGTTTGATTAATTTGTTTCTTTCAAGAATCACTGCAGCTCCCCATGGAAAAGTTACTACATCTACGGCAGCTGCCAATGTGACTCTGCTGCAACGAGAGTACCTCCAGTGCAACTTCATTACAATTATTAAAGCTCTTGATGTAACGTCACTACTGCAAGGGCACCTCCCAAAATCATTGTAGCTAACTTAGGCAGGTTCAAGGTGACATCTCAGCAGGCACGGAAGTTCCCAGGATAACATCACATCCTCCAGGGTAGCTCCATTTATAACATCACTGCAGTAATGGAATCTCTCAAGGTGACGCCATTGCAATGTGACAGGAGTACAGTGAGGGCACTTCCTGGCATGATGCCAAAATAAAAAGGCAGCTGCCAGTGTAACATCACCACACTGAAGACTCATTGTATTGCCTCCACGGTGTGTCACGTCACTGCAGTGAGGGCAGCTTTCAGTATATTATCTACTTAAGGAGTAGTTCCAAAAGTGATGTTACTATAGCAGTGCTTTAAATGGGCCGGTACTGTCTGGTACTGAGTACCTGCACTACTTTAAATTGAAAGGAAGAGTACAAGTGAGTTGTCCCTCTGATGCCAAAGCAGTTTCAAGTGTGATGTATCTACAGTAAGAGCAGTTCTCAGAGTGATGTCACTGTCAACTGTGCAGCTCCCAGGGTGAGGTCCCAGCAGGAAGGGCAGAACCGAGTGTGATGTCACTGCAGGAAATGAAGCACCCAGGGCGAGATCAAAGTGGAGGATGTGCAATAGGTGGAAGTTGGTAGGGGCAGCTTGCAGTATGCAGGCACTTTGAAGAGGGACGTTGACAGTGTGAAGAGAGAGAAGCTCGCAGTTGAAGGTCAATGGAGGTAGGGCAGCTCCCATTGTTATATTGCTGAAGGGAGGGCAGCTCCCAGTGTTACGTGATGGTAGGGAGGGCAGATCCCAGTGTTATATTGCTGAAGAGAGGGCGGATTCCATTTTTATATTGCTGAAGGGAGGGCAGCTCCCAGTGTTATATTGCTGAAGGGAGGGCAGCTCCCAGTGTTATATTGCTGAAGGGAGGGCAGCTCCCAGTGTTATATTGCTGAAGGGAGGGCAGCTCCCAGTGTTATATTGCTGAAGGGAGGGCAGCTCCCAGTGTTATATTGCTGCAGGGAGTGCAGCTCCCAGTGTTATATTGCTGCAGGGAGTGCAGCTCCCATTGTTATATTGCTGCAGGGAGGGCAGCTCCTAGTGTCAGGTGATGGCAGAGAGAGCAGATCCTGCATGATGTCAGTGTTGTAAGTGCTGGCTCCATGGGGCATTGCTGTGGCGAGTGACAGTTTTAGTGTGAGTTTACAACAGTGAAGGCTGCATTCCGTGTATGGAATATCACGCTACTAAGGGCAGTTCTCAGTGTGTTTGTGATGTTGGTGCACCAAGGAAAGCTCTCTGTATGATGCATTACCAGTGTGATGCCACTGCAGTGGGAGTAGCTCCCATTGTTATCAATGTGATGTCACTCTGGTGAGGACAGCACTTACTGCATGTAAGTGTTGATATTGTTAATTAGTATGTGTACAGTGCTCAATTTGTCATTAATGCATCTGGCAAATTGGATCTATTGTCTCTATGCAATGTTCTGGCAAAAATAGATTTTAATAGGGGCACAGACGATGAAAGGGTAGTAATTACAAATGGTTAGTTTCTTAAAGACTTTAGACTTCTAAAGAGTGAGAACTTATTTCCTTTACTCTTTCTTTCTAGGTCAACAAACATTGCTGCTTCTCATATCACTAACTCCCATTATTACCATTTGTCATCATTTTTAGACCAGGAAAAATTTAAATTACGCTGCATACGTCACACAATTTTTGGAATTTTGTTCTATGCTTGTTACACAAAATTCCCAAAATTGCACCACTTCGCATAAATAATATCAGGCTATTTGCAGCATACTTTTACCACAAGTGCATGGGAACAATGAGAATGGCTTGAACATGAGCGGCTGTTGCTTGTGCCACTTGTGTTTTTTCATGCTGTGTTTTTACCCCAAAACTCATTTTAGGCAATGTAGCATTAAATAATTGGATTCTCATTTTACATATTTACAGGTGATTTAGCGTAGTTTTCCTGAAATGTCGCATAATTACACAAAAGAAAATTATGAGAATACATCACACCCTATCATTTTACAAATGTTTTAAGGATCTTTGCCTAGCAGACGTTGCCAAATGGATTACTAGGCCTTCTCTGATTATCCCCTTTTTTAGTGCACATATCAAATAGGCACTGTGCCCCAAGGTAAGATAAGAGCCCCTTACTGGTCACTCATCTAAGAAATCAAAACACTTCCAATATAGGATGATAGTAAATGCAACACTGTGCCAGCCATTCATTCCCTTATAATGTAGTATGCTACTAGTCCAAAAATGTGCTTCTGCACCACACATAAAGCACTGTAAAATACAATACAATAGCAGAGCCCCTATCTTTAATTGCAGGAGCAAGCTGCTGTTGGTTCCTCCCCGACCTGTTGGACCTGGCCCTTTCTGCAGGGTAATTTCCAGACTTGTTGGCTTCCTCCTACTTTTTGCTGAATTACTTTTGTTCCCCTTAGGACTTTGTGCACTTTACCACTGCTAATCAATGCTAAAGTGCTTGTGCTCTCTCCCTAAAACATGATCACAGTAGCTTATACCTTATTGGCATATTTAATTTACTTATAAGTCCCTAGTAAGGTGAGATTACATGTGCCAAGGGCCTGTAAATTAAATGCCACTAGTGGAACTGCAGCACTGATCCTGCCACACACTTGAGTAGCCCTTTAAACATGTCTCAGGCCTACCACAGCAGAGCCTGTGTGTGCAGTTTTAACCTGCTATCTTGACCTAGCAAAATAAACCTTTTGCCAGGTCGAAACCTTCTTTTGAATACATATGTCACCCTTAGCCAGGACCACAAATGACATCTTCTGAACAAAACATTGGGTTTGTAGCCACAGATGTCCCTCACACAATACTCTGGAGAGAAAGCCTTCAAGATATTTCTGTCCTGGACCACCCTCATGAAAATGGAGAATTGAGATGGCTCAAGATGTCGTTCTTGGTACTTAATCAAATGCTTCAAAGTGGAGCGGAGGGTGACCATGTGCAGCAGGTGGGGAAAAACTAGCTCGAAAGAGTCCGCCTTCTCCAAGCAGTCATCCACATACTATAAAGTATCTATTCCCAGTCTGCAAAGATGTCCTGTGAACAACACCAGGACCTTAGTAAAAACTTGAGAACCCAAAGTGAGGCCAATAGGAAGGACTAAAAACTGGTGGCAGTTCTACCCTGCAAGAAATCTCAAGGACTGTAATATGAAACTCGGCATCCTGTGAGTCCTAGGACAACATTGTTTCCTGAAGGTCCTGGACCTGAAGAGCTTGGCTGATAAAGAGCACTTAGAATTTTTCTTTCCCCATGAAGGAGCTGAGGACACTTATATCGCAAATAAGACTCCGGCTCTACTCTTCCTTGGAGACCAATAAGTAGCAGAAGCTTCACCCAGGCCCCCTCTGGGCCTTTCATACTTCCCAATGACACCACTGGTAAGAAGGTTTAGGATTCTCTATGACCAGATAAGGTCATGAATGGCTGGAGGAGAAGAACAGATTGAGGGGAGACTTTGGGTGGACATATCTTGAAGGGGAGAGCATATCCTTGGTTAATGATTTGGAGGACGCACAGTTCTGAAGTCATAGTCTTCTAGTGGTCCCTAAACTTAGACATCTGTCCACCAGTCTGGTGATTGTGTTCAGCAGAGACAAAAGTAAATGTTTTGAAATAGTAAGGGTGGGAGAGGAGGAGGAGTAAGACTGCTGTTGTTGTTGGCATCTTCTTTTGAGCCTGCTTTTAACCTCTATAGCCACATATAAAATTGGTGTTGGTCCTGAGGAAGATAAGATGGTTGAAGCACAAAAAACATGTACAACCTTGAAAAGCTGCAACTGGTCTAATAGTGCTGCTGTGTCTTTTGTGCTGGGTGAGCAAAATCTCATTTGATGCTCTCATGAGGGGTAAATCAGGCCCTACTTGGCTTGCTAAGGGATCCATAAGTATGGTTAGCATTTATCACGTGAAATATGTTCTCACTGTCTCTCTCTGTCTGTATCATTCTATGTCTCTCTCTGCCTTTAATAGAGAGACTTCTCTCCCTCTCCTGCCATTTTTGCTTTCTATTCTGTTTCTAGTAGAAGGGATGGGGGGGGCTGATAAACAATTTGGAGGTGAACATAACAGAATAAGCTTAGGTAACCCTTTCATGGGAGTCTTTAAGGCAGCACAACATAAAAGAAATGAGGTGAGAACTTGAATACAATTTGCCCAAGCAATGCAAGAAATAGCCATTGACGTTCTGGCCATTCCTGTTCTTCCTGAACGCTCATGCTAAAATTTTACAATGAAAGGCACTTAATTACGCCGTGTGTAATGGTGTAATTTCAGGAATTTCATATAAAATGTGTGAAATTAAATACCAGAAATTACGCTAAGTACACCAGCGTATTTACATTTTGCTTGGGCCTAGTGGGAATGAAAGGTGCAGATTCCAGTGCCACTTGTAGGTGAGGCAGACCAGAAGAAAGAATTAAGTATGCAGACATTTTCTCAGAAGAAAATGTGTTTGTTGCAATTGCAGAACTTATAAAGGACGAGGCCCCCAGGTCTAATGTGAATGATTGAAACAGCTACCCAGTTTGTGTGAGCCCATGTTTTCCCTGTTGTTCACAGAGATCTCAGTTGTGAAAGTATCACCCCCCCTCATGGATCATAACCCTTTAGTTGTAAAGGGGTGCTAATAGAGGTGACACAAAATCTTAGAGATCTACAATCCTCATTGATATACATTGTTCGCTATACACAAAATTAATTCTGAAGGCAATCAAAGAATGGGTAGAGGTGCAGGAGAAACTGAATGCAACTCGAGGGGTATTAAGACAAGAACTAGTAACCACTGATCATGTCTTTATCTTCCTTCACATTGTGAATAAATTCAACACGATATAACAGACGCCTTTATATGTCGCATTTTTGGATTTCACCTCAACCTTCAATATGGTCTAGAGGGCTAGAATGTGGTAAGAAATGGAGAACCTGGGAATAAATGCAGCATTACTATATGGTCAAAATACTCTACACAGAAGCTACTGCCCATGTAAGAGTGGTCCTAAAACAGTGCTTGAGCAGGCAATTTCCAACATCAGGTGGAGTGAAACAGGAGCCGTATCATGATGGTATTTTCTGTCTCAGTGCAGAGCTTTGCGCCTGTTTTTTTTTGTGCTTGCAGTGTGTAAAGGAAATTCATTTAACCCGGGTTGTAGATGCTCTGTGAGAAAGGTTCAACAACAAGCATGTTTAATTTTGGGACTGCAAACCCCAGCATCCTCAGCAGTGGCCAATTTGTTGACTCTGGTATTTAAGGTTGCCTGCCTGAGGTCTCCCTTCATCAGCATGAATATTGAAAGAATGCAGATGAGTTTTTGGTAGAGCTCCTATAGTCTGGTTTTAGTGGCATTACCAAGGAGCTCTATCATCGAGGACCTGGGAACGTTGCTGAGATCCTCAACCTTTAATATGGAGAGGGTATGTATTGTATGGAAAGATGGACATATGGAAAATGCTCAGTTCTTTGTTTTGTGCATATTCCTCACCTTCCTGTTTTGGAACTTTAGATCTTTCTGTAACTGTCTGCTTTGATTTCCTAAAAATGCTACTGTGAGCAATGCAAAGAGAGGGGTACTTCCAAGAGCTACCTTGCTGTGCTGTGCTGCGCTGCCTGAAAGGGCAGTAATGCACTCTATTTAACATCATACAATGCATTCCTGTCCTTTCCTTGCGCTGGCACACTGGCTGCCTAGCACCAATGCAGGTACCATTGCACCAAGATGCCCAATGCAGGCACCGTTGCACCAAGGTGCGAAGGTGCCTGCGTTGTAAGCAGGATTGTTTTTGTGCTGGAAGGGGCACCTTCCTGCACAAACAATGGAAATAATGAGGAGAAAAAAAGATAGTTCTGCTTGTTAGCGCCAAAATCCAATGGTGGATGCATGGGAACACCCACGCTCCACCCATGGCATGCCTCCCTGGGGCAGAGTAGTGCAAAGTAGTGATTTGCTCTGCCTTGCGTTACTCCAGATTTATCAAGCTATGCAGGACCATGCAAGGTGTCATTGCATGGCTTATTGTTGCGTCACCCTTGCACCCCCTTGTGTGGTGAAGGGCAATGTAACAATATAATAAATATTGACCTAGGGATTTTGGGACGTTTAGTTTGTAGTCACATAGCTTCCAATGTGGGAGCATCAGGAAAATCCCAAAATATTTTGGAAAAGATGAAAGTATTTTATGTTGTGCTTGCCAAATAACACCAGATGTTGGCGACATATTTGCCATCCTCTGTGGCCACAGATTATGATACGATTTCTGTAGTACCATAAAAGAGTAGTGTGGCAGTGGAAATACAAGAGTGTTGCCTGTAATACTGGTCTGTTTTTTGTTTTTTTTTACATTTTTGCCGGATCTGCAGATCCCGCAGAAAAAAAATGCTTTTTTGACCCTGGGGGGTCACAGTGGCACACTCCCAAGAGGCCTAGGGGGTCAGGGTGCTTCTACCCTGCCCCCTTTCCATACTTTAAAAAAAAATGTGTGACTCGGATCAACCAAGTCCCAAGATGGCTGCCAACAATTCCTGGTTGAAGTGTTGGCAGCCAATCAAATTTCAGTAGGGTTTCATTAGGCTCTTGGGCTCCCAGATATCTATATTTTTTTTACTTAAATGTCTCGAAAAATACTGAATGGATTTACACCAAATAAAAAAAGCAGACTTTCTGGACCGACATCTAGCTTTCTGCCAAATTTGGTGTAATTTCGTTCAGAGGTTCAGGCAATAGTCATATTCAAATAATGAAAAATCCCCATAGACATGACATGGGGGAAACGCGTTTTGGGACCCCTTTTTTTCTCGACCCCCGTTTGACGGATCACCCCAAAACTTTCAAAACAGCTGAACCACAATGGGGAAGTTTTGTGAAAATTTCATGAAGATTCGTCAAGCGGCGCCAAAGTTATTAGCTAAACAAAATACGCTTTTCCTATTGAAACTTTGGTCCTAGCTTTAACTACCTACTGTTTTATATTTTTATATATATATATATATATATATATATATATATATATATATATATATATATATATATATATATTAAAAACTCTGAAATTTGAGTCACACACACTCAGGAAAGTAAAGAGTGGAAAATAATTTAATCAAAGGTGCTCCAGCCCTGCAACGCATTTCGACCAATAGTCTTGCTCACACATAAGGGTAACTGATACCAACCAATACATATACAGAATGTCATACTGAAAACGTAAACATAGAAGAAGGGCAGAGAACATGAATAATATTACAGCATGGTTTTGTCCATTTTGGAATGTAGTTCAAATGGTATACTCATAACAAAATTACAAGCAAGTAGGTGCTCAAACCAACGTAACAAGGCATCATATGTTTCAAAAGGTTTAAAAAAGTTAACAGTGTAAGATGAATGATGTAGACATAGACAATCACTAATGAATGCAGGTACATAAATCATGTGACAATGTATCAAGCCCAAGTGGGCTATCCAAGCATACAGGTAACAAAGCAACAGAGGGGGGTGGGTGGGAGGAGAGAGGTGGAGTTGGGGTAAGGCAGCATTCAGGTAAGCCTGTTCAGCCCAAGTGGGTACATAATGTCAAATACCATCACTAAGTATATGTCCCAAATCCCATGTGTGACAATTAATAGGCATTGTCTCCCACCACCTGTTAGAACTGGGGGTCTCTAGTTGACAGAGGTATGCACCTTTGTCCAAGTAGGGACCCGTGCTTCTAGTCAGGATAAGGGGGATACACACTCTAGATAACCCCTGCTTACTCCCATGGTAGCCTGGCACGAGCAGACAGGCTTATCCCAAAGGAAATGTGTAAAGTATTTGTACTCAAAACACACACTAATACAGTGAAAACACCACAAATGGACACCACAACAGTTTAGAAAAATAAGGTATCTTTATCTAAACCAAGACCAAAACGACAACAAATCCAACATGCAGGGAGTAAAATACGACTTTAGACCAATTATTTCAAAAATAGAACTTGTAGCAAACAAATAGCTGCACCTCGGGCTGTTATGACTTTGTGACAAGCAATAATCCAAAGTATAGGGCAGACCGCGAGGTGCGTAGCATAGAGTCACAGGGACCCCCAAAAAACAGTACAATTGGAACAAAGTCTTTGGATGATGCACGGTGTCATGGAGATGAGACATCGGTTCTGAGGTCGAGGCAGGTTCACTGGCTACCACAGGGGAGGTGAGGGGTTGTGCCCGCAAGGAGGCAACGTGTCAAGTCCAGGACAGGGGAAGTCAGTTGCATCAGCGGTGAGGCATCGGTACCAGTGAGGCGATGCGAAATCTGAGACTCGTGACCCCCAGTTCTAACACCATCCATAATACACATGTTTTGCCCAAAATAGAGCACCGACCCTCAAACAATAATAATAAATAAATAAACAAAGTTCCTCAGTGGAAACATATTAAAAACACATGCACATTCCAAGTTTTGCTCGTAAATTAAAATCAAACCACTAGCAACCAACTTCAATTTTACACCGAACAATAACAAAATACACAGTGGTCGATGCTCTGTTCTGGGAGTCGGTTTGGGCAGCTACTTAGTTGTAAGTTTGTTATGAATACACCATTTGAAATGCACTCCAAAATGCGGAAGCCTTGCTGTAATGTTATTCATGATCTCTGCCCTTCATGATGTCATAGAACATGTCATGAGTGATGTCATATGTGAGGTCATAGGCATTGCATGGCCGGGGCACAAGTTATAATTAGTGCTGCAAACTAGAAATGGTGAATTTCTGTGTATTTTTTTACTTCAAAACCTTAATGTTGTTACTGAGAAATTCACCTGACTACGTTACTTTAACCTTTGTTTTTATTTTATTGACATATATATGTATTCCAAATGCCCAAATGCTTCGGAGGCACACGACTGCAAGCAGCAACCCACAGGTTTAATTTATGAAAGAACCAGCATTAGCATTCTGGTGTTGAATCTTTTATTCCTCCTAACGCGTTTCGAGGCTTACAAGCCTCTTACTCATAGGCTGCTTTCACGGATGTCACACAGAGAACTCTGATTGGTTTTCAATATAGCCCCCAGTGGGCTTTGCACGATGCGGTCTTGTAATGCATATTGGGACTTGTAATCCTGAATCAGAGGAAAAGTCTTTGCCCTTTAATAGGTTCTGTGTCTACATTCTTCTTTTCAGCATTGTTCTTCTCTCAGTGGGCCCCAGGATGAAAAAAATGGTTCATATTGTTAATACTTGCTGCGCTGAAAACAGGTTTGGCAAAGTTCCAACCATCAGCCTTCCTCTTTCTGGAATGGTGCAGCCTCCCACGGCAGGGCGCGTGTAATTTTATGTATTCCAAATGCCCAAAAGCTTCGGAGGCGCACTCGACTGCAAGCAGTAAGCGTGATTGGGCAATGGGGAGAGAGCAGTGGATTCACTGCTGAATGGGTCGGTGAGCAGCAGGGTAATCCGCCATTAATCCTGCGTGAGAGAGGAGCTGGTATTCCATGGACGACGGAGTCGGAGCATTATTACATGCTTGGGCAAGTTACTCAACAAAGCCTACAAATGTGGACTGTTGGCGGCTTTCTGTGGGCAGGATTGGCACATTGGGGTGTAACGGAGGAGAGAAAGAGGAAAGTACTTACTTGAGGAACTTTCCATGTCCTCTTTCTGTGATGACATCGTTGCTCCAATGAGAAGCCTCCGTGAAGTATTTTAAACCAACCCCGCGAATTTCCAGTTAATTGACAGTCGAGCACAGCACTGGCATGGAAGAAGGCATTCGCCGAAACGCGTCTGCCAGGTGCGAGATTGATGGTAATACGCTATATCTGTGTGCTTTGTGGTGGAAATTAAAACCTTGCTGCATCACGACCCTAGCTGTGTCAGACCCGTTTCTTTGGAGGAAGCGGGATTGGAGGTGAATGTTTTGCGGAGGTCGGCTCCGCATTTCTGGCACGCCTCTCGTTCAGGAGCTCCGTGGTTGCCGACAATCGGTGGTAGAATGCAGGGATGCATAACGCGGCGCAACCCCCGGCCTGAATCGTGTTTGGGCAATGGGGAGAGAGCAGCGGATTCACTGCTGAATGGGTCGGTGAGCAGCAGGGTAATCCGCCATTAATCCTGCGTGAGAGAGGAGCTGGCATTCCATGGACGACGGAGTCGGAGCATTATTACATGCTTGGGCAAGCTACTCAACAAAGCCTACAAATGTAGACTGTTGGTGGCTTTCTGTGGGCAGGATTGGCACATTGGGGTGTAACGGAGGAGAGAAAGAGGAAAGTACTTACTTGAGGAACTTTCCATGTCCTCTTTCTGTGATGACATCGTTGCTCCAATGAGAAGCCTCCGTGAAGTATTTTAAACAAACCCCGCGAATTTCCAGTTAATTGACAGTCGAGCACAGCACTGGCATGGAAGAAGGCATTCGGCGACACGCATCTGCCAAGTGCGAGATTGATGGTAATACGCTATATCTGTGTGCTTTGTGGTGGAAATTAAAACCTTGCTGCATCACAACCCTAGCTGTGTCAGACCCGTTTCTTTGGAGGAAGCAGGATTGGAGGTGAATGTTTTGCGGAGGTCGGCTCCGCATTTCTGGCACGCCTCTCGTTCAGGAGCTCCCTGGTTGCCGACAATCAGTGGTAGAATGCAGAGATGCACACCGCGGCGCCCCCCCGGCCTGAATCGTGTTTGGGCAATGGGGAGAGAGCAGCGGATTCACTGCTGAATGGGTCGGTGAGCAGCAGGGTAATCCGCCATTAATCCTGCGTGAGAGAGGAGCTGGCATTCCATGGACGACTGAGTCGGAGCATTATTACATGCTTGGGCAAGTTACTCAACAAAGCCTACAAATGTGGACTGTTGGCGGCTTTCTGTGGGCAGGATTGGCACATTGGGGTGTAACGGAGGAGAGAAAGAGGAAAGTACTTACTTGAGGAACTTTCCATGTTCTCTTTCTGTGATGACATCGTTGCTCCAATGAGAAGCCTCCGTGAAGTATTTTAAACAAACCCCGCGAATTTCCCGTTAATTGACAGTTGAGCACAGCACTGGCATGGAAGAAGGCATTCGGCGACACGCGTCTGCCAGGTGCGAGATTGATGGTAATACGCTAGATCTGTGTGCTTTGTGGTGGAAATTAAAACCTTGCCCTAGCTGTGTCAGACCCGTTTCTTTGGAGGAAGCGGGATTGGAGGTGAATATATATATATATATTTATATATATATATATATCAACTTCAAAGCATTCTCAAACTTCCAGCTCACGGCGAGAAAGAATGCGCGAACTCCTCTTCGTGGTAGATAAGAAAGTATTTTTATTGCTCCCTTCTGCCTGCCATGACGCGTTTCAGCCGATGAAACGGCCTTGATCGCATGAGGCTGGCTTTGCGAGAAACATTTTTTAAAGTTGCTGCACCCGTGTCATGTGATGATAGACATAGAAAATATACTATTTAATCAACGAAGTGACTGCAGAAAATGAATATGTACTTACTATAATAGGCATGTATAATATATCAAATTGTTGACACACATCCTTATTAAATAGTAGAGTAAAAAATAAATAAATAGTAATACAGTAATAGTGATCACATTCAAAACTTATAAATGCATAAAATGCTGATTACACAGAAATAACATCACTAAACTGTACAGGTAGTCTAAAAAGGCATAAAAGGGCATTTAAAATATAATAGTATAAATACTTCATATTTAAAAAAATGACCCAAACATGTCTCTTTAAAAAATAGTTACAACCAAATGCAAGATACCAAACATAACCTAGGAACAGAGCTAAATAGAGGGCAATATGGAAATATTGCATGAATGCAGATCGTACTGATAGCCACTTAACTTATGCAATACCTCTAGATAATGTAAGCAAATGGTGTGGTACCTGAAGATTATACTCACTAATATAGTCATAGGATGTGATAGACTGCAGTGTGGAAAAATAAATACTAGTAACAGTCTATCAGAAAAGTGACCCCTCCTGACTGATCCATAACTTGATTAATACGTATTTATAAATGTGCAAAAATTGCCATAAAGTGCAAAAGTGCTAATAATGTGCAAAAACCGCCTAGATCTTAAAATGATTTCAAGGGAAATACCGTAGGCTAAAAGATTATAAAAAATGAATTTATATTTACAATCATTTGGATTCTAGGGGAGGTGTGTTTGAAACAAATAAATAAAATACTATAAGGTGCAAGTAATACTAAAACAAGAAAAATGTTACGCGAGGTGGTAATAGATACCGGTACAAGAGTCTAAATATATACAAAAGATGCTACAAGTCAAAGCAGATATTATACTCTAGTTGTAAAAAGAGTATACAGTCACAGAAATTCATCTAAATTATAGGAAAGTATGGAGGTCCTCCGTGGTGTTCAATCCAAAAGGTGTTTTACTGTCCAGTTCTATTATCATGCGGGTCTCCAGTTGCCTCAACATGCGTTCTCTATTGCCTCCCCGTTTTAATTTGGGGATGGCATCAATCACAAAATACGTAAGGCAGTTAAGATCATTTCCATGTGTTGTTTTGAAATGACGTGCCACTGGGTAGGTGGCATCGTTGTTTACAATTGCTCTCAAGTGCTGCAGGATTCGGGCATGTACTTGGAGCTTGGTACTGCCTACGTAATTGAGGCCACAAGTGCAAGTAAGGACGTAAACCGCATATTCAGTGCGGCAGGTGTAATGCCCTTTTATTTGTACTGGTGTGGGACTAAATGGAGTGCTATAGTGGGTACTATTGGCTCCGAATTTACAGGCCCTACATGAGGTACATTAAAAAAAACTTTTTTAGGTTGTAACCATGTACCTTTGAGTGTGGATTCTGGGCTGCTTTTAACCAATTGGTTTCTCATAGAGACAGCCCGCCTGAAAGTGATGGTAGGTACGGTCGGAAGTCTGGGTGCCAGCACCCTATCAGTTTTAAGTATTGGCCAGTTTTTATTAACAATAGCCCTGAGCTGTTTGTGTTGCCGATTGAATGTGGTAATGAGACGAGGTGCAGTGTTTTCCTCTCCCCCTGTCTTATGTTTATTTTCCTCGGTTCTCTTGTGAGAACCCAGAAGGGACTCCCTAGTTTTTAAAGCAGCCTTATCTCTTGCTTGTTGAAGGATAGCGTCACTATATCCTCTTGCCTTAAACCTGGCCAATGCCTGCTGGGTACACTTAGTGTATTCCTCGTTGGTGCTACATATTCTTTTCAGTCTAAGGAGTTCTCCATAGGGGATGCTCCTGATGAGGTGGCTGGGATGTGAGCTAGTGGCGTGTAAGGTGGCATTCCCTGCAGTTGGTTTTCTGTATAGTGTAGATTCCAACTGATTGCCTGATACATAGATGTTGGTATCTAAGAATGCCACCTGTTTTTGACTTGTGTGCGGTGAACCTAAGGTTGATGTTATTGTTTAGTTCAGCTATAAATGCTTCCGCACTGCATTGGTCACCCTTCCATACTAGAAACACATCGTCAATATATCTTAGCCAATACAATACATGCTCCTCACATACTTTGGCCAAAGTACCCATGAGAACCTGCTCCTCCCACCAGCCTACGTGCAAACACGCATAGCTGGGGGAGAAGCAGGCTCCCATAGCCACCCCACGTTTTTGACAGTAAAGATTGTTATCAAACATAAAGAAATTGTTAAATAGGCACCACTTAACCATCTCTAGAAGCATCATGTTGTGATTATATAAAGTTAAAGGCCTTTTATCCAGGTAGTGTTTAACAGCAGTCAGTCTGGAATGGTGGTCTATACTTGTATAGAGCGATTCAATATCCATCGCAATGAGCAGTAAGTTGTCTTCCCACGTAATATGTTGGATTTTTTCTAGAAAATCCCCAGTGTCCCTTATATATGAGGGAAGTGTCTGCACAAAAGTTTGCAAAAAATGATCCACATATTCTGTGATATGTTCGCTCATGCCGCCAATTGCCGAAATGATAGGTCTACCTGGTGTAGGGGTCATCTCTTTATGAATTTTGGGTATTAGATACAGTGTTGGTATAGTGGGAAAGTCATTCATCATGAATTTAAATTCCTGATTGGAAATTAGTCCTTGCCTTTTCCATCCCATGAGATCTTTTTTAAGGGTGTCTTTGGCTTTATGATATTCTGCCAGAGTGGCTTTGGCATAGCAGTCTGTATTAGACAGTTGTTTATAGGCCTCCTGAGTATATTGGTCGCGTGGCCAAATTACAACGATGCCACCCTTGTCTGACTTATTTATAACTATATTTTTGTTATTCCTCAGTTTACGAATAAGATTCTCATATTGCATACTTCGATGTTTGAATCTTGCTTTGTTGTGGTTGGTTTTGTAATATAGTTTTTTGATTTCATCAGTAACTCTTTCATGGAAGATGTCAATTGCATCCTTCGGCATCATGGGGTAGAATTTAGATTTAGCTTTGAAAGGACTGATTCCCGCACTCGGTTCAACAAGGTTATAGGCCACCAGTCTCTCCTGTGTTGTTACTTGGCTATTGACTGTCATATCTTCTTGGTGATTTTCATTGCTCAGTTCACTGATAGCCAGCATAGTGGCTGCATCAGATGCTTGGAGATTGAAATTACTTCCATCAACGACAGGTGTTAAGTTGCCCTCAGTCTCTGTATGTTTATTGCCGTTCTTAATAGTGAAAAATTTCTGGAGTTTGAGCTTTCTGATATATTTGTATATGTCTATTCGTGTTCTCCCATAATTAAAGCTGCTCTCTGGGCAGTAGGACAGTCCGAGAGCTAGTATTTGTGTTTCTGCTTTAGTCAACACTGTTGATGAAAGGTTGACAACAGTATTGTTATTTACTATTGTCTCCTGCACCATTGTTTCTTTGGTTTTCCTCTTCCTGCAATTGCGCCTTTCTCGGCGCCGCTTGTTTCTCCGTTGCCTGACATCTGCGTTGTGTTCCGATTTCGTGGCCGCAGCGTCTGCAGGCGATCCGACGCTAAAAAATTAAGCTCCTCCGCTGGACTGAGAATGTTTGCCTGATCCGGAAGCCTCTGTGCTCTTAGTGTTCCGTCATCCGATTCGTTGTCGCTAGTAAGTGAACCAGTTTCAGAACCTGATCGTTCTATAGTTACTCCAGTTGCCAGATTTTCCTTGCTCAGTGCTGCGGCATCTTGGATAGGATTTCCTGATCTGTTTTTCTTCACATAATCATATTTCCGTGAAAACGTAAATACTTGTCCCAATTCGTAGTCCGCTTTGTCTCTTGCATATTTAAAGGCTTTGCGGGCTTTTATTCTATCCTCATGTTTTTTCATTTTCTCGTCAATTTCTTTTTTTACTTTATTGATATAGTCCGTTTGCTGAGCTGTTCGTTTATACTTTGGATTTCTTTTAACAGAATCTCACGGTCGATTTTGGCATATTTGATCAGGATTATGACCATATTCATTGAGGCTGTTAGATTGTTTGAAGCCCATTCTTTAAGCATGTCCGGTTTTGGATTTTCATATGAGGGCGCCACAAAGATTCTCAGTCCTCGAGGCACCCTTCCTGCCTCCTCATACTTTTGTAACGATTTGTGTTCCCACCATTTAGTGATTTCATTTTTGGTGCATTTTTCCAATCGTTTGAGTAAAGACTTGACGTCTGTGTGACTTTCATTGACTTGTGTAGTTGGATTCCGCATTACGGTACCTGGTAGGTTGCTGAAAAGTTCGTCAGCTGCGGCCTCGCGATCTCGCAAAGCGTCCGTTGACATTGCAGAAAAGTGTGGGAGCCCCTGCGTTTAGAAACTTGATAACGCTGGGGATAGTCTTATACCAGCACCTCCCCACCTGTGCAAATGCCGATTTCACTCACCACTTACACCAAGAAAACTGCTGCTGGCGCGTCCTCCGACCCGTCTGCTGCTTGTTCCCGAGATTGGGTGAAGAAACTTCAAGGCAACACAGGGGGCTGCCGTTCTTGATTGTCTTCCTGGACTGCTTCTCGTACAGAGTGGCTGATAACGGCTGCCTGCTTCAGAGGAGGGGGTTCACAACAGGAAGCAGACCCACTTCCCTTCGGTAATGACATCAACTTCAAAGCATTCTCAAACTTCCAGCTCACGGCGAGAAAGAATGCGCGAACTCCTCTTCGTGGTAGATAAAGTATTTTTATTGCTCCCTTCTGCCTGCCATGACGCGTTTCGGCCGATGAAACGGTCTTGATGACATGAGGCTGGCTTTGCGAGAAACATTTTTTAAAGTTGCTGCACCCGTGTCATGTGATGATAGACATAGAAAATATACTATTTAATCAACGAAGTGACTGCAGAAAATGAATATGTACATACTATAATCGACATGTATAATATATCAAATTGTTGACACACATCCTTATTAAATAGTAGAGTAAAAAATAAATAATACAGTAATAGTTATCACATTCAAAACTTATAAATGCATAAAATGCTGATTACACAGAAATAACATCACTAAACTGTACAGGTAGTCTAAAAAGGCATAAAAGGGCATTTAAAATATCATAATAGTATAAATACTTCATATTTAAAAAAAATGACCCAAACATGTCTCTTTAAAAAATAGTTACAACCAAATGCAAGATACCAAACATAACCTAGGAACAGAGCTAAATAGAGGGCAATATGGAAATATTGCATGAATGCAGATCGTACTGATAGCCGCTTAACTCTTCAATACCTCCTAGATAATGTAAGCAAATGGTGTGGTACCTGAAGATTATACTCACTAATATAGTCATAGGATGTGATAGACTGCAGTGTGGAAAAATAAATACTAGTAACAGTCTATCAGAAAAGTGACCCCTCCTGACTGATCCATAACTTGATTAATACGTATTTATAAATGTGCAAAAATTGCCATAAAGTGCAAAAGTGCTAATAATGTGCAAAAACCGCCTAGATCTTAAAATGATTTCAAACACGAAAAACCTCTGCTCCACTTCAGGAAAAGAGCACGCACACGAGGGATATTTGGGTTAAGGCCTTTTATTTAGATAAGCCTCCTCCGACCCAGCATAGAGACGCGTTTCAGCTGACACAGCCAAAACAACAATAAGGCTCATTTTGGGTTTATGGGTGGCTTGTGGTAAGTGTAAGTTTAGGGTTTGGGGGTGGGTAGTGGTAAAGGGAAGTAAGGGTAATTTTAGGATTTATGGGTGGTCAGTGGTAAAGGGTGGTAAGGGAAATGTTAGGGTTTATTGGTGACTAGTGGTAATTGAAGGTTAGCAGTAAATTAAAATGTTGGGTTTACGACTGGGTAGTGGGAAAGGGCAGTAAGTGTTTTTAGGGTTTAGGGGTGATGAGGGTAATTTTAAGGTTTAGGGGTGAGTAATGGTAAAGGGTGCTATGTGTAATTTTTTGGTTTAGTGGTAACAGTAATTTAAGGGTTTAGGGGTGGATACTGATAAAGGGTGATAAGGGTAATTTTAGGATTTAGGGGTGGTAAGAGTAATATAAGGGTTATGGGGTGGATAGTGATAAAGCGTGACAAGGGTAATTTTAGGGTTTAAGGTTGGGTAGTGGTAAAGGGCGGTAAGGGTAATTTTAGGGTTCATTGGTGGCCAGTGGTATTGGAAGGTTAGCATATATGTATATATTTATGCTTACCATGCACGGTAAATGCATGTGCGTGGTAAGACACCTGCGTGGTAAAGGCATGCGTGGTAGAGGCTGCGTGGTAAAGGCATGCATTGTAAAGTCATACAACCTGTAAACCAAATACTAATTTTCATATTCTCTGTTGTATGACCTTTAATTATTGGAGCCTAAAGATAAAACTGTTTCCGGTAAGCAAGAACCTAGCTATAACCTCAAGGAATAGGCATTAGGTTAGCATTTTGTTTGCATGTTACTTTTCCTTCACTGCCTACAGGGCTCTGGATTTTAATTGTAAACTGATTGTGTAATTAATTAATTAGTTCATATGTGCAATCTGTGACCGAAGGATCTGGACAAATTAGTCCATTTAACTGTGTCTCAGTTCACTAATTCACAAAAACTGTAAGGGTGTAGACACTATACTGCGTAGAAAGGGCTGGATTAGAATTTTAAACATCCACATTTTTGGGTTACATCTTTAAGTTTATTAAAAAACCTGACTGGGAACAGGAACAGTGGTTCGTTTTTAGCTATGAAAGTCTATTTCTGTATGCAATAGCACGTCTTACTTTTGGAACCAGCGATTTTTGTGCACAAACCAAATATAAAGTGCAGAACTGGGCTTGAAGGTCTTCTAAACCTTATATTCTAAAAATAATTGGCTTATCATTTAACAAAAGAAGCCCTTTATCCATTGCCCTCAAGTGGCCCTCATTTAGGGGAAAAAATACATTTTTTACTTAAAAAATTACTGCATCATCACCACACGTTCATCTCAGAGATGAATTTTTATACAATAACCAGGCCCAGATTTACCAAGATATTATGTCGGGGTTGCAACCCTTATTTGGCGCAGTCAAGATGCAAAATCCATTGTAGATTTAAAAAGCCATGAATCCTGATAAGCGGGGCCTTGTTAAAAAAAAAAAAAAGTAAGGCAAGGCAGCACAAAGAACACTCCTCTGTAGATGGCAGATGAACATGACTAATGGAAACCTACATACATACTAAGAAACCCTGGACAAGCTATTTAGAATGCTTAACAATGCCAGGTCTGTCTCCTTCCAAAATCAGACAGGCACACACACTTAACGATCTTCTTGCTTCTCCTAGAACAGCTATGTCTGCATCTTTACTCTCCGCCCCAGACTTTGCAACCAGTTTCTCATCAAAAATCACCATCAGATAAATCCTAGCCTCACTACTAACTTTTCCTCTTTCCACACTTGGTGACTTTGCCTGTACAAACCACTGGACCTTTCTCCGATACTCAAATCTAGTAACGCTTTGTGAGCTTTTTACCCTTGTAATCCTGTAAACAAACATAAAACTTCCTTCTTGAACCTCTAGAGTACGACTGTCTGACATCCTGACATCCATATTCCTCACTCTCTCCTATTTGGCATCTACCCCTCATACTTTAAAACTATGTTGGAGATCCCTTACCAAAAAACGTCAAACCCTGCCTCCCCATCCAATTTCTCTATTGCCCTCCTTTTCCAAAAAATCTAATGCCTCATCTTCAACCACCTTCAATTCTTACAACCTGCTCTGTGTTCCAGATGGGATTCTGAGTCCTCCACTCCACTGAAATTTCCCTCATTCACATAGCTAACTTCATAAAACCAGCCTACTGCAACTTCCTCTGAGCCATCATAGTCCTGGACTATCTGCCACATTTGACACCATTAACCACCTACCTTACTTGACTATCTAAGGCCCCTAAGCATCATAGGCTTGACATTGAACTGGTTCTCCTACCTATTTTGCTTGTCTGTCTCTGTGGACTGGCAATCCATCAAATCATCTCACTCTTCCCCCCCCCCCCCTTACTACCAGCTGGTGTCCACCAAGGTTCTGACTTTGGTCATCTCCTTTTCTTGCTTTACACCACCTCCCTTAGCGATGTGATCTACTTGTTTGTGTTTGCTAAGAAATTTATGCAGACAAAACCTTTTTTTCCCCTTTTCTTTCACCCCTTATGAAGCATCAGATATTAGACTGCCTTGCAGCAAGACATTTTCTGCATAAACCAGTCTTATGTAGGCAAAACTATGAGAAATTGTGTACTGTGAAAAATGTGTGCAGTACAACATACACAATTTCGTAATTTTTAGGTCTCGCGCCTAGCGTTGCACTGCGTAGCAGTGCTCGCGCAGCGCGAGACATTTAGTAGGTGAAAAACGGGGATTCAGCACTGACCTAGGAATCGCACACGCTCGTGCGTGTGCGATTCCTTTTGTGCTACCCCATTGGCCTTTTCGTGCGTCTTTTTATAAAAGACTGCACGCAATTGGCCAAAGGCGGGCGCATTGCTCCGCCCATGGCCTATTGGTGTCTATTACGCGCACCAAAGGCCATGTGGTTTCAATTATCGTGCCCAGACACGGGTGCGATAATTGAAACCACATGTTTCACTGTGGGGCGCGCGCGTGCACCACTCGCGGGCGTGTTTTCTTTTTTTTACAATAGCGATCGCTTTCACTGCCGCTTGCTTTTTTATAAAGTCAGTCCTGTTTTCAGTGGGGTTACAAACACGCGAGTAATAACATTAAAATTCTAAACACTTCCCTGGATAATTCGCTAGGTGTCTCTCTCACTCTCTCTTTCCTGTTTGCCTCCCCTCCCCTTCTTTTCTTTTATCGAGCCTCTCGCTCTAAAAACGCTTTTCTCCCGTTTCCTTGCTCCGCACTGCCCTCCCACTGTCTACCCATCCATTGGCACTCACTGATGTGCTCCGTGTCTCGGAGTTACACCCTTCCTCTTTCCTCGCACCCTCTGTCTGCACCGGGCCTCCTGTTCTCTTTTAATTTCCTTGTGTATATATCACCGTTCTTCCCTCCCGCCCCTCCTGCCTCGCTTCCTCTGTTTCCCCCGCACAGCGCCCCACCCCCTCCTCCCCTGGCACTGATGGCGAAGCTCTCATTCCATAAGCTTGGCTGCAGCTGTTGGGCTCCGGCTCGCACTGCAGACATGCCCTGTTTTAATCATGGTGCCTGCCCCGGCAGCCTCTGGTTATTCTTGTTTTCTCTTAGCAGCGAGCTGGACCTCACACCCTTCATGTCATAGAACATACAAGCAGGTCATAGTGTGGGGGCAGATTAATGGTGTTATCAGACGTTGACAGTAAGAGTACACCTTGAAGCCAAGCGCATGAAAGTGTTACACGGTGGGAGTTAGATCGGGGCAATGGTGTTTCATGAGGCAGTGCCTAAAATGGTATGAGAATGGGACCGTAACAGGAAATCTTTTGTGCGTTTCAATGGTAGTCTCAGGTGGCCACAATAACAGTACCATGGAGACTGGAATGAAAGTGCTGCTGGACAGCGTAGGGTCAACAGTGTGACATAGGCCAATAAAGGCATTGCGTGGGAGAAGAGTGATGGCGGTATATTGTGGGGCAGAAAAACACAGTGTGGGACAAGTACAATTATGGTATGAGGTGGGGACAATAAGAGTATTCTATTGTGCAGAAACTATAGTGGAATGAAGTCCCTTTTCACTGTGTTCTGACTTGAGACAATGGCACTCGCTCACAGCGTCCATGACAGTCGTGGGGAAGGGGAGCTTGTGATGTTTTTGTGTACTTGGTGTAAGGTTGCTGGCCAGGATGTCTCACGGATGGGGTGCTGCGATTCTATCGACGGATTTACAAGTTACCAAGTGGGTTTTCTTTCACTGAACTGCACTGAGAACAATTCCGGACAGTTGTGTTCAGTGCAGTTCAGTGAAAGAACTGAAACGAAAAACTGAAGTACGCTGCCAACATTTTTTCAAACTACATTCTTTCAAGAGGTGTTGTGTAAGAATTTGGGTTATCCTCAGGGCCACTGGAGTTATACGGCAGGGGAGAGCCAAATTATGTGGCATGGTGAGTAAATTATGCAGCTAGAAATAGCTCCCCTCTCAGCTCCGTGTGCTCTCCTGCTCCCCTCTCAGACCTGTGTGCTCTCTAGCTCCCCTCTCAGACCTGTGTGCTCTCTAGCTCCCCTCTCAGACCTGTGTGCTCTCTAGCTCCCCTCTCAGACCTGTGTGCTCTCTAGCTCCCCTCTCAGACCCGTGTGCTCTCTAGCTCCCCTCTCAGACCCGTGTGCTCTCTAGCTCCCCTCTCAGACACGTGTGCTCTCCTGCTACCCTCTCAGCCCCATGTGCTCTCTTGCTTCCGTCTCAGGCCCATGTGCTCTCTAGCTCCCCTCTCAGCTCCGTGTGCTCTCTAGCTCCCCTCTCAGCTCCGTGTGCTCTCTAGCTCCCCTCTCAGCTCCGTGTGCTCTCTTGCTCCCCTCTCAGACCCGTGTGCTCTCTTGCTCCCCTCTCAGACCCGTGGGTTGTATGACTAAACAACTACCACTTAAACAACAAATGCCTAAACCACGAAGGCTAAACCACTACCAAAGCCAAACTACTACGTTCTGTACAACGAATTACTAAACCACGAAAATTAATCATTTTTCATATTACCGGAATCTACCACTACTTTTAAAAAATCGCTTGTTTGAAAAAAAATGTAATTAAATTAAACAAGACTTTTAAATTAAACAATTTTATTTAAATAATCTTTAAATTATCAATCTAATAATCGTTTTTACAGATACTGTCGAACTTACAAAAATACAGCTCTCACAGAAAATAATTTTTTTTAAAAATGGATTGCAGTAAATATTATTTGTAAAAATAATTCACTTAAATGAAACATAGAAAAAACGGCCATCCCCATTTTTTTACCATTTCAACTTTGACAACAAGAGTTAACAGTCGCATCGAGCACTGTTCTTAATCACATCACTGAAAAACAAACCAACAGTGCCATCTACTGGCCTAACACGCTAAATTAAAATAAACTCTAATATTTCTACATCGTAATTAAAATCAGGAAATGTACAAATGAATTTTTAAAATATTACACATTCCTAAATTATTAAATATATCCAAAAATCAACATCCAGTGACAAATTATTTTATTATAATTGCACTTGCATTTAAGATTAATTATTTACATTTTGACACTTCCCTCTGATTTAGTAAGTCATGGTTCAGGTGGTCGTTGTTCGTGAACAGTAGTGGTTAATGAGGTCGTTGTTCTGGTAAAGGTCGTGGTTAAGGATTCGTTGTTTAATACATTCGTTGTTAAGGATTCGTTGTTCAGGCTGTTTCCCAGACCCGTGTGCTCTCCTGCTCCCAACTCAGCTCTGTGTGCTCTCTTGCTCCCCTCTCAGACTCATGTGCTCTCTAGCTCCCATCTCAACCCTGTGTGCTCTCTAGCTCCCATCTCAGCTCCGTGTGCTCTCTAGCTCCCGTCTCAGCTCCGTGTGCTCTCTAGCTCCCGTCTCAGCTCCGTGTGCTCTCTAGCTCCCGTCTCAGCTCCGTGTGCTCTCTAGCTCCCGTCTCAGCTCCGTGTGCTCTCTAGCTCCCGTCTCAGCTCCGTGTGCTCTCTAGCTCCCCTCTCAGCTCCGTGTGCTCTCCTGCTCCCCTCTCAGACCCGTGTGCTCTCCTGCTCCCAACTCAGCTCTGTGTGCTCTCTTGCTCCCCTCTCAGCTCCGTGTGCTCTCCTGCTCCCCTCTCAGACCCGTGTGCTCTCCTGCTCCCAACTCAGCTCTGTGTGCTCTCTTGCTCCCAACTCAGCTCTGTGTGCTCTCTAGCTCCCATCTCAGCTCCGTGTGCTCTCTAGCTCCCGTCTCAGCTCCGTGTGCTCTCTAGCTCCCGTCTCAGCTCCGTGTGCTCTCTAGCTCCCGTCTCAGCTCTGTGTGCTCTCTAGCTCCCCTCTCAGCTCCGTGTGCTCTCCTGCTACCCTCTCAGCCCTGTGTGCTTTCTTGCTCTGGTCTCAGGCCCGTGTGCTCTCTTGCTCCCCTCTCAGCTCCGTGTGCTCTCTTGCTCCCCTCTCAGGCCCGTGTGCTCTCTAGCTCCCCTCTCAGGCCTGTGTGCTCTCTAGCTCCTCTCTCAGGCCCGTGTGCTCTCTTGCTCCCCTCTCAGCCCCATGTGCTCTCTTGCTTCCGTCTCAGGCCCATGTGCTCTCTTGCTCCCCTCTCAGCTCTGTGTGCTCTCTTGCTCCCCTCTCAGCTCTGTGTGCTCTCTTGCTCCCCTCTCAGCTCCGTGTGCTCTCTTGCTCCCCTCTCAGCCCCGTGTTCTCTCTTGCTCCCCTCTCAGCCCAGTGTGCTCTCTTGCTCCCCTCTCAGCCCAGTGTGCTCTCTTGCTCCCCTCTCAGCCCAGTGTGCTCTCTTGCTCCCCTCTCAGCCCAGTGTGCTCTCGCTCCCCTCTCAGACCTGTGTGCTCTCTTGCTCCCCTCTCAGACCCGTGTGCTCTCTTGCTCCCCTCTCAGACCCGTGTGCTCTCTTGCTCCCCTCTCAGACCCGTGTGCTCTCTTGCTCCCCTCTCAGACCCGTGTGCTCTCTTGCTCCCCTCTCAGACCCGTGTGCTCTCTTGCTCCCCTCTCAGACCCGTGTGCTCTCTTGCTCCCCTCTCAGACCCGTGTGCTCTCTAGCTCCCCTCTCAGCTCCATGTGCTCTCTAGCTCCCCTCTCAGCTCCGTGTGCTCTCCTGCTCCCCTCTCAGCTCTGTGTGCTCTCCTGCTCCCCTCTCAGCTCTGTGTGCTCTCCTGCTCCCCTCTCAGCTCTGTGTGCTCTCCTGCTCCCCTCTCAGCCCCGTTTGCTCTCCTGCTCCCCTCTCAGCCCCGTTTGCTCTCCTGCTCCCCTCTCAGCCCCGTTTGCTCTCCTGCTCCCCTCTCAGCCCTGTGTGCTCTCTTGCTCCCCTCTCAGCCCCGTGTGCTCTCTTGCTCCCCTCTCAGCCCCGTGTGCTCTCTTGCTCCCCTCTCAGCCCCGTGTGCTCTCTTGCTCCCCTCTCAGCCCCGTGTGCTCTCTTGCTCCCCTCTCAGCCCCGTGTGCTCTCTTGCTCCCCTCTCAGACACGTGTGCTCTCTAGCTCCCCTCTCAGACCTGTGTGCTCTCTAGCTCCCCTCTCAGCTCCGTGTGCTCTCCTGCTCCCCTCTCAGCCCCGTTTGCTCTCCTGCTCCCCTCTCAGCCCCATTTGCTCTCCTGCTCCCCTCTCAGCCCCGTTTGCTCTCCTGCTCCCCTCTCAGCCCCGTTTGCTCTCCTGCTCCCCTCTCAGCCCCCTGTGCTCTCTAGCTCCCCTATCAGCTCCGTGTGCTCTCTTGCTCCAGTCTCAGGCCTGTGTGCTCTCTTGCTCCCCTCTCAGCCCTGTGTGCTCTCTTGCTCCCCTCTCAGACCTGTGTGCTCTCCTGCTCCCCTCTCAGCCCCGTGTGCTCTCCTGCTCCCCTCTCAGCCCCGTGTGCTCTCCTGCTACCCTCTCATCCCCGTGTGCTCTCCTGCTACCCTCTCATCCCTGTGTGCTCTCTTGCTCCCATCTCAGACCCGTGTGCTCTCTTGCTCCCCTCTCAGCCCTGTGTGCTCTCTTGCTCCCCTCTCAGCCCCGTGTGCTCTCTTGCTCCCCTCTCAGCCCCGTGTGCTCTCTTGCTCCCCTCTCAGCCCCGTTTGCTCTCCTGCTCCCCTCTCAGCCCCGTTTGCTCTCCTGCTCCCCTCTCAGCCCCGTTTGCTCTCCTGCTCCCCTCTCAGCCCCGTTTGCTCTCCTGCTCCCCTCTCAGCCCCCTGTGCTCTCTAGCTCCCCTATCAGCTCCGTGTGCTCTCTTGCTCCCCTCTCAGCCCCGTGTGCTCTCTTGCTCCCCTCTCAGCCCCGTGTGCTCTCTTGCTCCCCTCTCAGCCCCGTGTGCTCTCCTGCTCCCCTCTCAGCCCCGTGTGCTCTCCTGCTCCCCTCTCAGCCCCGTGTGCTCTCCTGCTACCCTCTCATCCCTGTGTGCTCTCTTGCTCCCGTCTCAGACCCGTGTGCTCTCTTGTTTCCGTCAGTCTTGTGCGCTCCTTTTCTCCAGCTGACTTACTATCCTTTTGAAAAGTGGCCACTGGGGTGAGGGCACAAGCTGAAGCAGTCTGTCTCTTGCCTGCTCCGCACGCTCCCAGGTTCGTTTCGGGTTGAGGACAAAGACAGGACAACAAGCACTGGCCCATCCCAACAAAGGGGCGGGTTAGGCGAGTGGCTTCCACGCCAGCGCCACTACGCCATCAACTACTCTTCTCACAGAGGAGGCAGGCGCAGTCTCTTTGGCCTCAAACCCACAACTATATTCTCTAGTGGGTCAGTTGGGAACCATAGACATCTAGATAAAACTCACATCTTCCAAGCAAGCAACTTGTGTGATCTTGTACAAAGTGCTTTTATGCCCTTTCTTTCTTTATCTGCCAATATTGAGAAAATGTATAAAACATATTAAACCTGCCAGTTAATGTCATATATTTTTTTTTAATCTGACCACGGCCCCAGTGATGACGGAATACCCCTGGGGCAGGAGGCCTTCGACCTTGACAGTGATCCTACCCGTAGGAGCGGTTCATTAAATAAAGTGTCAGTCGTAGAACCAGTACACTAGGGATTTAATTCGTTTCCAAGGTTGACCAGTCTGTGTGATCTTGGGCACAAATCCCAGAGGCATAGTGCCAAGTACCTCCCCAACGAAAACAAGCATTGAAAATGCAACAGGTCGCGCCTTTGATTAAGTTAAAGCCATTTGCTTTGCTAATGGTATTGTATAGCAAAGCAAATGGCTTTAACTTAATAAAAGGCGAGACCTATTGCATTTCCAATGCTTGTTGCTAGTGTCATTTATATCTATGCTTACTACTGAAAGTGAAGGGCAGGAAAGCCTAGTATAGATGGATAGAGGCAGGGCCGTTTCTAGGTGCTTTGCCGCCCTAGGCGAGAATTGAAAAATGCCGCCCCCTCCCTTTTACTACCATCACTCTCTCCCCCTGTCATCCAGGATAGAAGAATTAATTGACAGGTGAGGCTCGTGGGTGCCAAGGAACATCACTCCGGTTCTATGCATGCTGATAATGATAAGCAGGTGGTGCAGCCCAGATATAGTGTCCCGAATTCACCCACAATAACTGGAATGCACTTTATTTTATTGAATGGGCAATCATTGAACTACAAATACAGGGCCCTATGACGTGGGTGCGTTTTCGTGCAGGGCACAGATGTGCATTTGTTTTTAGGTGAATTTATTGTGACTTTTAAGCTGGTGACCAGGTTGGAGTCTGGCGGGAGGCTCAATGATCCTGTGATTCTGGGCAAATCACTTAATCTCCCCGTGTCTAGAAAAGAACAGAAATGAATGTGTCCGTCTGTAATTCTGTAATGCAACTGGTGCTCCTGTAAAGTGCACTGATACCTTCCGGTCGAGTTCGCGGTATATAAACTGCAACAACAACAAAAAATAGTACAAACACTTAACTCGGAATTTCTCGGAGGATGTGCAGCAAGCAGCATAACTAGAATGACGGGCAGTCACCTCCCACTGTTATCAAGTTGTGCTCTCTGCAGCACATGTTCTAACCCAGAAAACAACCTGAGTTTACTGTATGCGCTTTAGAAAGTGCCTCGCATAAACAGGAAGACATCAGTGCCCTGCGGGAACGCACGCCTTCATGACACCACCCCAGATCTTATCTATGGGTTTAGTATTTCTTGTCATCTCACATAGTTCTGTTTATATTTCACTTAAACCTGTTTCCCACACATAAATCTCTCCTGCGCAGTCAGCTTGCACAATGCCATAGTTTACTGGGCCTCGCCAAAGACTGTAAACAGAAAAAAGTGCCTATTTTTCTAATGTGTAATGCATTACATTTCTAGTGTGCACTAACGTCTCGTAATCTTCCACTTCTGCATGTTTGTTCTTCTGACAACGTTTCCCGTTGTAGCATCAGGCAAAGGAGCCTGTTGTTTAATGTAAAACTTGTCTTTGCTCCCGAATTTGAAGGAAACTCTTCCGTCGGTGTGACCTAGTCTGAAATCTAGCCCATAGGACTCCCAGCTGCGACAGATGGCCTACAAGCTCCGAAAGAAAGGGCTTATCTTGGAATACGAAACCTCACCACCCTGTAAGCGCTGTATAAAATGTTCTTGTATGATAGACAAAACTTGCCATTGTACACAACAAAACAGTAACAAGTATATACACATAACCATACTACTCAGAAAATCAGTAAGTACATCTAAATTGGACTTTCAATAGTTATCAAACCTCGCGTCTTTTCTCACTCATGAGCACATGACTTTTAGTACAGTTCTTATTCTCTGCCCATATAAAAGAGAACTTCATTTTTTGCCTATAGCTAAATACGTTTTGTCCTTTAGATATATTCGTTTTCAACGGTTCGAAAGGCATCTCGGTTTGTTTATATACATAAACACCTTATTGACAGACACTGTACGAAAAACACAACTCTATCAAATAAAAGGCACACAAACGACCGTGCAGCGTTTTGGTGCCTGCACCCCGTGTCGCCCCTTTTTTAGTTGTCAACTACGTTATGTTTTTCAGAAGCGCTTTCTCTACCGAGCACAGGCTACACGCGTGGTTGGTTACAAATGAACCAGCCTTGTGAAATGTTGGATAGGGTCAGCACAAACTCATGTTTTTTGCGGCCCTCCCCCTTTTGCCGCCCTAGGCGGCTGCCTAGTCTTGCCTAATGGTAGAAACGGCCCTGGCACATAAATAGTGAAAGCAACCCAAGAAACGACTGCTCCGGGCACAAGGATAAGCAGAGCATTATCAGGTGCTTTGCAAGTTTCCAACTTGCTACTCAGTTGAGACCCTCTACAGGTCATTGTCCCAAGAGCATAGCAGCAGATTAGAGATGCATGCTGAGAGAGAAATCGGTCTCTCATATTTTCTTTCTGAAATGAATGTCACTAAATGTTATTTCCTTATTTTACAAAACTGTACACCTTGTATCAAGAAGGAATTCAATGAACAGAACATATTCAGAATATATCTATTCCTCAAGAAACAGAAATATCACATTTTCAAGTTTACATGGATGTGTTTTTACTATCAAGTATGTAAATATTTTAGGTTGTAACATAGAAAGCTTTATTCTCATTTCATTTTTCATCTGAAAGAAGTGAAGCATATACTTTAAGGGGCATCCAAGAACTGTGTTCAAAGCAGGTTATGGCATTCACCCATTGCAGTACATATGCCATGGCTGAAATCCCATTTTGATGTGAGGGATAATTTGAAAGATAGCCGGCATGTGCCAGAAATAGATTTTTGAAGTTTGTAAATCTGAAATATTGCTGTTTTCCATGAAAGACAACACTTACTATATGTCAGAAGAGGGGAATCGCTCTGTGTTATGTCTGAGCCAGTAATTTGTACTCTGTAATACCTGAGCCTGTATGATCATTTGTCTCCTGAGATCGGGTTTAGACAAGAGCCAGTTGATTTTTGTAACCTGTGGATTACTATGGCTTTGTAAGGCTTCTGAAAGGTGCATATGTGGGGCAGTGGTTTAGGATGAGATTAGTATGTGACTGGGGGCACTCACAGAGTACCTTCTAGTGTGTGGGTGCCCGGAGGGCTTATGTCACTGGAATAGATGTGGCGTGGTCACTCAGGTATATCAGTGAAGGGTAGATGTTTTCAAACTTTCATTTGCCTTGTTAAATGCAATATACAATCAGCACAAGTTTCAAAAATATTCCTCGTCTGCATCAACCATTTAACATATCGCCTATTGATCTTATTCTGCTAATACAACAAAATGAATAATCTAATGGTGAGATGAATTAGTGTTACAGCCAAAACTGCTGACTTTGGAACTGGGGAATCCGGTTTGAGTCTCGGCAGCAGCTCAACATCCTTTGATTCTGGGCAAATCACTTAGGGGCACATGCATCAAACTCTTCATTTGCGATTACCAAATAGCGATTTTTAAGGAAACGCTATTTGGTAATCGCAAATGCCTATGCATGTAGGAATCGCAATACAATGTGCAATTCCTTATTCATTAGCTAATAGCGATTAAGAAATTGTGAATCGCTATTAGCTAATGTGACTCCATTCATTCCCAAATTGCGATTACCAAATTGGTAATCGCAAAGTGCGAATGGAAATCCAAGGGTGCCCGGAGGCCTAAGGCCCCCTTGATGCACCCCCCAATGAAAGGTAAGTGTGCACATGTTAAGCACACACATGCCCTAAGTGCATGTGTGCGCTAGATGGCACTTGGAAAAATGCATTTTTCTCCATTTTTCAAAGCATGCAGAAATTACCATCAACTTGAAGTTGATGGTAATTAGCGTTTCCTAAATGCACAGTTCACATTTAGGAAAGGCTACATGCATCAGCAAATAGGGATTCGCAAATTGTGATTCCCTAAATGCATTCGCAATTTAGGTAATCGCAAAAAATTGTGATTCCCTAAATTGCGAATGACAAAAGCTACATGCATCTGAAAAGGCCTTTTTCCATTCACAAACGGAAAAAGGCTTGATGCATGTGCCCCCAAATCTCCCAGTGCCTATGAAACAAATGTGTACTTGTGTAATGTAACTGGTGCTCATGTTAAGCACTCTAGTACCTTCGGGTCAAATTTGCGCTCCATAAAACTGAAAAATAAATAAAAATTAATGCGCTAAATTAGTATGCAACTACCTTTATCTTACTGACTCCCCTAAGAGAACATGTGTGCAGATAACTTCCCAATAGCTTAATGCTAACATGTGAAAACAGTGAAATAACCAATGGGTTGATTCTCTATTTATTCGGTTCAGAAGCAGAACACAGCTGAAGAGCTTAAGGGAGTTAAGGAGTTGGCCGTCTCCATACAGTCAAAGGTGATGGTGTTCCCTTTAACCTGAGGCCGTGGGAGGAGGGAATGGTAAGGAGCAATTACGGCACCTTGAGCCAGCTGGTCCTGAGCTTTCACATGCAAATTGACCTTGGCCTCGCATGGTGTTTTTAACTTCCCTGACTGGTTTCACTTCATTCCTGAGAATGGACCAGGAGGGTTTGACGATTTTAACTGCAGGTGCAGGAACGCAATTGGAATTAATTCTTGGATAGTTTAATGAGATTAGAAAGACCGTCTTCCTGTGTGTTCCTGAAATTGCACTTTTGCAAGCTGTATAAACTATACTATGACAAGACAAAAGAAAAACGCTTTCAGCTTTGTAATTCTTTTCCAGCTGCAAATGAAAATATGCTTTCATCACGTTTAAGACTGCTTCTTATTTCTCGTGGGCTGAGCATTCAGACACAGAATGAAATAAACAGCAGCTTAGATTGAGGAACATTTTGCGCAGCAAATACATGGTTAATGTAACCATCCCAATCTCCTCATACTTACAATTGTTATAATTAGGAAATAATGCAATATGACCCACAATGCTTCTATTTGTGTGGTTTATAAAATTTGGAAAAAAGGTTACGTACTATTAAAAAGGTCATTGTATTCAAGTTTTCTGTTTTCTGATGGGTTTGTTTCTTTAAAATCACTATCCTCTCTGTTGCTAGATGAGCTCCAAATCCTGCAGTGTGTTTAATATGCTGTGTGTTTGAGGCTACAGTACCACCTCCTGTCTACGGGGGCAGAGCTCAGCAAAGAAATAAACACACTTGGTGAAACACAGGTCCCCACAAGGCAATTTTTAAAAAAGTTGTAAAAATTGGCACATATGCTTTTGAAGTCATTTCCAGTCATTTAGGAGACTTTACCTTGTGGGGACTTGGGTTCAGGTCCCCACAGTGCAATCAAGTCCCCACAGCGTGAGTGTGTTATCATACTCAAGTCCCCACAAGGATAGTCTCACACACACTCACACACTCACACACTCACACACACACTCACACACACACACACACACACACACACACACACACACACTCTCTCTCTCTCTCTCTCTCTCTCTCTCTCTCTCTCTCTCTCTCTCTCTCTCTCTCTCTCTCTCTCTCTCTCTCTCTCTCTCTCTCTTCCCCCCCCCCCCCCCATTGCAGGCTGCGTGTTTTGGTGCAGAACAAAGTGAAGCGTCGACATGGCACACATCCCTGTGTGCTATGCCTACAACCCACTGCCCTCGCATAGGTCAGCCACCCCTCTAGCTCGGTGCACTATACCAGTGGGGAGGGTACAGGTGCATGAGCCCTGTACCCCTACAGTGTCTAGACCAATTCTAGGACACTGTAAGTGCAGTAATGCCATTAAGAGTATATGTTGCTGGGAGTTTGTCATTAAGAAATCCACAGCACCATAATGGCTTTACTGAAAACTGGGAAGTTTGGTATCAAACTTCTCAGCACATTAAACCCACACTGATGCCAGTGTGGGATTTAATGAAAAATGCACTCAGAGGGCATCTTAGAGATGCCCCCTGAAAAACGACCAGCCTCTGGTGGGTTCCCTGATTGGTAATCACCAGCCTGCCACCACTAGACATGTTTCTGGACCCCTGGGGTGGGAGCCTTCGCTCCCTGAGCCCAGAAACAGAGCCTTTCCTGGGCGGAGGTGTTCAAACCTCCCTCAGGTCAGGAAGAGTCATCTGTGGCAGTGAGCTTCAAAGGCCTTGCCGCCTTTGTAACGCGACCCCCAGCCTCTCATGATATCAGGAGCAGGTCCCCTTCCTGTCTCCCCTCCTTTTCAACGGGAAGACAGGCGGGAAAAATTTGCACAGCCCAGAAGGTGTGCCCACCTCTGGCAACTCTACCCCTCAGGTGGGGGAGGCGAGGTGAAGCCCACTCTTCAGTACCCACCATCTTGCAGATGGCAGGCACTCTCCAATCAGGATTAGGGATTGTGACCACTCCCCCACGTGGGGTGAGCACACCAAGGGTGGTGTCACCCTAAGGTCAGTAGCCCACTGGCTACTGACCTCGAGACCCTTAAAACGCCCCCTAAATACAGTATTTAAGGGTCAGTCCTAAAACAAGAAGACAGATTCCCGCAACCTACGAAGAAGGACGAAAGAAGACGACCAGCAGAGAAGACTGCAGAGAAGAACTGACTTGACCCCAGCCCTACCGGCCCGTCTGCAGTTTCCAGAGATCCTGCCCCAAAAGTCACCTTGTCCTGCAGCCGGCGACCTCTAGAACCCTCGGAGGACTGATTGCCTTCAACAAAGACCGGATCTCCTGTGAACAGCAGCTCTGTTCAAAAGAAACACCCAAGACAGACTCTGAGCCTGCTGAGGACAAAGAAACATAGTCTGGAACCACCACTGCACTCGATGCCTACGGCCCGAATTCGGGTGGCCCACATGTCCCAGCGAGGTCCCCCTGCACTCCAGAGTCCAAGTCCACCGTGGGTTGACCCCTCCAGGACTCCCAGACGTCGCCTGCAGCCTCTGCACGGAGAACCCCTCCCCCTCCAACCGCGAGTGTCCCGGTAAGGTGAAATCTGACCTCAAAAGACACCCCTGCATCCAGCTGCCCTGTTACCTGGAGAAGAGAACCCGAGGTGCACCTACGTCCCTGAGCCCTCCAACTTACCTGCCCAGCTGTTGGTTCCTCCCAGAAGTCTTTCTGGGAGGAGCCTGCAGCCAGAATCCAAAACCGGCAACTCCCATTGAAAACAACAGGGCACCCGACACCAAAACAGCACCCTGCCGCCCCTGTGCCGCTGTAGGTGCACCTTGTGTGCTGAACTGGATCCCTCTTTGCCCTGAGCTTAAGTCCAGGAGCTTTGCTCCCACAACCTTGTGGCCTGCTCGGGAGCACCCACCAACCGAAGGCCCCCTATCCCCCATGAGATAACATTGGGCCGCAGCACTCTGCACCCGGCCGCCCTAGTGCCGCTGAGGGTGTTCTGAGAGTGCATTATCGACCCTGGGGGAACCCTGGCTCTAACCCCAGAGTACCAACTCCCACAAACGAGTACTTACCTGCAAACCGTTAATTTCATTTCCTCCCATAGGATTGCATTGACTGCTTTTCCTTGAAAATTCTTAAAAGTGTAGAGTTGGTTTGTATGAAACATTGAAAACCTGCATATGTATAAAAACTGAATTACCTTTTGTCTAGGAAATCTTTCAGTGTGATATCTAGGCATATCACACTGTTTAGCAAAAGTAACTTAAAAACTAATCCAATAAGTAACGTTCACAGAAATCTGTAAAGTAACAAAAAAGTTATTTCGAACTGTTGACTTGCCTGTAAATCAACCACCTGCATTTGAACCTGCATTCAACTGTAAATCACTGCATAAGAGTTTGCAAAGTATTATTTCACTTACCTGCACCAGGCTTGGCTTGGTTCTAGAAAATAAAATAACTAAATAATATTTTTGATAAAAACAAATTGGTCTGAGTTCAGTCTTTGAGTGTGTGACATCATTTCTTGCCTGAGTGTGTACAACAAATGCTTAACACTACCCTCTGATACAGCCTTACTGCTCGCCCACACTACCACAAATAGAGAGTAAGGTGCTATCTACTTTTACCTCTGCCTACCTTTGGGGTTCCACTGGACTTTTACCTCATTTTGATATAGTATATACAGAGCCAGCTTCCTACAGGCACTCATAAGTATTTCCTCCTTTTTGGTCTTGCAAATACATCATGGTGTCTTGCTATCTCTACTTTGTTGCAAGTATATTCCGAAGAAAGACACCAGGACTGAAAGGCTAATTCTTTTTTAATAATTGAGATGCCTGATAATATGGACACAGCAGGACCAATAAATATGTAAAAATGCTCATAGGATCACACCAGCTGGTCTTGAGGATACCCTTACGTGGGGAGCCTGTGGATCCAATATTCCCAGAGATTGTCTACCTTTGAATGACATTTCCCTACTTCCCCAAGTAGGAACGCTAATATAGTTTTCAATACACTATCTTGCTCCTTTTGGTTTCTGCAATGTATTTGGCTGCGAGATGGCCTTTACTGTATTCTCCAATCCCTCACTCGTCTTGGATGTAGACTGCACCAGAGGAGGTTTTTTGCTTTTTTGTTGACTACCTCATGATGCATTGGCGTCTTTCGCTCCACACCTTTCAAGCTGAAAATATGTGATTCAATATGGATAAGTTGTGCCACTTTTCCCAAAAACACTATGCATTGTTCACTGATTAGTCCATAATGCTGAGCCTTCCTTGTGTAAAATGTCTTCTTTCTGAGAAAGTAGGTTTCATTACAGTTATGTCAATGACTAGATGCGGCAAAGGTTTATTTGGCTTCGTAAGTTTCCTTCTCGACTCTCTGAGGAAAGTGCAACTCCTCCCAGTAGCCACAATATCACCCTGCACAGTATAGCACGTGTGAAAGGTGTCCGGTGCTTCCTTAAGAGTGTCACAATAACATATAGTGGCCAAGACACCTAGGATAATATATGTAAGATACCACACATTCATTGCATATCTACCCTTTTTAGGCCACACAAACACTGACACACCCTCCATATCTTCCCAGCCCCTACTTGCCACTATGCAGCATGCCCGTACAGGCCAAACTGTTCCCCTATCCCAACGAGAGCTCTATGCTCTCACACTCGCCCAGGATGCTTGTTTCCGGTCCAGGGAGGACCTGGCTTGGCAGTTCGGGCTGGACTGTTCCCATAAGGAACAGGGTCAAGACTGATTTGCATATGACTGGGGTGGTGAAGTGAGCTAAAGAACGATGATGGATTCAACCCAGATCTGTGACTGAGGGTGAGTGTCTGAAAAGTGTCAGTGCTCCGTACATCATCTCCTTGTGTTGACACACTCACTCTTGGCAACTCATACACACATCCTCGATAATCTTGTGGTTTACCCTACAGAAGATAACATGCTTACCGGGGGTCCCTCCATTAAACCCCCTTTTATCCCTCTGTCTGTGGGTTCTATGGCTGGAAATCATGGGAGATCTTTTATGTTGCATGTCCACTTGTTTAGTGAATATGTGCATACTGATGTGATCACAGTTGTAGTTCTAAAACCAATAAAAAGATTTTAAACAAAGAATGTTACGATTAGAAGGAAAAAAAAACACAAAGGTGAAAAACCTCCTTGCCAATCTGATAGTACTTGATTGGAGATGGAGATTTATGTTGCAGTAGCCAGACACAATATCCTCCTGACATCAGTAAAGAGCAATGATTGAGGCCAAAGAAGCCACAATATGAATCAAAAAGCAATCCAGCTGCAAGAAGAAAACTTATGGACTATGAAGACTGTGAATGTGCGATGGTTGGGATGAAGATAGAGAACAAACGTGTTGCTATGCATCTTCGTCTCGTGATTGCCTCCTTCACAATTCAAAAGTACACCACATGCAAAACTTGTGCTTCATCTTAGAAAGGGAACCTACAGTGGAATTCGGTTGACAGTCCACTACCTTGAGAAAGGTACATTCGTAGGCTTGACCATGCCCCTCTTTCAGAACTCAATGAAACACGAGAAAAAGGAGGCCCAGTTTCACAGATTTCATCCTCTGCTAGATTCCGCAGCTCATCCGCAGCCCACGCGGACTAATGTCTCCGGCTGCTCCCAGAACATCCCTCTGGGTGACTGCAATCGTAGAACTATCAGCCCGGCCCAGACCATGAAAACAACCCAGCTACATGCTGGGCACGACAAACAGCAGTGCACAGTCTGACTGCGTAGTGCGTGCTCAGTCTTTCTCGGACTGTTGACCGCTTCTGTTAAGTCCTGGAAACAGCACAAATGTGACAGTCCTAGGCTGAAAAGAGCTTAAATGCAAATTGATGTTTTCTGCCCTTGCTCATCGTAAGTAGCATCACCTTCTTGTAAACAGCTCCTTTTGGTTACCTACATGTTTGTATTTCAAATTAAAATAAGAACTTTATTCCTCCAGACCTGGTTTATCTTTTCTTGGGTGCATTTCTGTTTAACAACAGTGGACTACATGGTTGGTTGATTATCAGTTTATGGAGGAAATATTATATATATATTTTACATGGTGATACATTTCTTGGTACATAGGATACATATAGGCTCATTGTGTATGACATCTAATGTGCACTCATGGGCAGTTTCAGAGCCTGTCAGTCACTTTAGGAAATGCCGTCTTCGTTTTTTTCATAATTGCTGTAATTTATACAGGTATCAGCAATTTAAGGATCATATACCTCTATGAAAAAGTTGGGGTTGGAGATTCATACATCTTAAGCAAATGCTTTTCTAAATGCATCTTGTTTTGAAAAAAGCTGGGTTTGTAGTGCTTGGTAATTCACTATTTTTTGTTGAGATTTATATGGGTAAAACCTTTAACCTTGCTTGTTCTTTTGAACCTCAATATTCACATAGTTGTTGGCCATGGCATTCCTTTTTTGTGATCCGTAAACGTTTTTATTTACTGGGATGACTGTAGGATTGATGGAGGCTATCGGCTTTCTTCCCTTAAAGTTATTTAGTATATCCGAAACCATGCCAGGGACATGCTATTGAGTTGTGTCTGTTGTTTGAGTTATGCAAAAATGGCCCACAACAGTGGTTATTAAGCAGTGAGCTAATTTGTGAAGTGTACCCCCTCACTGATGTGGATGGATCCAGAAACCAAAGGGTAAATAAAGCTGGAGAGCTGCCAAAAGATCCAAAGCAACAAATGAACACAGTGACAATATTTTATGCAATATATTGTGCACATGTTTAATTTCTGGATTTAGAGGAAACCTTGGTTTATTTTCTTAGATCACAGCTGACACATCCTCAATTATCGGACTTTAGTTACACCACTCACACAGTTTATATTGAGTAGTATCTGTTGTATATTAGTGACTTGAAATGTTCTTTTCCACTTAGAATGGTTTAGCTTTACAAAGACTAAGAAGCAGTGGATGGTCTATGGAGTATCATTATGAAGGTTAATCTCTAAAGGTTTATGTGGACCATGGCTTGGAAAATAGAAGCTGCATTTTTATATACTCAGATGTATATTCTTGTCCTACACTAACATCAGGTTATGAACATGTTATTATAGTTTTTCCATTGCTACCTCTTTTTAACTGGAGTGCTGTTACTGAAGTGTAACGAGCAAAGTTTTGCTTTTCTCATCCTCCAGGAATCGTGAAATCCTTGAAAATGTCTTGGCAGTCATCCTTGCTATGCTTGTTGCATTCTTGGGCTCTATACTTCTGATCGAAGGCTTCTTCAAGGACATCTGGGTCTTCCAGTTCTGTCTGGTCATAGCGAGTTGTCAGTATTCGCTACTCAAGGTATGGTTGCATTTTTCACTTCTAAAAATAATGCATAATGAGGGGGGGCAGAACTGATAATTTTACTTCTTTAAAATATCAAACAAATCGGATACAAGGCAATAATTGCATAAAGATTCAAACTAAATAATAGTTGATGCTGGGAATAGGAAACGTAGATTACCACAATATCAATTTTTTTCAAATCACAAAGGCTAGAAAAATGGAATAAACCTACAAAAAATCACTAATCAGTCCAAATCACATTTGCTACCCAATCGTACATTTGCTTGAGTGTTTCCAAAAGCATAGAATTTAAAGAAATAGCTGATCGGCTAAGGCCTGACTGCCAGTGACTAATACTTGCCACCCCCTTGACTTTTCCATGTTAATTGTATTGCCAATCTTATGACCATAGGTTAGGTTTAGAGCCATTCCGCCACCTACCCACCCCCTTTTTCTCCAAATGGCACAAATAATGAAAAAGACTCATCTGAAGTCCTCACTAGTTTGAGTTTTTGATTGTATAAATTGCTCATCTATACAGAGAAACAAAATGTTTTGCGTTCTGCATAACATCTGCTTCAAGACAGTACGTTTTGTAGCACAACTACATTTTGATTATGCATGCCTACACTCGTGGGTAGCCGGTGACTCATGCTACTGTTTCTGTTTTCTTAACAGTAAACCCCACACTAACTTGCCTCCCTGACCAAACGTTCTCAGTTGAAGATATACAGAATTAAAATAGAACTCAAAACTTCCTCTATAGTTTTAAATGTCCAATTGACTCACAGATCATGTTCTTGTCTTTCAGTGGAATTGGATACTGTTTTATTTTAGAGGTAAAGGTGTAATTTAAAGTCTAACTAATAAAATGTAAGCTTAAAGAGAGGACCCTCACAAAATCTCTTTAAACTGTGTTTTGCCACTGGCCATCCCGAGGCAGGCTATGCAGTAATGATAAATGTGCCAGTGGAAAGGAAGGTTTGTGTAAGGATAATGTGTAGGTATTGTTGTATTTTTATTTTGTGTAGAGAAAAATTATAATTATTCTTTGTGGGTTACTTTATTAGGTTCACACACTGTCATGATAATCTGTTCTTGAGGATTTTAAATTGATTATTCATATTGTTTTTTTTCTTCCTCAGAGCGTTCAACCAGACTCCTCTTCACCCAGACATGTAAGTCTTTGGTTTTGTGAATTCTAATTTGAAAGATGCCTCTCCTTCTTTGCAAAATGCAGTAATCTACCATATTTGCTTATCAAAACCCATGATGTGAACATTGATTTCGATCACATTAAGTCTTACCCATCAGATCTAACTTTATAGATACTTTTAGGTATGTGAACTGTTCTATATACGTGCTTATTGGCACTATCACTTTACATGATTCTGAAACAGTCAACCAGTCGGTTACATTTCCAAAAATAGATAATTAAATATTGCTGTAGCATTGCATATTTTGTAAGCCACATCATTACACCAGGTAAAAAAATAAAATAACATATATAAAAATAAAATAAAATCCGCATTTGATTTTCTCTTGAACCAGATGACAGAGTGGTATAATAAGCCTTCTCCATTGACCTGTCATTCACCTCCTTGTTAATGCAAGTTTGTCTCACCGTGCATGCAATTCATGCAGGTCACATGGAAAATAGTTGCTTCTTCTAATGTGTTTTGCTATGGTACAAAAACATGTTATATATTTGATCCTGTAGGTTACTCAGAGAGGGAGGACTGGCAGTTTAATTGACTATTTTTGGGGGGGTTTGGCGGAAGGGGGCATATAAAATGAGTCAGATGGCCTAAACCATTTTGCGACCTGTAGTAATGGATGACGGGTGGTATGTAGTATATGAAAGCAGGCTTTCACCTTCTAAGTTGGCAGGAGGCTTTATTCAGCAGGCTGGTAGAGGTACAGTCATATAAGTGGTGGACCTCACCAGGAGCAGATGCTAAAGGGAGCTCAGTCCAGTGTTGTATTCCGCTTTAGAGGTCCGTATATAGGTTTTCCTGAATCATGTCCTTATATAGGCACAATTCGCATTGCCCTTATATAGGCATAGAATCCCTGTCCTTATTTAGGCATTAACCGTGCACTCCAAATACAGGCATGGTCACCGACATCCGTCCACCCTAACGTCACAACGAGTTCTTAGAAACCAGACCCTTAAGCTTTGGGAGTTCCCCTAGCACAGGACTATTGATTTCTCCAAGAACTCATCTATTATGTATGAACCGTTATACCTTAAAGGTTCATTCCGGACGTCTTCCTCTGTCCGACTTCACGTCAATGCTAACATTCCACGACACCTACCAGGTATAAATATACCTTCCCTTGCCCAAGCAAGTTAGAGGAGACCTCGACTTCAGAGGAGTCCGTATCCCGGCCTGACGCACTGAGAAGACGCTGTCATTCCTGCACGCAGACGAATCCAGCTTCCAGTGTTCCGACTCCCTTCGCGGGGTGTTAGAGTTCCAGCCCGGCAGGAGATTCCCACCTCTCTCATTCTCAAGGTATGGAGCTGACTAGAACCTAGAGGGACTCTTGGCATATCATACTTGGCATACTAGACTTAACATACTCTTAGTATACCAGACTAGAGAATACTCCACCTACTTCTACCTTTCCCTACACCTAGACTAGGTTAGGCACATTGGGGTAGAACTAGTTTAGGGACGCATCGTATGAGTACTCGCATTTTTAGCTCATGTTATTTATGTACGTGAATATATGCTAAAAGATAATGCTAGCGCAGATATTTATTTCTACTGCTTACACTGTACATTATTTATCTTGCATACTGTCTTGTGATCATAACAGCACATATCTCTTACACGAGAAACAAGACTGTTCAATAAAACCCTTTTTATTGAAACGCCCGTCTTTCCTTTCTGTGTAACTCTGTAGAAACTAAGCATGCACGATTGAATGAGTGAAACTGTTATCTATTGTTTCCACGATTCTGAGACATGTTCCGCTTCTAAAGGGAAACAAAGTTGTCATGTTTTTCGGTTGCCAGAAACTACTCCCTTCTTGTTTTCAAGGAGTTACTAGTGGCCTCTGAGCTAGCTGGCACAGGTAATTAAGTTTAATATAATCGATAGGGACATACCGACCTTAGTCCCATGTCAAACCTATAGGTTATATTATTCCAATGCGCAGAGCCTATTAGGGAAATAGGAACTACACTACATGGCGCCCAACGGTTTGGTAAGGCAGTAATTTAACGCTAGATACTGAGTAACTCATTCGTGCTTTTCTCAGAGACCCCTACTCACATACTCCATAAGACGTCCGGAGTGGGTAGGGCTAAATATCCGCCATAACTAAATAGGGAAGCACCCTATAAATTAGTTGTTTGGTTTGTTCAACGTTGAAGGATACAGTGTTCCAAAATATTGTGCACCTTATCTTTTTGTTTCCTTGAAACTTGTTCTACATTTTTCAAAAAACAAAATGTCCATAAACGGGGACAATAACACCGGAAACAGTGGAGCTGCGGCTGACCCAGTCGTACCAGCTTTTAACTTTACAGGTTTAAATGAAACCGAGGAGGGTGTTATAGACATCCATCCAAACTTAAGAAGAGCCATCACTCTAAAACTTATAAAACACGGCCTACCACCAAGAGGAGGTAGAGCAGTTTTCGTGATAGAGGCACACGAATCCTTTCAGACAGAGGTATTTTGTTCATGGGTCATATTTCCTGAATCAAATTCAGTAACAAAACTGTTTCACTTCTACAAAGAAGATGATCCACCAGAGGAATATATTCCTTTTGAGGATATTGAAATTCCACTCACATACCAGGAGCATCAGCTCTGGTTTAAAGGCGCCCTAAAACATCACAGAAACATTACCAGGCTCGGTCCACTAGGTAGACCAGGAGCAACATGGCCGATTCTAGCCGGCTACACACCTCATCCTGACATTGATGTAATGTCAGACGAGGAATTACTTACTCAACTTACAGAGTTAATCAAAATCTACAGACAATTAGTCCAATATGTCATGCGGACTTTCACAGTCCAACCACCATTAACCATTCCAATACAGACTCCTCAACAGGGGAATACACTAAAAATTACACCACAGACTCTATACGCAGTCACTGGAAAAATGCCCACAAAACGTGAGCAAATTCCATTCTGGATAGCTCAAAAAATTACTCAAATCGAAGCAGTATTTCCAAATGCTAGCCCGTATGAGAAACACAGAATCCTAACAATCTGTTTACCAATGGGGATCACACCACAACTGGAAGACTGCACCACTTGGGGCTCAGTCTTTGCTGCCATCTATACTAAAACACATGGTATTCCATCAATTGCAGTAATACCTGATGTCCTGAAACAAATTCAAAACGAATACGGGGCAGAGCCTGCTCTAAATTTAGGTATGAAATTACTGAAAAATTTCGACCAGGTCTCAACAATAATATTATCTAATATTAAAGGGGAGGCAGCAGCGGTGGCGATCCGCCAACGATTAAGGGAATTCGATGTTACAGAACATCAAACAGAACTACCCAGAATAATAGAACAATCTTATGCAGAATTAGGCAGAGATAGTTTGGGTGGGAGACCAGTGAAGCCAAAACTATCTGACAGTCCCGAGAAGGACTCTATTAAACAAACTCCTACATCTTCTAAAAAGAAGTGGGAAACTAATAAAAATAATTCAGAGAAACGTTCTCAATCCCGAGGTAGGTCTCCTCAAAAGGAGCCCTCTGAAAGGAGGTATAACCTCAGGAATAGGGATAATTTGAAAAACGCCTGACCGGTATCAAGATACTGATACACGTTCCTCTCGTACCTTACAGATCTCGTCACAGACATCGGAAAGAAGAGGACGGTCAGAACATAGAGAAGAACGCGTGAAATCGAAAGACGACAAACACGTTCCAAAAAACAAATCAAAACCTCAATTCTCAAAGAAGAAGGTAGCAGGTCTGAAGATCAGACATGCCGAGGATACTGAGAACACAACTCAAGAACGGAGAATGGGCTCAGACAATGCTGGACAGTGCTGCAGAAGTCACAATAGCTCGCCAGAACCTGAAGGAACTTCTGGAGATAGTGGACTTGAATGAGTACATTACAGTTGAGACTGTAGACACCAGGGTTAGTACTCCACAAAAGTTATATGAAATAACACTCCGGATGGAGGGAGACATACCCAGACAGGTGAAAGCACTCTTTTGGGAAAAACTTTCAAGGGGCTATGACCTACTTCTAGCACAAAAAGACTGGCCACCACAATTTGTCAGGGAGTGCCCACATGCCGAGGACATTATAATGCCTGCCTTCTCTAACCATATTCCAATTCATCTAAAATATACTTATGCCAGGAAATGGGCAGTTGCCCAGGCCCCGGCATTATACAAAAATCATGTAGGATGGGACGAGGATTCACCTCACCATAAAATACATCTAAAAAATGAACCTACTGCACAAAGGCAGTATCAAATAAAGCAAGAAGCTAAAAAACAGGTCAGGGAGATCTTAGATCAACTTGAATACCAAGGGGTGATTGAAACATGCACCTCTTCAATGAACAATCCTTTGTTTCCTGTCTCCAAACCAGACAACACCTATCGTCTAGTTTTGGATTACAGACACTTAAACACTTGTTCTATGACATTTGCAGTGCAAAATGCACATAGTACAGCATTAATGAATAACATTGTGCGTAAAAAATACAAAACCACTTTGGATATCTCAAATAGTTTCTTTTGTCAAAACATAGCACCTGAAAGCAGGTACTTAACAGCTTTCTCAATAATGGGGACCCAGCGTCGATTTTGTCGACTCCCACAAGGGTTCAAGAACAGCTTGGGGTTATTCTCAGCGAGGGTAACGGAGTTACTACAAATTTATGACAATGAGGCATTGTCCTATGTCGATGACATCTATCTGACAGACGATGACCTGGATAAACACTTGAACAGGGTGAGCACCATTATACTGGGCTTCGCCTCTGAGGTCTACAAATTCAACTTTAAAAAGTCCCGAATTGCCCATCTCAATGTCCTGTTCCTAGGATACGAGCTTTCAAGTGAAGGCAAGAGCTTGGCAGCCAACTTTTTAGAAAGGTGTACGCTGCTCCAACCTCAAAACGCTGAAAAATTTACAATCCATCCTGGGTTTCATAAATTTTGGAAGAACTTACATTCTAAATCACGCAGAAAAGGTTAAACCTCTCTACGCATTAATCAAACCTGATTTTTCAATAAAAAATTGGACACAAGAACACACAGAAATCTTGCATTCACTCCAAGCTAACATGTTAGCAACAAATCACTTACTAACACGCGTAAGCCAACGCAATTTAGTGATCCGAATAATTTCGGGTCAATTCGGATTCACCTACTTAACATTTAATGAGGGTGAGAAAGTACCAATTGCATACAAATCACATTTGTATACACAAGCAGAAATGCGCTTCACTTCAACAGAAAAAATACTGACAGCAGTTCAAACTGCAGTAGCAAAAGAAAGAGCTCTAGTCCAAGGGAAACGCATTATTGTCGTAACCCCAGTTCCGGCCTTAGAGGCGGTAACTAAAGCGAGCATTCCAAATGCTAAAGCATTACATCCGAGATGGATACAATGGGTTAATTCTCTTGCTGCAACAGATGTTGAATATGTTTTTGATCCCGATCTAAAAACACACACGTTCCTGCAATATGAGCATGAATGTCCTCTGCCCACTGAGATTCTGCCTCTCGATCAGTATGAATTCATAATTTACACTGACGGATCCGCACAACCCGCAACAGGGAGTAAGCAAGCTTACAGTGCAGTGTGCGCAATCGTTAAAGGTCGCATGCGCGATGGCAAATTCAGACTTATGGTCACAAAAACCCAATCTCTAGGAGATTGCACAGCTCAGCGAGCTGAACTACAAGCATTCAAACTGGCACTTGAAAGTACAGATCGAGAATTCCCCACACTAATAGTGTGCGCTTCTTTCTACTGTGTGCAGTCGTATAATGAATATATACAAACTTGGCTTGAAAATGGGTTCAAAGATGCAAAAGGTGGCACAATAAAGCATAAAACGCTTTGGGAACAAGTAGTTCAGTTAAAAGCGAACTACCAAAGGCTCACGTGATCCATACACTGAGTCATCAACGTGATGGCGTTCACGTTGCAGGGAATTCATTGGCTGACGAAGCCGCAAAGGGGGCAGTTCAGACAGCTTCCGTAGCTGCGATCACTCGTTCAAAAACGAAAATAGACCGTGAGATAATGTTGGCTGTCAATGCTACGAGCAAAGGCAGTGGTGCAGCGTTACCAAAAAAGTTTCCACTCAAGTACTCTTATGTAATTGATGCGAACAACGTTCCTTTTGCTCGAATCCCTGGAGTGGGGGATAGGGTAATTCCAAACAAGGAACGCAGATTAGGACTAATCCTAGCAGCACACGAAGGGATAGCCTCTGCCCATGCAGGCATTTCTGCAACGGTATCTTTACTAACACAAAGATATTGGTGGCCTGGCATTAGGAAGCAGACCAAGAACTATGTTCTGGAATGTGAAATTTGCCAACAGATGAAAGTCTCCACAGTGAAACGTCCTGCGCAGACACCCCTGTTAATTTCAGACAAACCATTAGCTTGTGTTTACCTGGACCACTGCGGTCCCTTGCAAAGGGACGGTAACTATAAATATATCATGGTCGCAGTGGATTCTTGCTCTAGGTTCCTATGGATATGGCCTCAGCGCTCGGCTGACGCTCGAACTGTTATAAAAGATTTGCGAGTCTTTATCGGCACATACGCAATAGGCACGCTACATTCTGACCAGGGCCCTGCGTTTAGCTCTCGAGCTTACAAAGACGCCATGGCCAGTCTGGGCGTTGCATTGCGGTACTCCTCTCCGTTTCATCCTGAGGGAAATTCTGTTGTGGAAATGAAAAACTGGGACATAAAGCAGTCTATAACAGCTAGGATATTAGGTTCGGGTGATGGGTGGGTCAAACATCTATATGGGGTCCAACGCTCATTAAACAATTTGCCAAGAAGTTCTCTAAGGGGGGTCACTCCATATGAGGTCCTATTTGGGACAAGAATGTGGGTGCCAGATCTGGAATGCAGTGGCACAGTGGTGGAAAATAAACCTTTTGATATCAAAGATAGTTTGGCTGTTTTACAGGAACTAAATGAACTAAGATCGAAACAAAGCAACGTATTCCTGCAGCCAACCACCACTGGGGAAAAACCGGCGGTCCCAGCAAGGCCTGTCTGGATTCCAAAAGTTGGGGATCTAGTCAGAAAGAAGATTGCAGACAAGAAGGAATTTGGACCTTCTTACAGACAACCAGTACTTGTCCTAGCCGTTCAAGGAACAAGAACAGTACTTCTGCCGCCCCTTGCTGGAAAAAAGGAGAAAAGATTTGTGTCCATCGACCTCATCAAACCACAGTATGTGGCCAATACTAAATAGTAGGCCTCGTGGACTCCGACCTAGTAGCAGACGCACTCCTCTCGCTACTATCCAAGAGGTTCAGACTGAAAGACTGATAACCATCGAGAATTCAGCAGTAACAGATGAAGGACTGAGCAACAATGCTATGGAACTCATCCCTCTTGAGACACGAGTAACAGTTCGTCCAAATACACCTGTCTACACCAATATAACAAGTGATCAACTGGTACCAGCGATTTCTACAAATCCTGATGCAATTCCAACAATTGACAGAACTGCTTCTGGCTACTTCATTAACTTTGATACGTTTTCCGAGGATCGAAGTGAGCCCGAGACGTCGCCAGCATCAAAAACTTTTAAACAGCAAGTACAAGACTTTTTGCATTTTTTGAAAAAGACTTATCTAGTTTCACCATGGATTGAACTTTGGGTTATTTCTGGAATATTTTTCTTCCTGCTTTGGCTAGCTTTGGTTATGACAATGAGCGTGCTTATAAATGGGAGATGCATCCATTTGGACATTGAAAGGAAAGAAGTGAACTTACTTTTGAAACCTCACAAATCATCCCATCGTGAAACAAGAGACTTGTCTGCAGTGAACATCACAGCCGTTCCTATACAGGATGGTATAGTGTGGGACAAAACTGATTTTGATATGTCCGGCCCGACGGAACATTTGAACATTCCACATTTATTTAAAATTTCACTAAGTGATTTTGTTTCATCCAGTACCTACTCTGATGATTGGGACTTTGAAACCGTACATGATCTGATGTTTGACCTAGAACAATCTGCTGCATTTTCTAATAATGAATATTTAGAGGGTTCATCAGACTATGAACAGCTGTATTGCTATAACCACTATGGTCAACATTTTTTGCATAAATCTGCAACACCTACAAATGTGTTTATGTTTAACCAATGGGAACATTGTCCTACACCACCAAAAGGTAGTTCAAGAACATTTGCTAAAAAGTTTCCATATTTTTCAGGATACAATACATCTGATCCAGAAACATTTTGCTATAGAAATGTAAACAAAACAGGACTGAAAATTATGTTAACAAATACAAAACAGATATACTCTGCAGCATTTATTGCCCAACTGTCTAGACAGGGTTTCGACTTATGGAAAGACACAATAGACACAAAATCTGTCTGGGGTACTAAAGATTGGCAAGTACAGGGGATAGAAGCTTTATTTAGAGCCTGTATAGTCCCTCAGCAAATAATGTTTTTGAATGACACGGTCCAACAAACGTCTTGCCTTGGGTTAGCCAAGATCAAAGACATGAAAAATCCTTCTGTACCAACACCTGCAAGTGATAACAATACACAGGCAGCGGTTACAGTTGACACCATACTACAACTCAACAGAACAAATCCTGATTGGAGAAAATGGTTGATCTGGCCCACAGACACAAACAACTGTCAAGCGAGATTCCTGAATAAAACACAGGGGTTTACTATTCATAGGCCAGACCCACGATACGTCCAAAGACAGCATCCGGGGGTAGTAACAACATACAGTGTAGGAAAATTATGCCTCGATTGGCTGCAGAAATCTACACTTAAGGATGTGAAACAACACTTATCTTTACTTAAAGAAGACGCAGACCTTAGGGAATTCTTGCTTGGACCAAGAAAACCGTGTCAAAAACGTTTCATATATGCCGGCATTTATGCTGCTTATAATGAAGCATGGAAGGTGTCACAGATGGAGGCCGCAGAACGAATACGTGAACTTGATCGTATTAACTTAGAGAAAACTCTCTCTGTGGTCGACAATGGGTTAACAACTTTGTCCTCCAGAATTTATTCATTGGACAGTATTGTATCCTCTGCTATCGACATACTGGAACAAGATTTAGCCATGTTACAACAAGGCCAAACACAGTTACGTTCTATTATGTTATTAAGCTGGACGCTGCAATCTTTGCGTGCGGGCTATGTGCCTTGGCGTTTTATCAACACGACGGCTCTGTTTGCAGAATACAATCTAACTGATAAACAGATCGAACTGGCACAAAGGGGAGCAAAGTATACAGTACTGGGAATTGAAAAAATTGCCATTCACAGTGGCAGAAAAATCAGCTACAGAATGGCTTATTCATGGCAAAATCACACTACCTGTGACTACTTTTCAGTTTCAGTATTGCCTTAAACAGATGCAAGCAGGCAAATATGAAAGGTTGGGTAAAGAATACATTAAGACATCCTGGAATTTACCATACACATATAGATGTTGGAGTGGGGATCGTGAAGTGTTTCTAAGCGGTACACACTGTGAAAGTGCACTAAGCGGTTCACTGATTTGTCAGGACATTTCTTTACACAGGGCTTGTAATGGTTCTGTGGCAAACTTGTCCTGCCACCAGCAGGGTACACCAGCTGCTGTGATTAATCCAACGTTTGGCCAACTTTCTAATGGGAGTTACCTCATGTTGAATGATCAGAGTTGCTGTGGCATGTTGCCAGGCATCCCATATCTAGTAACGGTCAACTCCAGGGTCACTTGCTGTATGCAAGTATTGTTTGCCCCAATAGACAGTCAGGGAGTCGCCTTTATGGCCTTCGTTGAATGTCTCTTTTATACGATTTGATACTTTAAGCAGAATGAAAGCCAGGCTTATACAACAATCAGTGCCTTTGACCTCGGCCAAAGAAACCTATGATCTACAAGTTGCAAGGACTTCGGCTGAGATACAAGCTTTACTTCGTACAAACTGCCCTATACATTTCGTAGAAATGATAGGACGTATCTTTAACATGTCAGATACAAGCGGAATTGTACATGTATTTAAGACCATCTGTTCCGGACTATTAGCACCTTTCCAGGCTGTCCTCTGAATCATCTCAAACTTCGCACATTCGGTGTTTGGTGGTGTGCCATTAATTCTAGCACTTGTTGCAGGAATTCTGTTTCTATTCCTCCTACTACGCTATGGCAAGCCTCTTCGCCAACATCACTCCGAGCGATGTGGAGAGAGCCCTCCTTGAACGGAAATGCCGTGAGCGAATAGTACAGCTTTTGGGCATGCCTCGTCTACGGGAACTTAATAATACAACGTGGTTCCTGTCATTCAGACCAATCTGGCAAGATTGCATCTTACCTGTTCTACGCTGCCTGTTTTGCGGTGAAGAATGCGTGCTAGACATCTGTCTAACACTCCCATCAGTCATGCCAACGGATATCGATACTCTGCTGGACCCGATAACGGCCCATGCTGTGTGTTGTCCCCAAAGGCTTCCAATCCTGATGGCGGCATTCATTGAGATCTCACAGACGCTTCCGGCTGCTGCTGAGGTACGAGATGGATCAACGGGCACACAGGTAACAACGGACGCGAACATTGCATCTTCTGCTGAAGGCGATGTTTCTCATCTCTGTGCAATTAACCTTCTGAACGAGGTGTTCCAAATGTCACCGACTTCGGTGGATGATATTTTGGCTACGGACATAGATGATCTAATGTTTACGCCAGACCCCTACACTGACTTAGATTAGGCTCACAGTGTACCAGGGCAACAATGAAATTTGGCCTTCATATTTTCAAAACTTGGAACTATTCCCAGAAATTGAACTTTTCCTTTGAACACAATTTTTTTTTTCTCGAAAGAGAAAACATGGCAAATGAACAATCTGCTTACAGTAGAACTAGTCTTATAAAATGGACTTCTTTGAATACTTCCAGGGACACATTGTCACCTTAGTTGTCTAACATTTCATTTAATTCCATGATATGCAACGGGTTTGATTTTTAGAACTTATCGAACCATTTCGTCATATGTATATATTTCCGTTTCATTCACGTTGCATTTTACTTCCGTTATATGCTTAGAATGAAACTGATGCTTTAAAATGTACAGTACCTATTGCATTTCAACAGTTTTGAGCTTCTTTTAAAATGCTTTTAGAAATGTTTTTAGCGATATGTGGTACTCAATTTTATGTTTAGCATTTAAATGTTTAGCATTTAGTATTATCGTTCAATCGAAGATGGAGTGGGTGTTGTATTCCGCTTTAGGGGTCCGTATATAGGTTTTCCTGAATCATGTCCTTATATAGGCACAATTCGCATTGCCCTTATATAGGCATAGAATCCCTGTCCTTATTTAGGCATTAACCGTGCACTCCAAATACAGGCATGGTCACCGACATCCGTCCACCCTAACGTCACAACGAGTTCTTAGAAACCAGACCCTTAAGCTTCGGGAGTTCCCCTAGCACAGGACTATTGATTTCTCCAAGAACTCATCTATTATTTATGAACCGTTATACCTTAAGGGTTCATTCCTGACGTCTTCCTCTGTCCGACTTCACGTCAATGCTAACATTCCACAACACCTACCAGGTATAAATATACCTTCCCTTGCCCAAGCAAGTTAGAGGAGACCTCGACTTCAGAGGAGTCCGTATCCCGGCCTGACGCACTGAGAAGACGCTGTCATTCCTGCACGCAGACGAATCCAGCTTCCAGTGTTCCGACTCCCTTCGCGGGGTGTTAGAGTTCCAGCCCGGCAGGAGATTCCCACCTCTCTCATTCTCAAGGTATGGAGCTGACTAGAACCTAGAGGGACTCTTGGCATATCATACTTGGCATACCAGACTTAACATACTCTTAGTATACCAGACGAGAGAATACTCCACCTACTTCTACCTTTCCCTACACCTAGACTAGGTTAGGCACATTGGGGTAGAACTAGTTTAGGGACGCATCGTATGAGTACTCGCATTTTTAGCTCATGTTATTTATGTACATGAATATATGCTAAAAGATAATGCTAGCGCAGTATTATTTATTTCTACTGCTTACACTGTGTACATTATTTATCTTGCATACTGTCTTGTGATCATAACAGCACATAGCTCTTACACGAGAAACAAGACTGTTCAATAAAACCCTTTTTATTGAAACGCCCGTCTTTCCTTTCTGTGTAACTCTGTAGAAACTAAGCATGCACGATTGAATGAGTGAAACTGTTATCTATTGTTTCCACGATTCTGAGACATGTTCCGCTTCTAAAGGGAAACAAAGTTGTCATGTTTTTCGGTTGCCAGAAACTACTCCCTTCTTGTTTTCAAGGAGTTTCTAGTGGCCTCTGAGCTAGCTGGCACAGGTAATTAAGTTTAATATAATCGATAGGGACATACCGACCTTAGTCCTATGTCAAACCTATAGGTTATATTATTCTAATGCGCAGAGCCTATTAGGGAAATAGGAACTACACTACACCAGGTCTATCTTCCAATGACAGTTTCACCGAACCACCATCACACAGCATCCCATGACATCATCGGATAGCTGGATGGCAAGTCACCTCACAATACATACCGAATCACAATCACGAACGGGCATAAACAGGGAGTTCTTTTCTAATTGCAAATCAGTATGCTATGTTCCCATAGTTGCAATACAGTTGTGGTCACAAACCATTGACCAGTTACCAACACCCCAAAGGAAGTGGTAACTGATTTACAAAAGAGGAATGGGTGCCATGGGAATTGTGCCAGGTAACCTTGAGGGGAACGACCTAGTGGGAACCACTGCCTGCTCCCATGGTATCTTCCAAAACGGTAAACTATATATTTGTTTTTAAACAGCACTTGTTCCTTTTAGGAACGGGATGCTTTAAAAAAAAAAAAAAAAAAAGTTTCCCTTTTGGGTGGAAAAAAAACAGTGCTAGTGATCAGCTGACTCTTGCCGGCCCAATACCTGTGTTTGTAGCAGTGCTGGAAATAGAAACAAATTATTTTGGGATCCCCCGAATTGAGATCACAGTGTGGCGGCCCAAAAGGGGTGGAGTCACGAAAAGCAGAGTCCGGCAGTCAACTTGTACCTTAATGTTTTTTAAAACATGGCCACAAATAAATTGCCAACAAGGAAAAATGGGACAGTAAATCTGTTCTGGCTTACTTAATCGATCACAAACACTCTGCGTATTAAAAATATTTTATGCAGGTAAGGCTCTTTCTGCAAAGATCTCTGTTTGCCCAGCAATTTTCAGGGGCTAAGAATGGTAAAAGAACTCTGGTGGTTAATACATTTCCTGGAGAGGTCCGTGTTTGGTCAGTGCACAGTTTCGATTCATCATAAACTAGCATAGAGGGTCAATGTGCCTGCTGCAAAGCATAAGATGCGACATGCAGATCATACATTAGTATTTTATGTGAGTTGCTTAGTGGGTTTCTGCTCTTGTTACAGTTTCTCTAATATAGCTGCGAGCTATGAACCAGTGTTAATGAACTGCATCAAACTGCAAGGCATAGGTTTAGGACCTTCTACTTATTTTTCATTAATCCTTCGTGATTCTAAGGTTGCTAAAAAAGGATTCCTTTGAGTATTTATAAAGTCTTATTATTACAACAACCCCAGCGGCTGTGTTATATTTTAAATTCTGACTTTATTTTTTATAGACTGAGCACTCTTAACATTATCAGTATGGATGATGTGACTCCTACACCCTGTGCCCTCATTGACTTAAGTAACTCTTGCTGTATGATTCATTGTCTCTGTATAATGTGTGTGTATGATGTAAAGCAATGTGACACCACATATGGGAATGAGTAAGTCTATAAAGAAATAAACTAAGTGCTGTTTAAATTGTTGTTAGTGTAATTACTCATACAGACAGATCTGACATTCGAATAGTGCATGCATATTTTTTACTACCAGAGTTTAGACCACGTCAAAAAATTGCTTCCAAATCATAGTTCTCTTAAGCACTTGTGACATGATAACAAGCTAAGTGCATTTGTTTCACTCTATTGCACTGACCTATAAATGTTAGGCTCCAGATAGCTCCTAGCCAGGTTGAGACTCCAGCAATAGGACGGCTGATGACCCTTTAAGTGTGCACTTTGTGTTGCGCCTAGCTAAAAGTAAAAATACGAGACCTCCATCCCCCCTGCAGGTTGCTGTTTCGAATGTAAAGCAGACACTGCTGAATGTGTCCTGGTGATAGTATCTTAACACTGTGACAAATTCTGCATATTTTAGAGGGGTCGCTCCGTAATAGCTGCTGTATCCAGTTGCATCTCCCTCATTTCCTGCACTGGTTTGTAGCCAATAACAGGGATCGCAACGAGAGACCTACCTAATTAATATTCATTAGGCAGGTCATTCTGTGGCCCCCCTGCAACTAAAGGTATTGCGATGCGACCTAATAGTACATAAATCACAATGCAAAATCAGAGATCTTTTGCAAAATATTGGTGTGCAATTTGCGAACAATTTTGTGCTCTTTGTACATCTGCCTCTATATTCTTAGAGCAAGTAAAAGTCTGATCAACAGATGTAATACCAAGGTTTCTGTATGGGCGTAAATGCCAAAATCCCCCTTTATACTGTGTAGTGTGCATCCATCCATTCTAACTTGCATATATTGTTTCCAGTTTACTTGTGTACAAACTTCTGTTTATCTCTAATATCTTCTGATCGACTCAACTTGTACACTTATCACTGATGCCAACTCTATTCCCTTCAGGGGCATAATCGTATTATAGCCTATAGTAGGCCTGTTTATTTCTGCATCTGCTGCGGTCTTATTTGGTTGCTGGATTATGGAAGCAAAAACATGTTTTCAACAAAGCTAAAGTTGTACAGCCTGGTTTTCACCAACCCATCACTGCTCGTGTCAGCAAGGGACCTAATAATAGGTAAGATCTTTTGTCACTTATACAGATTTCTTCTTTTTGCTTTCGAAAGTGTGGTGTGCAGAGTCCAATATGAGGATATGTGAACCATTTTCCCAGCTGACTTTGGATTCAAGTGCATGTATGCCCCTGCTTCCAATGACCAAACGACTTGTTCCACATTGCATGATTAAATAACAGGACTGTGTGGGGGTGCCGTATATAGCATGGGGTCGTGTAGCTGTGAAATAAATGTTTTCCTGAAGAAGAAAATGAAATATCTGTAGTGGTCCCTATATCCTTGTCATTCACTGCCATCCATTTTGCGCTGTCCTAAAACACTACCCACTCGTGAGCTACAGTAGCTCTACAGCTACCTCCGAGGAGCCCACCTGTGTGCAGCCCAGCTTATTAAATTAGAAAGCTTTTGCTTGGTTGAATTATTATACATATAAGAAAATTGAAATTATACAGCACTAATAATATTAGTAGCTGTCAATGCGTTTCATGGACCATAAGTAGCTCTCAGTCCAGAAAAGGTTGGAGACCCCCGCACTAAAGTATCTTCAGTATGTTATTCCCATTTAAAGCAGATTCTCTACAAACCAAACTAGATAATTTTTTAATAGATTTTTTAAGAGGATTTAAAGATATGGCAGAAGGCACTAATGGCGGCCACGGGCAAGGCTGGCTATCTTCTAAGCTACCTGAATGAGGGAGAGTGTGGAAGAATGTTTCAGGAGTCCTTGTGTTAGTGTTCCTCTTCAAACAAACAGTTGGTGTTCTCTGAAACTTCTGGGCTGACCTTGCTGCGATGAAATAACCTGAAGGAATATGGATGAAAATGTCTTTCTTGATTTGAAGCGCGTAAATCCTATTGCTATGTTCTTCTTTTCCAGTGTTTACATTGTGTTTCCCAGTTGTATTCTTCGTCGGTCTTCTGCCACAGGTGAACACATTTGTGATGTACCTGTGTGAACAGCTGGATATCCATATCTTTGGAGGCAATGGTGTGTATGCTACTTAAATTATTAATGCTGCAAGGGAACATAGTGCTGACTGTTGTTGTTCAACATTTTAATGTGTTAAAATTGTGTAAACACATTTTAGGTCTTAAAATATATAACTGGATTTCACTATATATTTTATTCAGAAGGGTTCTCAACCTAAATATTTTAAGGCACCTTTTTCAGAGTAGGGTTTTTAAATGCAGTTCTGGTGCGTATTGATTTCATACGCCTCAAGTAAGTTATTTATATAACAGCTGATAAAAATTGCACTTAATGTAAATGGATATTTAAAACGACTTGTAAAAATAGGTTCAATGGTCACGGCCTGACAATGTTGCTTAAGGCTTCCTGGGCTTGCTTATTTCTGCATCCAATGGCCAATTGGAGTCAACTTTTATTTTCAGGCACCTAGACCTCTTTCCATGTTGTCTTGGAGGTTCCCTGTCAGCTTGAGGCACCTGTCAACAAGATAGCCTGCCTGAAGCTGGTTGAGAAGGCTTCTTTTCCAAGACCCATTTAGTAGTCACTGCTGACTTTGTCAATAGATGCACGTTTTGAGATGAACAGTTATCTGCAACTGACTGGTCCCCTGTCCGAAAATGTATCTTGACCAGTAGCCATTGTGGCAGAGGAAAGAGTAATAAAGAAAGAGGTTTAAAGAGAGGGAGAAGGCACACGCTGCCTTGGGGTAAGTATAGAGCACACAGGACACAGAAAAGAGAGGGTCACAAGGAAAGTTTATCAGTTGAAACTGGAGATGAATGTAGGGTAGAAAGCCAGGGGCAAACAGTGCACCGGTAAGATCTTCAGAAAGACACATGTACGGTAGTAATCTCTGTGTGAGATTTGAAATGGGTGGGCAGAAGAGGAACAGAATGAGGCCTCAGCGATGCCCTCTCACTGAGGGGAAAAAAAGCCGCATTCAGCAGGTGACGGATCCGTAAATGATGAAGCATGCTAAGGTCTATGACCTGAACCAGAACACTTGTTTGCAGAGCCTGATATTTTTCAAATGTGCGTGTTCTCCTTTTTTTACAGCTGAGTCCTTCATTGTTGCTTGTAGAACCAGACTGGGAATCAAAAGCAGTCCTGATAAAACTGTTCAAGCAAATCTCTCCCTTCCTCCCCTCTCTCTCACTTTACAACTTTTCATTCTCTGTCTCCACTTTCTTCTTCTCTCTCATTCTATCTCTCCTGTGGCCCCCACGCGCTTGCTACAAATAATCTGGGGAGCTGGAGAAAGCGGTAGGGCAGCCAGGAGCGGACTTTGCCTTCAGATCCCATCCGCCATAGGCTCTAGACACCCAGGGAAGTGCCCGATGGGTAAAGAGCCAGTCTGAATCTTGGTATGGCCATAAAAACTGATCAGACCTATTGAACAAGTATGTTCTATTTGGGGATACATTGAGTAGAACTGCTACCTTACACCCAGACTAGAACTGGGCCCAGCATGTGGAAACAAACAGTAAATGCTGACCTTGGCAGGGAAGGGTAGAGGACATGTGTAGACACTTGGAGACTGCTCTGAGTCTGATTGAAGAGAAAAAAAAAAATCACAAAAAACAAGAATACATCACACGTTTACTTTACTCCTTTGTTAGTAGGGAATTCAAGTGATGGATCTAGAAAAAGATACATTTGCAGCGTGAATCTTTCTGGATTCACTATGCTGTGCATTATTCCGCGGTCTAGTGGTTGGGTCCGGAATCGTAGTCTTTTTTTCAGTTTTTTTTTCGTGTAGCCCAGGTGGGCGTCGACGCCCCACCATTTGGTGTCCTCCCGTGACGTCGGCGCGCTTCCTCCGGAAGCTCCCACCCTTGGGCGCCATCTTCAGATTCTTTTTCCGCCGTTGGGTCTGGATCGTCGTGAAGAGCTCCAGAGTTGGAAGAGGAGAGAAGAAGTAAGAGAAAAGCAGAAAGAACCGAGAAAAATTGGAGATCTTCATCACAAGACAAAGAACATACTACCGGGACGACGAAGCTGGTGAGAGGTAGAAGAAACTTCGACGTCCAACGGAGAATGCGCACACAGGGGGCTCCCTGAGCGCGGGGAATGGACAAGACACCATTCAAGTTCTGTCGTAACTGCCACCACAAGTTCGCACAGAAAGACCAACATCCAGTCTGCAACCTCTGCCTACCGATCGACCATCGAAGCGACGACTGCAACGCCTGCGCAGCATTCGCCACCAAGACCCTCAGGGTGAGGGACAGACGGAGGAGAGCAAACTACAGCATGCAGGGCCAAGGGCCACCTCCGTCGCTGCGGGACCTGGGCCTCTCCAGTGGGGAAGAGGACAACATCGCCGAGGGACCAGAGGACTGCACGGTCGTAGAGACCGTAGAGACCGATAACACTTCCAGGAAGGAGGTAAGAGACACGTCGACCCAAAGAACCCCGACAGACTCTCGAAAATCCGAGCCAAAGTCCTCGAAAGGAGCACCGACGGCCGAAGCTGCATCCACGGACAAACAGCCCAGCGGATCCTTCGAAAAGGACTCCCGGTCGGCGAAAGCTCTTGACACACCCAGGACGTCGAAGCACGGTTCCGAGAATCCGCACTAGACGCCGAAGGGGAAAGAGCAGAAGGCACCTCCGACGTAATGGCCAGTATCATCCAAAAGAAGAAGGACTTCGACGACCGGATGAGTAGATACACCATCCCTTCGAAGCCCTCGACGGTCGTCGAAGCGGAAACGCAAGAGGAGTTCGACAGCACCGAGCCGCCGAAAACTCCCGAACCGTCGGAACAACAGGACGAAGAGGTCCTGTACGATTATACGGAGGGTGATGACGACCAGCAGACGCACTCCGGCTCGACACCCTCGGAGGCTCAAGACCTGGAATGGCAGGATCTCGACGCCGAAGACCCGGAGGAGGCCGTGGAGACGTATCTGTCGAGGCCTTCGCCGCCGGACGACATAGGAGTGTACAACATGGTCGTCAGGAACGCGGCAGCCACCTATAGAGTGGAAATGGAGGAGGAAAAGCCTAAAGCCTGTTTTCTCCTGGAAACACTGCTACCAACACAAACTAGGAGCCAATTCCTTCCTATGCTCCCTAGTGTGCTAGACCAAGGCAGGGAAGCTTTCAAGGAGCCATCTACCTGCAGATCGGTCACACTCAGAACTGAGAAAAAATATAAACACTCTTCAAAGGATCCACCATATATCCAGGGATCTGTGCCAGCTGATTCAATAATAACCGCAACAGCCAGGAAGAGGGCCAACATTCCCACAAACTCCGGTCCGCCCCCAGACAAGGAGAGTAAGAGGATAGACCTCACAGGGAAGAAAATTGAAAGGAATGCGGCAATACATTGGCGCATTGCCAACTCCAACGCCCTTATAAATAGGCACGCCTACCAGCACTGGGAAGAAGTTGGGCAGTTGCTCAAACTGCTCCCCACAGAAAACCAGCAGAGAGCGGCACACCTGGTGGAGGAGGGGAAGAACATGGCCAACACCTGCCTAAAGTCGGCCCTAGACGCAGCTGATACATCAAGCAGGCTGATGATGATCGGGGTGACAGAGAGGAGACATGCCTGGCTCAGGATCTCCGGGTTCAAGCCGGAGGTACAAAACAACATCCTGAAGTTGCCCTTCAACGGGGAAAAGCTGTTCGGCACGCCCGTGGACGAGACGCTGACGCAGCTCAAAAAAGATAACGAAACGGCAAGGTCCATGGGAGCACTACAGTTCAGGGGTATGAGAAGGGGCACCCCCTCACGAAGACCAAACGGCAGAGGGGGAAACCAGCCGGGAACATCGCACCAGGCCTTCCAGCAAACATTTCAGGGAAGCAGCCAGGCACAACAGGGTCAGCAGCAACAAGGCTGGCAGAACCAACAGAGGGGCCAGTCCTTTCGTAGCCGACCAAACGGACGAGGCAATACAAGAAGAGGCGGCCAGCAGCCCGCCCCCAAGTGACTCCACACTACAACACGTGCCCGCACCCCCAACATCGCTAGTGCCGCGGCACAACAAAAGACACGGACAACATTTACAAATTTACCATCATACAACGCCCGTAGGAGGAAGACTAAAACACTTCTCCCAGGAGTGGGAGAAGATAACCGACAAGTGGATACTCAACATCATACAGTTCGGCTACTGCATAGAACTCGTAAAGAGGCCACCAAACAAGAGGCCAACAAACAAAAAACATTCAACAAAAGAGCTGTCACTATTGTGGCAGGAAGCACAAGAACTCCTCCACAAACAGGCTATAGAAAAGGTGCCGTACAGAGGGCACAGGAGTGTACTCCAACTACTTCCTCGTACCAAAAGTAGACGAAACGTTAAGGCCCATACTGGACCTACGGTTCCTAAACAAATACATCAAAACTCAAAAGTTCAAGATGACGTCCTTACAAGAGGTCATACCTCAAATAAGGCACTGGGATTTTATGTCCACAATAGACCTCAAGGATGCCTACCTACACATCCCCATAAACCAAAGACACAAGCGTCTGCTCAGATTCACCATCAGCATGACGCACTACCAGTTCACGGCCCTAGCCTTCGGCCTCAAATCAGCGCCAAGAGTATTCACCAAATGCCTAGCTGCCGTAGCAGCACATCTGCGAAGACAGGGGATACACGTATACCCCTACCTAGACGACTGGTTGGTAAAGCGAACTCCTACAACCAATGCAAACTACATACTCAGCAAGTCACACAAACGCTGACAAAACTAGGCTTCTCCATACACAAGGAGAAGTCATCGCTGGAACCAGAACAAGTGAAGATCTTCCTGGGTGCAAAGATCGACACCATTCAGGGGAGGGTGTTCCCCAGCGAGAAAAGGATCCTCGCACTACTGAAGGAGACTCGCCGCTACCTGAAGGGGCAACGTCTGACAGTTGAGGACAGTGAGCAAGCTCATGGGCATGATGGCATCCTGCATACATTTAGTCCCCAATATTCGGCTACACATGAGACCATTCCAGGAATGGCTGCAACAGCAATGGTCACAGTCAACAGGGAGTTGGGAAGATCTAGTGGTTGTAACGCACGCAGTGCAGGAAGAGATGGCATGGTGGAACAGGGGCAACATAACAAGGGGAAACCCATTCACACCACCAACTCCAACAGTGACCATCACAACAGACGCATCCCAGATGGGGTGGGGAGCGCACATGAAACTGCTCAAGGTAAGGGGGTTATGGACACAAACAGATGCCGTCAAACACATCAACTACCTAGAACTCAAGACAGTGTCCCTTGCCCTAAAAGCGTTCCAGAAACAGCTGTACGGCCAAAGGGTGTTAGTACAAACAGACAACACCACAACGATGTTCTACATCAACAAGCAGGGAGGAACACACTCAGTGGCGCTCTCAGATCTAGCGCAACAGATATGGAAATGGGCAATTCCATTACAAATAGACCTCCTGGCAATACATCTGCCAGGGAAGGACAATGTGGAAGCAGACAGACTGAGCAGACAGACGTCAATCTCACACGAGTGGGAGCTCAACGCGCAGGAGACGCAAAAACTATTCAAGAAGTGGGGGACCCCACAACTAGACCTGTTTGCAACACACCAGAATGCAAAATGCCAATACTTCGCATCCAGGCAGCCAGGCCATCAATCCCAAGGAAATGCCCTATGGATGAGCTGGTCAAAAACATTTGCCTACGCTTTTCCACCGATACCGCTGATACACAAAGTGCTCAGCAAGTGCAGAACAAGCAACATGACACTAATTCTGGTAGCACCACAGTGGGCCAGGCAGTCCTGGTTCTTGCAGATCGTGGAGATGGCACAGGGACCACCACACAAGTTCCCAAGAAGGAAAGACCTGCTCTCGCTACAAAACGGAAGGGTACTCCATCCAGAACCAGAGAGCCTCAGCCTAGCAGCGTGGCTCCTGAGGACTTAGAGTTCGCTCACCTCAAGCTTCCACAAAGCACGCTGGCAGTGCTGCGAGAAGTGAGGAGACCCACCACACGGAAATGCTATGCAGCAAAATGGAAGAGATTCACTGAATGGTGCATCAACAAAAAGCTCCACAGGAGAATCACTAAAGAATCAACTGTGCTAAAATACTTAACACACTTACTAAAAAGTAACCTAAGCTCCACTTCTCCAAGAGTGCACCTGGCAGCAATAGTAGCCTATACAAGAGGAGAAACGGGGAAAAGCTTCTTTACATCTCAAGTAGTAAAAAGATTCCTAGAACGAGCCAAAAGAATAGCACCGCCAAAGAGGATGCCACCGCCGGCATGGAACCTCAATGTAGTTCTAACACAGCTTATGAAAGCACCGTTCGAACCCATCCACAAGGCATCACTACATATGCTCACAATAAAGACGGCCTTTCTGGTAGCGATTACCTCGCTACGTAGGGTGAGCGAGTTGCAGGCACTCACACTACAAGAACCCTACATTCAGATTCACAATGACAGGGTGGTAATGAGGACGGACCCACACTTCATGCCAAAGGTGGTGTCCAGGTTCCATATAAACCAAACAATACAAATTCCCAGTTTCTTCCAGAAACCATCCACCAGCGCTGAAAGGGCACTGCACACTCCTGATGCCAGGAGAGCAGTAATGTATTACATCGAAAGGACTAAGGATTGTAGAAAAACAAAGCAGTTCTTTGTGTCCTTCGCAAGCAGTTTCCTGGGCAGACCAGTGACGTAAAATACCATCGCACGATGGATCGCACAAACAATTCAATACTGCCACAAACAGGCAGGCCAAGAGCTACAGGGAGCAGCTCAAGCTCACTCAACCAGGAAAAAGGGAGCAACAATAGCCTTCCTAGCAAACACACCTATCCAAGACATTTGCCTGGCGGCAACATGGGCTTCAGTGCACACATTCACTAAGCACTACTGCGTGGATATACAGATGAACAAGGAAGCACAAGTAGGTCAAAAGTGCTTCAACATATATTCAACAACCAACGCTCATCTTCCACCCAGCCGCCACAAATATAGCAAACCGCTACAAAATCTATGCACAGCATAGTGAATCCAGAAAGATTCACGCTGCAAAACGAATAGTTTCTTACCTGTCGGTATAGTTTTGCAGCTTGAAGACTTTCTGGATTCACTAGCGAACCCACCCGCCTCCGCCAGAAAGATGAGACAGGAGGAAGATGGGACTAACAAATGGAAAACACCTTTAAAAGGGTAAAAGGATAAACAACACAAGCACAAAAACAAGAAAAAAAGAATCCGAAGATGGCGCCCAAGGGTGGGAGCTTCCGGAGGAAGCGCGCCGACGTCACGGGAGGACACCAAATGGTGGGGCGTCGACGCCCACCTGGGCTACACGGAAAAAAAAAACAACAGAAAAAAGACTGCAATTCCGGACCCAACCACTAGACCGCGGAATAATGCACAGCATAGTGAATCCAGAAAGTCTTCAAGCTGCAAAACTATACCGACAGGTAAACTATTCGTTCTGCCTCCGAAGACTGCCCTTGGACACATTAGTCAAAAAGAATTTTGAGTCTCTTTTGAATGCACAATTTAACATTATAAGTGGTATTTCCAAAAATTGAAAGGTCTAATCTGAAGGCAGGAAAATATTTCAGAGAAGAAACGTAATAGCAGTAAAAGACAGTGTGAAGAAACAAGTACAGTGATGAGCCAGCACCTCTTAAAGCAGTAACATCAAAGATGGATAAGATTTGAGGGCACTTAACATGAGGTGGCAGGCTCTGCCAGCCACTGTGGAGGCCAGTGAGCAAAAAAAAAATCCTCTGCAATTTCATGACCTATAAAAATGGAAGCGCCCATTTAAAAATAAAAGTTAAAATATGAAAACTTGTTAACACCTATATTACCAAGTGGCATACAGCCGAGAACATGACCGAGCACTGTCCGTGCTGCGGAGCGTTGGTCGAATGCATTGCCCATGTCCTCTTTGCTTGCCCTGCATATGCTACAGCTAGGAGCAAGTGGATAAAACCAATATGTAGCGACATGGGCACCCGCGACTTCCGGTCTGCTCTGCGCATTCTAAAATCTGATCCCAGTGTCCTTTTTTCATGCGGAGTGGCCAAGTTCTTAGGCCGAGCCTGGCTAATCAGAATTAGAGCCATACAAAGTGTGACCCCAATGTAGACACACGATTTATTATAGGTGTTTAAACCACATACTATATTGGTCTGCAATGTAACTTTTTAAATATTAATTATGATATAGATAGCATTAGCACCTTATACATACATGGTTATATACTGCTCACTATAACTGACTTGTCCCCTATATGTATATAGTGTCCCAGAATGAAATCTTTTTATGTTACTTGTTTAATGGTTTTAACTAAATATGCTGCTATTAATTTTATGGATAGCATTAGTACCTTACACATACACTGTTATATACTGCTCACTATAACTGACTTGTCCCCTATATGTACATAGTGTCCCAGAATGAAATCTCTTTTATGATACTTGTTTAATGGTTTTAACCAAATATGCTGCTATTAATTATACCTTGAGATTTTTAAATAACCCTCTGTATTACATGATCTTTTTCTCTTTTTTATTGTACAGATGCTATTTTATTGTATATATGCTATTCGATGCTTTTATGACATATGTTGTCGAATAAAGCTATTTGAAATGAAATGAAAACTTTGAAAGAGATTTCAGAGGCCAATTTCTAAAGGCAGCCATGGGAAATGTGATGCCTCAGCTGGTGGGTCCAGTTGATTGAGGCTACAATAAGAAACTTCTATGGATATGGAGCCAAGGCTGCAGTTGTATCTTTGGCAAAACCTAGTTGCAATAGAAAGTTCTAGTTCCGGGACACACAAAATCCAAATACTGTTACAACTTTAGTTTAGTGCTGTCTATGTTGTAGACCTCTCAAACAGACTCACTTACACTGCTGCTCTGTGGAGTTTAAAGTAGCATCCAGTTGGGATGATACGGAGATGCTTAGTGCACACAGATTTTAGCCTGTAACTCAGTTTGATTCTGTAGACTAATATGTCATTGGTTGAGACTCTGGGAACTATGAGCCCAGTATATTGCTTTGCATGTAAGGATGAAATGGAGGTGTATTTTGACAATTTTGGTTGGGTAGAACAAGTATGTTATGTTATGTTAATTTGACTTAATATAGCGCCAAATCACCCTAGGGCATCTCGGCGCTGTTGCGGAGCAAAAACAAGAGTCGATGAGGGTGGTTAAAATAAGTGGGCTTTGAGTTGTTTCCAAAATTTACAGTAATTTGGACATGAACCAACATGAAGAGGAAGCTTGTTCCAGTACACGGGGGCGAGGTAGGAAAAAGCCTTTCCACCGCTGCGTGTTAAACGAATGCGGGGGACCCACAACAGGGCTTTCGAGCCAGATCTTAGATTACAGCAGGGAGCATATGCTTTTATTCTTTTCTGAAGGTAAAGTGGGCCTTTGCCCTTTAAGGCATTATATGTGAGACAGCAGATTTTAAAATAAGTGTTTCTTCACGGGCAACCAGTGTAGTTCTTTCGGCAAAGGCGGCGAGGAAGTGCCAGAAGGGCAGTTGAGCATAAGCCTGGCTGCTGTATTTTGAACAACCTGAAGTTCAGAGATCAGCGTTTCACTGACGTTTGCCAGCAGGGCGCTGCCATAATCCAGTCTGCTTATTACGATGGCCTGAACCAAAGTTCTCCGGGCGGAATTAGGGAGGTAAGGGAATATTCTACGCAGTAGGCGTAGGTTGTGGTAACATGAGCCAGTAGTGGCCAGAATGTGCTCTCTCATAGTTCAGGCTTGGTCCGATTTTATCCCAAGATTCTTTACTGCTTGATTGGGCACAGGAGTGGCACCCAGTTGATGAGGCCACCAATCATCTGCCCAGATGGAAGAGGCTTTACCAAACAGCATGATCTCGGTCTTATCTGCATTCAGCTGGAGATAGTTCTCATTCATCCAGTCTGAGATGGCTAACATGCCTGAGGAGAAACGTTCTTTTTCTGCCACCAAGTCATGGCCCGGCGTAAACATCAGCTGGGTATCGTCTGCGTATGAGATTATATCAAAGCCAAAGCAATCTGCGAACCCAGCCAAAGGAGCCATGTAGATATTAAACAAGGGTGGGCTCAGACATGAGCCCTGCGGCACGCCCTTATCTAAGATTATCTTACGTGAAGAGTAAGGACCCATAATGACAGTTTGATGTCTGTCAGTCAGAAAATGTTGGAGCCATTTTAATGCCAAGCCCTGAATGCCAATTTCTTGTAGTCTTTCCATCAGCCTCATATGGGAAATGGTATCAAAGGCTGAGGAGAGGTCTAATAATACAAGTATCACTGGATTTCCTGCATCCACTCCCAGGCGCAGAGAGTCAGTTACTGCCAAGAGCGCTGTCTCTGTGCTATGGCCTGGACGGAAGCCAAATTGGGAGGGGTCAAGGATATGATTAAGTTCAAGATAAGAACTAAGTTGCTTATTAATAAGACCTTCAAGCTGTTTACCCAAAAGAGGTAATAAGGATATAGGGCGATAGTTGCTTAACGATTTTTGATCCAATGTAGGTTTCTTTAGAATGGGACGTACGCAGGCCGTCTTCCACTCTGGCGGAATGGTACCTGTTTTGATTGAACAGTTAAACATCTCTAAGATCCCTGGGGCACAAAGAGTGGCCAACAGAGACATTGTTTTGGGTGGACAGGTATCCAACGGGGAGCCAGACTTCGCTGATACCAAAGAGCTATGAATTTCTTCCACTGTAAAAGGCTCAAAACTATCTAGAGTGTGAGAAGTAGTTGTTGACTGCTTAGTCTTAAAGGTAGAGATCCCTGAATCTTGATGGGGGACAATGTGAAATTTTGAATAAATATGGGAAATTTTATCCTGAAAGAAATTGGCCAACGAGTCGCAGAAATTCTGGGATTCAAAAAAAGACTGGGAGCACGCCAGAGGGGTAATAAAGTCATGGGCTATATTAAAAAGGGCTTTAGAGGAGTTACCTGCCCGCTCGATTTGATTGATAATAAAAGTACGCCTGGCTGTTTTAATGTTGCAGTGGTAGCAGGACAACACTTGTTTGTACAAATCCTTGTCTTGTGGTCCTTTGCTTTTACGCCAGCGCCGCTCTAGATTCTTGCATTTTGATTTTTCTGTTTTTAACTCTGGTGAGAACCAGGTGGCCGAGGGTCGGTGATGGGTAGAACAGTAGTTTTTATGAGGGACGGTTACGTCCAATGCTGCCGTCAGAGCAGAGTTAAAAGACTCCAACAGCTCCGAGACCTTTCGATTATTTTGTGGCAAGCTCAGATGAAAAGCTTCCTGAAAGGCTTCAACAGTGAGTTTATGCCATGGTGTGTAGGTATCACCTGACAGTCTACTATTCCTAGTTTTAGACAGGGGATGAGAGGACTGAACATCAAAAAGGATTAGATGATATGTCCACGTGAGCGGTAGTGGAGTCTTACAATCCAAACAGTCAATGTTGGAGAATAATAGATCAAGTGAGTGGCCAGCTATGTGTGGGACCTCTAATTCTTTGGGAGAGTCCTAGTATCTCTAGGTCCGTTAATCGCTTATTACTTCCGGGTTGGCGAGGTCCTCCCCATGGAAATTAAAGTCGCCAAGGAGAAGAAATTTCTTTGAAGCTAGGACATACATGGCTATCTTTTCCACCAGCTGTTGACTAAAGTTAGTCTTGGACCCAGGGGGGGGGGCGATAGAGCAAAGCTCCATTCCAACTATCAGTTGCGGAGACTTTTATTTTAAAAATACCTAACTCCATAGAGTCGGAAAGGAAGGTTTAAATCCATGTCACATTGATCGTGTTTTTAAAAACTACGGCGATGCCACGGCCCATTTTTAAGCCTCGATCAAGTTTGATAAGTTTGTAATTATCTGGGATAGCTAGCGCGATAGCTTTGATATTAGAGGGATTTAGCCATTATTCTGTTAAACAGATATCCGGATACCCGGAGGTAATTGCATCCCATCTTTCCGTTGCATGCTTAGGTAGCGACCGTACATTGCGGAGGAAGCTTTTTAGCTCGTACTCCGTTGTGGTGGGGGAAGGGTTCTTCCCCGTGCAATTCCCAGAATCGTGGTTACTTTGGAAATGACACTTATAACATGCCACCGGGCCCTCTAGTGTATGTGGATAGCTATTAGTACATTGGAGTTGTTGTATTGGACTAGTCTTATGCTGTACTCGCATTTGGTGTAAGGTAGCTGCTGAGTAATAATAGCGATAGGTAGCCTTATTTTTTTACTTTAAAAGAGCCAGGGGTCCTGGCTCCGGGCGACGACCAGGCGCAGACGGGCTTGCCTTAGGCGCGTCCGCTGCGCGTCCGTCGCAGCATCGGTCTTATGGCTGCGAGTGAAGAAAATACTAGAACGCTAACCAGCTAACAGTGGGAGTTGAGCAGTATGGCAGTTCAACAGATATGATATAGAGACTAGAAAAACCCCAGTAAAGCTAAACCTACTCAATTCTTCAGTGACTGAAACATCATTAAGGTGAGGTTTATAGTTGACAGACCAACCCTAGGCATCTAACTGGCAATTAAGTGTAAATGTTATTGAAGAGAAACAAACAGGGGGATGGATGGTATAGTTTAGCTGAAGTGTTTGGAATCCAGGCACAGAGGTGACTCTTTAGGTCTGTTTTGAATTTTAGGAATTGTTCCTCCATTTCTACTGCATGAAAGGGGTCCATGAGGCATGGAATGGACTGCCCCCAAACCTTTTGAGCTTCGGTGGCTGAATGGCCCTGTGGTGTGCAGTGCATGAACTCCCTGTGCCGGTATTGGTGGCATGGAAAAAAGAATCTGGTTAGCTAGCCTGGCACTCTGCCATGCACAGAGTTTGCTTTCCTGAAATTAGGTTCTAGAGGTTCCTTCCCTCAAATGTTGGGAATAATGTCGTTGTCCCTTTTGTCATAACTTGCAAAAGGATTCATTCCATATTTGCCGTTTGAGCAATTCCAAAATTCACCACACCTGCAACTTAAGTGATGCTGAAAAGTGATAATTTTTTAAGCAATAAGTGTTATAAATTCAAGGCTTGTTTGATTAAATACGCTATAATTATTCATATTGCCATAACTGATTTTTAATTGAACCAATGGAATTGTAACCAACTCACTTTTTTCTAATGTAAGATTGCTTTAGATAAATGTTTACATTATCCAAATTTTTATAGCACACATTTTGCAATTCGTGTGGTTTGGTAATGCTGTGGGCTGTCTAGAATGTGTGTTTTCTATAGGGTTCTCTGTTTCCTCTGAGATAGTCTAAGACGTCTTACAGTGCGGTGTATCAGGATCTGTGTTCTGGTCCATTCTTCAGACTGTTGTGTCTGTTGGCCATCAAAGGTTGAAATTTGGTTTAAGTTGAAACACAGCCATGAGCGGTCATGTTAGATGACTAGATATTGATTTCCTCTTAGTGCACAAGCTGAAACTAGTGTCCTCACCCAAGTAGACGCTCTGCATATTGGATTCTGCAGTTGTGTAAATACTATTCTGGTTTCACATCCCTTCCAACTTTAATCTTTCAGTGTTTAGGAAACTGTGGTTGACACGTGCCTTTCTTTAAAACCATTTTATTCTCCGTTTTAATGTAGGTGTCACAAGTTATCAGGTTCATGATGATTGAGTCACTGTCATACATATTGCAGTGCATGAGAACAATTTATTATCTATTTTCTGTTCACTTCACGAAACAAATTAGTACTGAGTCCATCCATTTCAGTTTTCCCCTCCACCTGCACATTTTGCGAACCCTAGTATTTTGGCTAATAGCCTGCCATTTCTTCCTTTTGTGTGGGCATCCGGTAAAAGCCACTATGCTGGTCACCATTCCCACATCTCCAGTTCACCTGTTTCCAGCCCGTGACATGCTCTCCATGGGCCCAATATTTGTTTTAATTTCCTGGAACACCCACAGCTGTGAGATGTCACTTTTTCTGCCATAATATACCAATCAATGTTTTTTTACCAAATTATGAATCTTTGGGGTAGCTTACTTGCCCACAGTTGGGCATTTTCTCTCCTAGCTACTGCCAAGGATTTATTGCTAAATATCTTTCCATACTTAGGAGTGGTGTCATCCCCTCAAATTCCCAAAAGGGCAGGTAGATCAAAGGAGTTCTCGGGATTAAGAAAATATGATCACATTTTCTTAATCCTACTTTCACTGAACTTGCTTCCAACTGAAGCAAGGTCCACTTTACAACTGGCCTGCATCACGCATAGAGCAGTGCATGAATGTGCTCCCACCTGTCTTGCAAGAAAACTACATACCTCTTGAGGACAAAGACACCTACAAAGTGAGGACAAAGACACCTACGAAGCACAGATACCCTTTGTCTTAAAATCCCAAAGATATAAAAAAATATAAACTATGAAGCAATACTTCCCCGGAAATGCCCACAGTCTGTGGTATTTTATTTACACGAGATAAGAGCAGTGTCTTTCTTCAAGTTATACAAGAAAAAGCTGAAATCCTTTGTTTCAATGTTACCTTTTGCTTTGAAATATATGCTCCACACCCTGCTGACAGAATATAGAGTATCTTGAGCTGCAAGCTGAACTGTTTATCGCCACCTTCCAGTCCATGTATGTGCCCCGACTGAATAAGTAGTCTATCTTGAACAGTATATTGAACTATTTATCTTAATCCCTAGGTGCTTTTATTGAATCCAGTGCATGTGTGTTTTATTTATCATTGAATTTCTGATGTTCTACTCTTTTCAAATGTAAAGCATTTCGATGCCTTAGGGTCTAGTTCGCACTGTAGAAAATGCATTAACTAACAAAAGGGTCCTCAATCACTCCGAATTTGCCATCTTTTATGTTATGCCAAATCATTTGATTTCAAAATCATTCCCACAGGATATGGATAAAGGTTTAAACCTGGCTACAATCTCTCAGGCATGCTGTTTTCAAGTAATCCAAACCATAAGAGTCGGTATAATATGATTGATGTAGTATTTTAAGATGTATTAGTCTGAATCTTGGTTTTATGGCCACTTCTCTTCGATACTTTTGTGCCTCTTCCCAGTCATCTCCCAGTGCTCCCATATCTTCCTTCCATTTTTACTTGAGTGGTTGTAGTGTGTTCCATTGCTGTACTTTCTTGGTCATACCACAGCTGTGAGTTTGACTAGAGGTATCCACATTTTCTACCATACCACCTTTTTACCAAGAATGGTGAGATGCAAAGGAATTAGTTTGGTGTACTGTAAATAAATCTCTCATCACTACACTGCACCTGTTTGGCCCTCTCTTTTCAGTTCTTCATAATTGAAGCCACTGTATTTAAATGTTTGACTACATGCTTTCACATAGTGGTAAATGGGTTACAATAGCTTGATGAATATTTTCTTTTTCATTTAGCCACCACAAGCTTGGTTTCAGCACTTTACAGTTTTACACGCAGTGCTGTGACAGTATCGCTACTCTTTGGACTGTGCTATGGTGCCTTGAAGGTGAGAAACAACGTTGTATTTCAATTTCACTGATTTTATGGAAAAATATAGCTGTCATACCCATAGATTTACTAATTTCATCCAACTAAATTATAAAGGCTTTAGGTTATCACTGGTTTGATGGGATACGTAGTAATTTTGAATCTGATAGAAACTTCTATCCGCAGATTCCTTATCTTAGAATTACCCTTGGGTGTCATACTGGATCTTTTAATGTTTCATGAGCAGTACCACTGTGTGCCTGTAGGTGACGTAGTTCGACTCTGTGTGGCGTTGTCAGCGCTGGAAGTGATGTGGGCAGTGTCTCTGTAGGTGTGTCACCCCAGCGCGCTGACGTAATTTCTTTTCTATCAGGGTCAGTCAGTGCAGATCTGGAGAGAGCTACCCTCAGTCACTTTTTGACTGTCTTTTTTCGCCTTTTTGTCAAAGCTTTTTGAAACTTGTCTCCTGGTGTGGCAGGAATGTCAACGAGGAAGGGTAGATTCAAGCCCTGCGGCGCTTGTCCTCGCCAAATGTCGGTGACGGACCTGCACTTCGTCTGTCTCTAGTGCCTTGAGCGCGACCATCACACCAAGACCTGCATCGATTGTTGCGCCATGCACCCAAGGCCTTGAGGGAGCGATCCCTCAAATTACTTGCTGCTTGATGTGTGATGCTACAACTGTCTCAGGCGAGAGGAAGGTCCCGGGATCGGTCGCAGAGCCATCGATCATCGCAGTCAAAATCATCCCATTCCGGTGAGTCCCACAAGAAAAAGAAGGGCAAGAATTTAAAGAGGTCTTTGACTTTGCCCCATCCGTCGAAGGAGTGTCTTTGACAGACAGGGCATTGATTGAGCTTGCGCCTGGGCCGTCTCTGCGCCTCCCCGAGTTTCCGTTAGCCAGCGCGAACCCCGCCCAACTTTGACAATTTTATGAGGACATGCACTTCATGTTTGGGTGGCCATCCCTGCTGGAACACCTTCGGTCCCCGTGGGTTTGAGAGGGGCCCCTACTGGTCTTCCACTGGCGGGTTCGGCCTTGGTTCCACTTAGATCCACAGATGGATCCGGACTGGCAGCAGTCAAGCCACCTCAACCTTCCCTGGTGCCCGCCCACCTGCCGACGCTCCCGCTGCCCTCATTCTTATCACTGACTCCGATACGGAGTCGGATGGGCGTACTCCGACGTCGACTTGAGCCATTCTCTCCAGGCCGTAGCCTGAGCCATATTCCTATGGGCTAGGACTTGTGGAAGATTGGGAGGTGTCACTGGACCCTTATGAATACCAATCCCTAGACACTAACGAGGACACAGGTTATAAAGATTTGGCAGATGCCAGTGGACTGGACACCTCTACAGATACTGGCTTGGTCTCTCTTTCTACCTTGGCTACAGAGGAGTGAGCCTCATTTGCTGTGGTGGTGAGGAGGGCGACCGAGGTCTTGGACCTTCAGCTGCCATCTGTGGCTATCAGGGCTAACGTTGTGACGGAGGTGTTTCAGCCGGGAGTCACCCCTTCAGAAGCACCTCTCCCATTTAATGAAGCCCTCACAGAGGTCCTGCTCGAGGACTGGTCCAAGCCCTGCACATGGGCTCCTGTGAACAAGAAAATTGCCTGCCGCCAACGCCACACCCCAGGGGACCGCAACTTCCTCACCCAACATCCTACCCCAGAGAGCTTGGTGGTCCAAGCCTGCACTTCCAGAGTAAATTCTGGTACATTCCCTACCACCTCACCGGATAGGGAATCCAAAAGGCTAGACTCGTTAGGCAAGAAAATATTTTCTTCCGCCAGCCTGGCACTGCGGTCGGTGAATGTTGTGTGCCTTTTGGGCTGTTACTCCCATTCACTTTGGGCTTCGGTTGCACAGGTGCTGCCTGTGGTCCCAGAGGAGGCCCGGGCTAGTCTCTCCCAAGCTATTGCTGACAGGAGAGATGCAGCTAAGTTTCCAATCCAATGTGGGCTGGACATGACCGACTCGCTAGGCAGAACGGTTTCTTTGTCTGTGGCCTTATGGTGCCACGCCTGGCTGAGAACGACTGGCTTTTCTGGGGATGTCCAGACTTCACTCATGGACATGCCCTTTGATGGCTCCCGTCTCTTTGGAGACAAGGTGGAATCGCTTCAAGGATAGCAGAGCTACGGCCAAGACATGGTCCTTTCCATGGCCCCTCGCCAACCCCAGTCTGCCTTTCGCTCCTTTCGTGGACACGGAAAGAGCTTTCAGCTGCGTCTCTACCCGCCCAGCCACTACGGCACGCAAGCTACCCAGCACCTGCGTGGCCGAGGACGCAGTATCCACAGACCCCATGGGTCAGGCAGCCAGAGATCGGGCCAGTCCACCACTCCCCTGGCAGCCGCAGCCTCCAACCCTCTTTAGTTTGCCCTCCGACCATCATGGGCAACCAGTGGGAGGCAGGGTACACCATCACCTGCACCACTAGGTGTCAATAACATCCGACCGCTGCGTTCTCCAGATTGTCTGAAGGGGCTACTCCCTCCCCTTCTGCTCCTGCACTCATGCCAGCCACTTGCAACAGGCTGACGGAGGACCATCTTGCTCTACTCCGCCAGGAAGTAACATTTCTCTTGGCCAAGGGAGTCATAGAGAGGGTGCCTGCAGCAGAAGTAGGTCATGGTTGCTATTCCTGCTACTTTCTGGTACCCAAGAAGGGCAGAGGTCTTCGTTTCTATCCAAGACCTGCACCCTTTCAATTTCTTCCTGAAAAAGGAGAAATTCAAAATGGCCATTTTCGCTCCAGTCCTGTCTGCCCTAGACCCGGGAAAATGGTTTGTAGCCTTGGAAGTGCAGGATGCATATTTACACATTCCCCTCCTTCCTATCGACAGACTTCACCTGTAGTTCATGGTAGGTCATGAGCACTTTCAGTTCACCATGCTGCCCTTTGGCCTTACCAACGCCCTTCAGGTGTTCTCCAAGGTGATGGCAGTGGCTGCAGCTCATCTGCGGAGATCAGGGGTGCCTGTCTTCCCCTATCTTTTTTTTTTTTTTTTTTTTTTACAACTTTTTATTAAACAATCATTAACATAGCGGCATCGATATCGGTACAGTATAAAATATGCATGACAATCAAGGCAGTACATTAGTGAATTTACATGCAGTGGGGGTAATCAATGGGGAAGTCAATCAGCAGGTTCTACAGTTTGTGGGGGGGTGCAGATATCGCCACGATAAGCGTTCCACCGTGACCAAATGTGGGTCCATTTTCGGGGGCATCCTCGGGCAGTAAACACTGTCTTTTCTCTGAACATGCACCAGTCCATGTTGTTTTCCCAAGTAGTTAAAGTAGGAGGGGCCGTCGCCCCCCAGGCCTGAGCGATATTTCTTTTTGCCAGCATGAAGCCCAAAGTTGCCCACTGCGTTTGGTGTGTGTTGAGATCAGTTGGCTCCCATATGTTTAGTAGGCTTCTACGTGCCTCCGGGCGTATACGGACATTCAGTACTGTACTCATAGTTTCATGTACCTCTCTCCAGTACCTTTGGACTAGGGTGCAATCCCACATAATATGCATGAATGTGCCCGTGAGGCCACATTTCCTGCGACAGTCCCCTGTTTCGGCTCTCCCCATCATCACCAGTCGAGGGCCGGTCATATATACTCTGTGCAGGATTTTAAGTTGGACAAGTCGTAGTCGGGCCGAAATAGCTACCACCCGGGCGAGGAGACCGCTTCCTGCCAGTCCTCATCGTCCAATTCCATCCCATCAGCTACCCATTTCCCCTTCAAAGCCAGGAGAGGATCGTCCATGTGGTGTATCAATTTGTTGTAAATTAATGAGATAGTCCTGTCAGGAACATGGCCATCTAATATTCTGTCCTCTAAAGGGACGAGTCAGGAAGGGATGTGCCTCTAGGGATGAGAGAGCATAGTGCGTGGCTAATCTGATTATATCGGAAAAGTTCGGCATCCGCAAGTTCGTATTGAGTTTGAAGGGTGGCAAAGGGTTTTACTTCACCCTGTTTCCACAAATCCCCGACCCGTGAAATTCCGATCAGGTCCCATTTAGAAAACCCTTTCGAGGACCACAGGTTACCAAGCTTCGCGGAGTCCCACAGGGGGTAGCCAATGTCAATCTACCCTCCCACCCCAGAGATTTATTTGCTGCGTGCCACACTTTAGCAGAGTGGCCAGTGGGCCCTGTGAGCTTGGATCTGCCGGATTTCGCGTAGAGGGGTCGATTATAGCTCCCGTTCGGGAGGAGCCACCTGTCCATCTGATAGCCCGGGTTGTCACGTTCTCCGTATGTGCTGTGGTTAATGGCTGCTAGGTGTGCCGCCCAGTAATATTTTTTAATATCAGGAAGGCTGATGCCCCCATCGTACCACTGTAGCGTGAGCTTAGTCAGGGCTATACGGGGAGGCCCGTTCCATAGCAGGTCTCTCTGGAGGCCTTCAATTTCTGTGAAATATTTCGGAGGGACTGGGTCAAGTGTATTCTGCAACACATAAAGAAAACGGGGTAGGGACATCATTTTAAAAGAGCAGCTTTGCCCAGTAGGGAAAGGGGAAGGGATTTCCAGCTGGCAATGTCTCGCCGCAAGCGGAGCAATGGAGGGAGAAGATTATTTTCATAGCGGAGTATAGGATCCCGGGAGAGAAATATACCCAGGTATTTGAACCCGGTGGTGCTTACTTGGATGGGACAGTTTCGGGGTAACGCAGGGGAGTCCCCTCGAAGAACATAGAGATGGGATTTAGACCAGTTGACCCGGAAACCGGAGTATTTACCGAACGTGGCTAAGATGTCTAGAACTGCTATTAGAGACTTTTTGGGCTCTGTTAAATAAAGTAATATATCATCCGCATAGAGCGAAATGCGGTCCTCCCAGTCGGGTGACCACCGCATTCCCTGAATAACTGGGTTTTGGCGGATCCACGCGGCTAGTGGTTCCAGCGCCAGTGCAAAAAGAAGGGGAGAGAGTGGGCACCCTTGACGGGTGCCCCGGCTCAGGGCAAAGGGATCTGACTTTTGTTATTCACCACGACTTGCGCCATGGGTTCCGAATATAGAAGATGGATCCAGCGCATGAATTCCTGGCCGAACCCGAACTTTCGGAGGACCGCCATAAGATAAGGCCATTCTATAGTGTCGAATGCCATAGTGGCATCTAAAGACACGAGGACAGCTGGCTCAAGAATCGTGTCTACTCTGCCCAGAACACCGTGAGCACGGCGTAGGTTCAACGCCGTGTTCCTATGCGGAATGAAGCCGGACTGGTCCGGGTGTACCAGTTCCGGAATTACGTTTATGAGACGAGTGGCGAGGACTTTAGCAAGGATCTTGGGTTCGGCATTGAGGAGGGATATCGGCCTATAGGAGGCGCAGTCCGTTTTGGGCTTACCTTCCTTGTGTATGGTTACTATGTTGGCTATACGTTGGTCAATAGGGAGCACTCCTATGTCTCTACTTTCCTCAAACATGTTCTTGAGATGAATGGACACTTTGTCAGGGCTGAGTTTATACAATTCAATTGGGATGCCGTTAGGGCCAAGAGCTTTTCCTGACCGCAGTGACCTGATTGCTGCCGCTATTTCCTCTTTAGTCAGGGGCTATCTAAAAGACGCTGATCGTCTATAGAAAGAGTGGGAAGTTTGATGTCCCGCAGTAGTTCGAAAGATTCGTCTTCAGTATATGACGCCACTGCGGAATATATTAATTTATAGTGCCTGGCGAAGCAGTTTGCTATGTCCTGCGGATCCGTTACATCAGTGTCATTAGCCTCGTGAAGGACTGGGACTAACCTGTTTGCCCATTCGCGTTTATCAAGCCAGGCTATTAGTTTCCCGGCTTTATCCCCGAGATCATAGAGTCTACCGAGCGTCTCTCTCCCTAGCACTTTCGCTCTTTCAGTTAATAGTGCCTTGTATTCATCCTGTTTGAGTCGCAACAAGTGAGCTGTGGCAGGTGTGACCGTCATCTAAATCTCTCTCTAGGCGAGAGATCTCATCCTCTACTCTTGCAATTTCTTTATATCTTTCTTTCTTTTGTCCGGATATCAGTGACAGGGCCGCTCCCCTAATCACCGTCTTAAATGCTTCCCAGAGCGCCTGTGAGGAGTCCACAGTGCCCAGGTTTTCGGCAAAGTATGTATCAATTGTTTTGGTGAGTTCTTGATGGATTTTAGGGTTGCGAAGGTGCCAGGGGTTAATAGGGGCCACCCTTCCCACCCGGGCTTGATCAAGAAGCACATGGACCCAAAGTGGTGAGTGATCCGAAATGCCCCTAGCCAGATGTCTAATTTCATGGATATGCGAGACTTGGGGGGCTGGGATCAAGATGTAATCTAATCTGGAGAAGCTGCCATGAGCTCCCGAGTGAAACGTGTATTGCATTCTGTCAGGGTTATATGTGCGCCAGCCATCCACTAGTCCCATGGTGTCAAGAAAGTCAGGCAACCAGTTATGCGAGGGCCCCAGTTTCCGCGGTGGATGGCGGTCAAGCTCTCCCGACCCCACAGAATTAAAGTCCCCTCCCAGCAACAACACCCCCTCAGGTAGTGAGATGAGAGTGGCACGCAGGTCCTGGAATGTGGTGGATTGGAGGCCGGGGGAACGTAAACTGAGACCAGTGTGGTAGTGCGCCCCTCCCAGGACCCCGTGACACCCACGTATCGGCCCCTGTCGTCTGCCCAAATGCGGTCTATAGTGAGCGGGAAGGTATTTTTCAACATTACACCCACGCCTCTGGAGCCTTTGGTGAACCCTGCGTGTGCCACTAATTTATATCCAGATCTACACAATGCCTTACATGAGCTACCTATCAAGTGTGTCTCCTGAAGCAGGACAATGTCGGGAGCTTGCTTCCTAATATATTGGAGAACTATACTGCGTTTAACCTTGTCCCCCAACCCGTTGACATTCCAGCTCAGGATCTTCGCACTTTTATCCCACTGCGTATGCGTCATAAGTGTATGTGTCTTCCAGAGCCTTGGTCATGCAGATTATAAAATTTGCCGAAAGAACAATCCGTACACAAATCATGTATCGATATATACAATTAACAATAGAACAACCCACCCCTCCCAACTCCCTTTTCCCACAACCCCCCTCCCTGCGTCCCTGCTCTCTGGACTTAGAACTGCCCATTACAAACTGGCAGAGTGCCTGTCACCCAATACCCTAGAACGTACAATAACTAAAGGTAGTAAAGAGGAGAAAGGTCGGTGCCCCTTCCCACTATCCCAAACCCATTCGTCACTGATAAATTGTTCCCATAATGTCACGGAGTGCCTTGCTGAATAGCTACGGTTCCATAAAACTGTCGTCCGACTATGGGGCCTTAAAACCCCGGGTACCTGGTTATGTTCATACAGGCCACCTGCCTGTTAATCAGTATTCACTCCCGTTCCTGTGACGCTTGATCTCCATCTCGACTACTTCCCCGGGGGTCACCAGCGGATCGACTGTCCAGCCAATCTGAGGCCAGCTCAGGATTCTCGAAGAACCATACTGTCTTCCCCTATCTTGATGACTGGCTGTTGAAGGCATGCCCATCAGAGGTGGTCATCTCCCGCCCCCAGACTACAGCAGACCTCCTACACTCGCTGGGGTTCACTATAAACGTGCCAAAGTCACAACTGACCCCTTCTCAGACAGTCCCTTTGACCGGAGCTGTTCTGGACACAGTGCAATTTTGGGCTTATCCTCCTGAACGGTGAGTCCAGGATATTCATGCTATGATACCGATGTTTAAGCCTCTATCCTGGGTTTTGGTGAGACTGACTCTGAGGCTGCTGGACCTCATGGCCTCCTGTTTGTGACACATGCCCGCTGACATATGTGGGTTCTGCAGTGGGACCTGAAGTTCCAGTGCGCTTGGCATCAGTGGATCTCTCCGACATGGTCCAGATCTCGTACGGTACTGCAAACGATCTGCAGTGGTGGTTAATGAACCACGATTGGGTCAGCGGCAGACCCCTCTCCCTTTCCCAACCAGATCAGACCGTAATGGCAGATGCGTCACTCTTGGAATGGGGTGGCCATCTGGGTGAGGTGGAGATCAGAGTCCTCAGGTCTCTGTTGGAATCCGGACTCCACATCAACCTAATGGAGCTCCGAGCAATCCAACTGGCATGGCTGGAATGTCGGGCATATCCCTGGTGGTCCAACACCTGGCGGGCTCTCTGGAAGCCAGGGCGGATGAACTCAGCCAAAAATGCCTAGCGGATCACGAATGGCGTCTCCAACTGGAGAAAGTGCAAGGTCTAGATCTGTTCACCACTACAGGAGTTTCCAAGGCGGCTGTCGCTCAGAGGCGCTTTTAGTCTGAAGTGGAGCTCAGTCTCCTGTACGCCTTTCCGCCCATACCACTCCTGCCCAGAGTTCTCAAGAAGATCAGGAACAACCTGGCCCAAGCTGTCCTTGTGGCTCCAGACTGGGCTTGGAGAGTTTGGTATCCCGAGCTGTTGAGCATGGTTGTCGGTCCTCCGCTCAGGCTGCCCCTTTGGGAGGATCTTCTGTCGCAGCAACAGGGAGCGTTCTCCACCCGAACCTGTCAACCCTCTGCCGTTATGAGTGGCGGCAACAGTTGACAGCTTTCGACCTTCTGCCTGAAGTCTGTGATGTTATCTTTGCAACTCAGAGTCCCTCCACTAAGACTGTATACACCAGCCATTGGAATAAATTTGTGGCATTGTGTGCTGAGAAACAGGTTGATCCTTTATCTGCTCCCCTTTTGTTTATCCTAACCCTGGTCCAGCAAGGACCTACATTGGGCATTTTGAGGGGTTATTTATCTGCAATCTCCTTTTTTCTGTGACTGCCAGACAAGCCTTCTCTCCAAGTCCCCAATTGTAAATAGGTTCCTTTAAGGTCTGCAGCACGTTTCCCCTAGGTTCCTTTGTTATGCCTCAGTAGGACCTTAACTTGGTTCTTACTTTCTTAATGTGCACTTCCTTTGAGCCACTTCATTCTTGTCCTCATATGATCCTCACCATCAAGACTGCCTTTCTGGTGGCAATTACATCTGCCCGGAGGGTCAGTGAGCTACAGGCACTGTCCTCGCAGCCTCCCTACATTTAGTATTTCCCCGACAAACTGGTTCTTCAGACTCGAGCATCCTTCTTGCCGAAGGTAGTCACCCCATTCCACGTAGACCAGTCTATCACTTTGCCTACCCATTACACTCAGCCTCATCCCACTAAGGAAGAGGAGAGACTCCACCGGCTGGACCAAAAAAGAGCGTTGTTCTACCTTGACTGCACAAAACTGTTCCTGGTGGATGATCAACTGTTCGTTGGGTATGTTGGGGTCAAGAAAGGGAAGGCCCTTCAGAAACAAACTATCTCCTGATGTATCGTGCTTTGCATTACAGTCGGCTATGCACTGGCCAAGAAGCATCCCCCAGAGGGTTTGAATGCTCATTGCACCAGAGCAAAGGCTGCGACCACTGCTTTAGCATGCGGAGTCCCGGTCCTGGACATCGACCAGGCAGCAACGCAGGCCTCTGTGCACATGTTCACTAAGCACTACTGCCTGGACAGTTAGGTCCGTTGGGATGGGCACTTTGCCCGTTTGGTTCTGCAGATGTTTTTGGTGTGAAATTGTTTCACAGACCCACCTTTGTGGAGGTATTTTACTTGGGGATCTAGTCTAAGGTAAGGAATCTGCAGCTAGAAGTCTCTATCAGATGAACAAGTTACTTACCATTGATAATGCCTTATCTGGTAGAGACTATCTAGCCGCAGATTCCTTACTGACCCACCCTACCTTCCCGCTCTGCAAGCGGGTATCTAGGGCAGGGCTGTTTCCCTTTCAGGGCCCTAGTTTTACACACCATTAGTCGGTGTTCTTCATGGCTCCGTGCTCCTGGTGTGGAAAGTTGCAAAACGTAACTGACATCAGCTTGCTGGGGACGTGCCTATATAGGCACTATGCACCTCACTTCCGGCACAGATGTCAACGCCATGCGGAAACAAACGACGCCACCTACCGGTGCGCAGGGGGTACTGCCCATGAAAATCTAAGTTATGGAATCTGCAGCTAGAATGAGTCTCTACCAGATAAGGCGGTATCGAAGGTAAGTAACTTGTTCGTCATCACATATAGAATTCTATTAGCTAAAATGGTACCAGTTCACTATGCGTTCTGTCAAATATTGAATTTTCTGGTCAACTTGTCAATTGCTGCTTTATTACATATAGTGGCCTTTTGATGATAAGCATAAAATCAATTGTCATCTGAGCTCTAGCTTAACTAAGACAATTTCAAACGTCAGCTTGTTGTTGCACCTGCTGTTTTGTACTTCCATCCTCCTTGGAGCTGTCGCAGAACATTTCCTCCAGACACAAGGTAATTCACACTCCTTACCTTTATACATGGGAGCGGGAATGCTGACTTGTCATTGATCAGGCCCATGCCTCTTCCATCTCATACGCTGTAAACATCAGGGTAGAGTGGCTCAAAGGAAGGTGCGGTGAAGGATGGGTGAAAGCGAACAGGTATTATTCGCTGACAACTCCACAGGTATATGACTCCTCTGTTACCCAAATAAATGTTGTAGATGGTTCCAAGTTGCCTGGTGAGGTGGAACAGTGATGTGATGCAAAGAAAAATGTACCATGGTACGTCCATTTGATTACACAAGATAACAGGCTGCTACACAGAGATTGTTTGAGAACCTGAAGGACCCAAGGTAAAGTTACCTGTTACCTTGGTTGTAGTAGCTGTAATTTGTGGTGCTATTAGGCCCAGCAACCTTAGTCAACCTTAACTAGAATACCCATATTTTTTCTCACCTTTTTTGCTTAGTGTACTTCAAAGGTTTGAGGTTCACAACTAGTTCAGAACGACTACAAATTGTGTGTGCACTATTTTTTGCTTAGTAAATCGCTTAATACAAGCAGCTCTAATCGGGTTTTCGTGTGCTCATTGGTGTCCTGTGCCCATGGCGATTCTGAATGTGCATTGCTGGTACTAAAGTAGAGTAACCTGTATACATCATGTTTTGATATGCATGTTATTTTTTCAGGATCCGTGGGATGCCCAGCACATACCAGTTCTTTTTTCTATTTTTTGTGGTGTGTTAGTGGCAGTCTCTTACCATCTCAGCAGGCAGAGCAGCGATCCTTCAGTGCTGTTGTAAGTATCTCCTCTCTTTATTGATTGTGAAAAATAAAAATTGATTTGATTGCAGTGCCTCCCACTGTTTTGATATGTTATATTTTCCATGTTATTTCCAAAGATATTTAAATTCTTTGTCCTGTAACTTATTTACAAGTTGGCACATATTTTCTGCTGTTCCTTCAGACTATACATTACTCTGCAACTTTACCTTGCTGTTCCTACAATTGTTCCTGATTTTGTTGCTTTCAGCCTCAGCACTCAATGCCCAGAAGTCTGTGATGAGGTTATGTTATGAGAACAAGTCCCTAAACTCCCCTCGCTTTCATGTTACCCTTTGCTAGAACAGCTGAGTGGGCTTGAGTCCCTGAATTGCTCTTCTGGTTTTTCAGACTTTCAGCATCACCCATTTTGGAAATTTTGCTCAGTCTAATAGGGTATTTTGCCCTAATATACACAAAATGGTAGTCATGTGGAAATTGACTTAAATATAGTCCAGATATACTGTTGGGTCCTCTGCCATTAGTCGTGACTTGATACTTCATGGGTTAAAGCAGTTAAAGCTGTTGAAAAGTCATAGCCTGAATGAGCACTTAAAGCATGTCCTATCTTATTGTCAAGAGACAGTCCGATCTGCTGGATCATCTCATAGGTGTGAGCTCAGATTGTTTGCCATTAGCACTGGAGATGAGCATTGAGCCCATAGCGGTCACTGGGCCTCCTTTTCACCTGCTCAAGCATTACCTTGAAAGGGTCTCAGCAGCGTAGGCTACATGTCGTTTCTGCAGTGGAAATCTATTCTAGATTCTTATGCTGTGCATTGTTTTGGGAAGTAAAGGCTGAGTCTCAATTTCTTTTCTTTTTACTTGAAAGTACATTCTTACCTGGAACGTTCACAATAAGCGATGCTTGCTGAGCCAGTCATCACGTTGGTCATTATACCTCAGTGTGCATCCCCATTTTTAGATTTTTTTTTCTGGCAGAGTTTATGAAACAACCAGAAGAGCTGTGTGAAAACGTGTTAGGTGTCAAATATTTAACTGAGATGTACAAGGAGTTTTGAGTTTGGTTGTAGGATCTGCACTGAAGTTGAAACGGATACTGGCACTGAAAAAGGTGTTTTACCCTTTATGCATATGTTGAGATAGTGGTTTCCTTAGCAGTCGTTGACCATAGGATGCCCAGATGGGAAAGTTGCTACTTCTTATTCTGTTTGCACTATATTTTTTTCTACTCTTGTACAAAGTATTTGGCGATGGAGAGAACTTGTTTATGTTGTGCCCAAAACATCAGTATAATCTGTCCTTTCTTAGGGTTTGGTTTACAACCCTCCAGACCTTCATTTTATAAGTACCATGAGTGAGTTTACCATACTAATATGGCAAGATTGTCCAATGTTAGTTTCCATCAGTTAGAAGCTCATCCTTGGGGACTTCAGTGTTTAGCACTGCCAGACCTTGGCTATACACACCAGATCTTAGTATAGAGCAAAGTCTATGCTTTCCTTTCTGAAACGCTCAGTCCAATAAACTAAACCTCCTGTTCCCGCGACCAGGTCTGCCTTTGTGAAGTAAATAGAAATATATATATCCGCTTTTCCGATCTCTGTTGCACAGACTCATATGAGATTGCTGATTGGTGGCTCCCACAATATCTGTGGCTTCCGGTGATGAGGCAGAACTAGATTATTTATTAGTATTCCAGGGGCACCTTAATAGTCCTGAAAATATTCTCACTGCTGCATAAGGGACCTGCTGTTCATTTACACTATTGCGTGGTAACCTGACTTTGCCACAGAACACACTACAAAACCAATAATTTGCAGCAGGATCTAAAAAAGACTGAGAGCAAAAGAGTATAAATTACTAGACTAATGTAATGAAAGTGAATAAAATTAATTCAGTTAAAAGGGTGGGTTCAGCTTGGCACAGAGACCAGTACGAATGATGCAAATTCCATCTGCAAATTTGTGGTTTTTAGGAAGATGGCTGCCATACTCCTCTGCAGCTTGCTGTTGTAAGTGGAAAGAGTGCGTGCTGGAAAGAGTGCGTGCAGTAGCATATCTAGAGGTGCACATTTAATGCTGCTTTATCAGTGTCATATGGTAGGATCAACAAGTCCAGCTAAGGTGGGGGAGAAACACAGTTCAAGAGTACCGTGTGCAAGTAAAAAAAACCTAGGGACGATGGAGATATTCTAATTCTGTTTAACGTAGGGGAGGTAATGGCGAATGGGCAAAGGGATTCAAATGGTATGGGGCAGGAGGAAGGAGATTAGATGGTAGAAGAGTTATGTGGGTAACCCCTGTTAAAACGAGGATGGGACGTTAAAACAGTGTTAAAGGTAGGCAAGTTTTTATTTTGAATATCACTGGCCGTTTTAATAATGTAATAACCTAAAATGCTTCCATGTTACTGCATTTCCTGAAATCATTATTTGATGCGCTGTAGTTGGCATTGGTTTTCTTTTAAAGTGATTGCATTTTGATGGTTTGTTGAATTCCTTTAAATTTCTCTATTCTAGATCACTCATGCATCCTTATTTTTCTCTTGTTAAGTTCTTTAGTGCATTCAAAGATTTTTACCAATACAGAAGACAAGAATCCAGAGGACCCTCTATCAGAAGTGAAAGACCCACTTCCTGAAAAATTGAAAAACTCAGTTGTAAGTTTTTGTTTTTGCAAATATACTATGTAAATTGTGTCACCAAAGCTAGATTTGAAGTAGGAAAGGTATACTAGTCATAATTCATGGTAAATGTTTTTGTCAACAAATGGACCATGCTTTTTCACCATTCATGGTCAATCACAAAGTTGTAATAAAGAAGTAATAACAATGTATACTGGAAATAACCACATTAATATTTCTCTTGATATGAATCATCCTTTTCCGACCTTTGTGGCTGTTGTATTGTTGCTTCTTTACATTGTCATTTGATGCAGCAGCAAACAATCTCGGCCTAGAAGAGTTAGAATGCCCCATTTACAGTGGTTGCCACAATGCAGGTCTCGTACTATCTACCTTCTGAATCCTCCCATTTTTTCCTTTTTCCTCTTATGTTTTTAAATCCACATTCCCAAGTTCCTTCACTCTTTATCTAGAATTATGAACCATATGGTATCTCCCCTGGGACCCCCTCACTAGCACCATGTCACTGCCCCTGCTGCTGGCATGTCCCTGTGAGATGAAAAAAGTCGACATGGCACACTGCTTGTGTGTCATGCCAGCTAGCACTGCCTAAGATGTAGGTAAGTCACCCCCTCTAGCAGGCTATACCAGCCCTAAGGCAGGATGCACTATATTCCAGGTGTAGGCATATCTGCATGAGCAAATATGCTCCTACAGTATTATGGTCTATCCCTTAATATTGTAAGTGCTAGGGAAGCCATAAAGAGTACATGTGCTGGAAACTCGACAACTCGAGTTCCGCAGCACCGTGATGGCTTCACTGAACCCAGGAGTGTTTAGTACCAAACCACTCCTCTTAATAAACCCACACTGATGCCAATGTTGGATTTATTAAAACATGTTCTCGGAGGGCACCTCAGAGGGCACCTCAGAAGGGCCCCCTGAAAACCTACCAACCCTGGTGTGGTCTCTGACTGGCTTTAGGCAGCCTGCCACCACCAGACATGTTTCTAGACCCCTGGGGCGAGAGCCTCTGCTCTCTGAGGCTAGAAACCAAGCACATCCTTGGTGGAGGTGTCACACCTCCTCCCCCAGGATGGGCACAGTACTCAAGACGGAAGCTTCAAAAGCCTTCCACCTTTGTAATGCGACCCCAGCCTCTGCTGCTAGCAGCAGATGGCCACCCCCGGTTCAAACCCCCACTTTTGCTTCGAGAACCGCTGGGAAAACTTAGGAAGAATGGAGGTGTGCCCCCCCTTCGCCAACTCCACCCCTCAGGAGGCGAAGTAAAGCATACTTTTCAGTGCCCATCATCTTGAAGATGGTGGAGCTTATCTAGTCAGGGCTAGGGCTATGCCCCTCCCACATAACGGTGCAATAATAGTGGGTTTAGACACCCCAGGTAAGGAACCATTGATTCCTACCTGTTACTCCCCTGTGATGCCCCTAAATCTAGTATTTGGGTGGCTCCCCCAGACCCTGAAATCAGATTTCAATGACCTATGAAGAAGAGCTGTGCTGCAACGAAGACTGAAGACACCAACTGACTTGGCCCCAGCCTTACCGATCTATCTGCAGTGCTCAAAGGCCCTGCTGAAGAAGAGCGACTCGCCCGCAGACAAGCGACCTCCAAAACCCTGGGAGGACTGCTTGCCTTCAAGAAAAACGCCTAATTTCCCATGGACAGTGGACCTGTCCAAAAGAAACCATCTGCAAAAAAAAAGTACTCTGCCCTGAGTAACTGCGAAATCTCCTCCAGATCCTCCTCTGCACCAGACGACCACAGCCCAGGTCCAAGTGGCCCACCGGTCCTGCGAAGGTTCCCCAGCGTTTCTGAGCCCGAGTCCACCATGGGCTGACCCCTGCCGGACTCCTCTACGCCTGCAGACTCAACTCGAAGACTCCCCCCTGACTGCGACGTGCATGTAAGCTGATTCCCAACGCCAAAAAGACAGCCCTGCACCTGAAGCCCCTCGGTCTTTGGGAGCTTGACCAACGGTGTCCCTACGTCCCCTAGCATCTCTGCTTACCTGGGCAGCTGTGGGTTTTCTTCACCTGGCCTGAGCCTGCAGCCTTTCTTCAAGACCGATCTCCCCCATTGGTTAACATTGGGCACCCAACGCTGTGTTGGTACTCTGCACCCGGCCGCCCCTGTGCTGCTGAGGGTGTAAGTGTGGTTCTACCTTGTGACCCCCCCCCTCCTCTTGTACATACCTTAACCCCAGGAGATCGACCCCTGACGCCGCTTTACTCACCTTTGAGCAGCTCGACTTTCAGTACCCCACTCTTCATTGGTTGACATTGGGCGCCCGACCTCGAATTTAACCTCTGCTCCCGGCTTTCCCTGTGCTGCTGGTGGTGCACTCTTGGAACTGATTTGAACCCTGCCTGGTGTTGACCAAAGACCCCGAAGACTGAATCTTTAAGTCGAGTATTTACCTGCGAAAACTGCATTCTTGTTTTCCTCCCATAGGTTAACATTGCAAAGCTTGACAATTGTGTCCACATTTTAAAGTATAAAGGATTTTTCGTGAAAAACATACTTGGCTTTTTGCGAACATCTTGGGCTTAAAATAAATTTTGAAAGAAGTGTAATTTTCTGAAATTGATGTGGATCTCCTTTTTGAGTTGTATGTTATTTATTAGTCACTGTGTGCATAACAAATGTCTTGCACTCCTCTGTGCTAGGCCTATGGCTGCTCGCCCACATGACCACAAATAGAGCACTTTGGGGTTACATTGAGCCCTGTACACGTCTGGGGGGAATCTTTGAACTCTGTGCACGATATAACCACTTAGTGTATACCATATACAGAGCCAGCTTCCTGCACAGTGCTTAGTTAAAATGATAAATGTCCACTATTACAGTGGGAGTGAGTAGTGTGGAGACACTAGTAAGTGTACATGCTGTTTCCTTACTGTTTCACTTTCTGCCATTCTCACAATTTTAATCAGACTTTCATTTCTCTGCTTTGTGTATGCGTTCTAATGTTTTCTGGACCGTTCTGAAGGAATTCTGTGTTTATACTATCCTTTTTTAAAGTGTGCCCATATTATATTTCATACTCCGCTACCACCCTTAAATGTTACTGTTTCAGAATGCTCTCCATCCGTTTTCCTGTATTTTTCTGTGTGGCTTGTGTCCAGTACTTATGATTTCCAATCCAGGCCCTAACCCACAATTTGAATTTGCCTCTGACCACAACCACAAGGCTTTGGAAACATGAGACAGCTGCAAACTCTCATGAAGATTTGTGACCCGGTTTAACCCTGGTGCCCTAAATTTGTCTCATAGTTGCAGTTGTCTCACTTCATGTAGTTTATACAAGCATTGACAATGTCAATAGACCTGTATTTAATGTCCGGTGCCCTGCATTCAGACTTCTACCTCTTGTGTACTGGGGCCACTTTACTGTTGGATCTAAAATGAGCACCAAGTACACAGCTTTAGTAATTGATCCTTAGGTTGGATAGTTAAAGCAGACTAATGCTTGATTATGGAGGTGCTGTGGAAACTAGGAATTAATAAATGAACTAATGAATAATAATTCTATATGAAGTGCAACAGCTGCCCTAAGGTGTCCCGGGCAAGGGAGAACAACCTGACCAAGTGCTCTGATGATCTGAATTAATGAGCAAGGGAGAACAGATAAGTCTTCATCCTCTTCTTGCAAAAGACCAGATGTTTGGATATATGTCTCAGCTTCTTACATAAGTTGTTCCAGTGAATACGAGTAAAAGTCAAGAAAGAGCATTCTGCTCTGTGGCGATGGAACATGGGCTCAGCCAAGCACTCATAAAATAGTTAGAACAAGTGCCATAAATTGCCTTGTGTACCATCCAGAGTGTCGTAACCAAAAATAGCTTTTTCACTGGTTACCTTTGAGTAAGTGCATCTAGGATTTAACATAAGCGCTCTGAGATAAACTATTTTGTTGCCTTCTGATTGTGTAGAGAACAGATGCCAGGATAACCATCCTTCTCCCTTCAACTAGATTCCAGTGTAAAACCCTTTCTTATTGTATTTTTTCAAAATCCATCTCACTCTTCCTCGTCCTCAAGGGAAAAGAGGAGATGTCCTAGGAAGAAAAAGAAATACTCTTTTCCAGAAGGTCAAAGTCCATGGAAGTCTACACCTCATGCTTTGCCTTGGTTTCATCCACTCCAGAGCGGGAGTTAGTGGCAGTGTAGCCTTGGACGTCACCAACACCACCAGCCCTAGCACCAATAAATGCTCTCTCTCACAGTGCCTATGGCTATACTGGTGCCAGCATACCACCTTTTCCTGGCGCTGAGTATGGATCTGGCCTTCTTTCTGCATGCAATGCTGAACTTATTCAGGAGAGAGTCAGTCCTCTCTGGTGTGTCTGTCGGACCATATGAGGCTCCCCTCTGCATTCCTCCTTCAGTGCTGAGCATTCTGTAACCGTGCAGGTTCTTCCCAAAGCAGTCTGACCCTCGAAGGAGTTTCCTGCTCCGGTGTAGATGCCGAAGCCGACCCTGGCACTGCTTCTGGTGCCGATTCCGGAGTTGACTGCTCCTCCTCAACCACCACTTCCTCCTATCTTTCCTGCCTCCTGTGAAGAGGATTAAATTCAGAAGAGAGAGGTTCAGTGCCTCCTGGATTGTGAGCAGTATCACAAAGAAATACGCAATGCCAAAAGGCAATATTGGGACACAATTCATACTCTCTTTGGCTCAGATTTGGACCAGCAATCCCCAAATGGCCAAGGGAGCGCTAATGAAAATGGGCTTCTTCCTTCCTCAGGTACATAAGATCTTTTGGGCCTTAATATTAATATGCTCAAGAAGGCAATTAAAGTGTTTGAACTTCCTCTCCCTTCAGTTGTATACCTGCCTATCATCTTGACAGATGTGCAACTGTAGGCTGCCACTACTGCAGAGCCTTTGCTCCCTTTTAATGAGACTCTTGTAGAAGCTGTTAAAGAACCATTGCTTAAGAGCACCACATGTCCTGAGGTGACCTGGCCCATAACAAGATGCTAGAGGTCATCTCCTGGAAATCCAGCTTTCTTGTCTCTTCATCCCTCTCCAGAAAGCTTAGTTGTTCGTTCCTCCTCTACAATAAAGCTGAACCCGGGAGCCATTCCTACCCACCCTCCAGACAGTGAGTCAGAAAAGCTAGAAGGAGTACAGAAGAAAACCTTTTCATTAGGCAGTCTTGTTAAAGATCAACACGTGGGCAAATGTCATAGACTTTCAGAATGGCTTTTCCTCTTTTCTCTTGGTAGATTGGCAAAATGGCTTGCAAGACTTACAGATTCCATTTTGTTAGATCTACTCGCAGATCACAAAATACAATGATGGGAAAGCTCTCTGTACAATTAGACCTAAGCAAATGAACATCTGTCTTGTGCTGTACAATAATGATCTGCTCTCCATAGGAACGCAAGCTGGTTTTCACTTATGAGGCCCAACACGGGTGAAACATCTGTGTTTGGTGCTGTTATTGTATGTTTATGGTGGTATTTCTATAACTCAAAACTAGCTAAGAAGCAACAGAATACTAAACTTACAGCGGGATTCCAGAGGTAGGTTGCAAGGTTTAGTTTCCAAACCCAATAGGTACTTTCCAGTTGTGAGGTATGTAGAACTCTGTGAAGAGATTGATCGTAACTCTTTTCCAAATTGCAGAAGGGTTAGAGCAATTCTAATGTTGATTGTGATGTGGTACCAGATTCTGGGTGCATAGATGAAGAAGTCCTGTCTTCAGGTCTTTTCCATGCTGCATTTTGTTCATCTCTTATCTGGCGATGTATTTGCTCATAGTGGGGTGCAATCTGCCATAAGTGGTTAGTTTGGCATCCAGACAGAATGTGGTGGTGTGAATCGTGGCTTTGTTGGCATTGCGGCTGGTCTTCAGTAGGATTCCTTACTAGAGGAAGAGTCAGTGTTGTTCCTTTTGTGTTGTGGTGCCATGGCTGCTTTCTTCAAGCCTTAGATGGGTCAGTCGTGCCACAGAATGTAGGATGCTTTTCAGGGGTAGTTAAGTCTTGGGGATACCATTAAGTAGAAGGTTGCCTTTAACCAGCCTTTGTGGTATTATTCATATGCCAGCTTCTAGAATGAAGGGTTTCACTTTTTCAAGACACCTGATACCATGCTATTTTGTTTCTCTGCAGTATGTTCTTTGATGGAGAAATCTGTATTTCGTTAATTTATTTGGGTTTTATAAAGTGCTAGCTAGACCCAAAGGTATCAGAGTGCTTTACATGTTATGTGAGTAAGTTTGCTTGAAGTACATACATATATACAAACATGGAAAAAGTAACAAACAAAGCAGCATTTAGGAAGTTGAGGTTAAAAACAAGGGATTGTATACAACTTTTTAACTGGAGATTGAAGCCGTCTAGATTCATGTAGGATAGCGAAGCTTCAGTGCATGGTTGTTTTGTACTTTAAACAAACACACAGAATTTTGTCTCTGAGGTTGAGCTGTATGTATGTGTGGATTAGCTCGACACAGAGGTTGCTTGGTCACTGGCAAGACCAGGAGGACTTAGGGAAGATAGCCAGCTCACCTCCTGTCTTGCGCATGTGCTCTGTGTTTGATGTAACCTGCAAGGACGTCCTTGGTAAATGTGAAATTGGATATGAACACTGCTGCTGTGATAGAGAGTATCTACTTTGTGTTGTATGATGATTTCTGCTGGCAGGAGCACGGATGACTGTAGAATGAGTCCTGATGAGCCTGAGTTGGTGGGTTTGTACTTTTGGTGGAATATATATGGTAATAAGTAAAATGAGGATAAGGTTGCAGGGGTATGCCGTACAAGTGAGGCATGGGTGTTAGAGTGGTCTGCCCGCCAGTATAGGTAGTGCTTCATATTAGCTGGGGTGATGTCTTGCATTGCTGGCTGGGGTCTCTGGTGGTCTTTGTGGTCAGGAGTGTGCTGATTGGGGCTTTACAACTTTTTGTGTTGTGGAAAAAGGATAGAAGCGCCACTTGGGTGGTAAATTGTTGTGTGCTATAGACTAGGCACAAAGACCAGGCTGATGAACTCTGGCTTTTCAGAGGGGACACGGCCTGACAATTTGGACTGGACTTTTCATATAGGCTGGTGCTAAAATTGATTTCCATTTGTTTGGTCCCCGTTGTAATGGTAGTGAGCAAAAAACAGTGGTATTGAATGATGCACCCATGGCAGTTCCAATTGGTTAAGGTTCATTTGAACACTTCCATCAATTTTAAGTTACTTAGCATAGCAATTCCCACCCTACTATTCCGCCTACATGTATCCAAAGACAGCCAATTGTCCCAAACATTTGACTAGGTTAGGCCACCACTAACCATGTTTGGCTACGTTTTTAGGTCTCGCCTGAGCCAGCGCATGCGCTGGTCTGGCGAAGACATTTAGTGTGTGGGCTTTAAAAATCCGACCACACGCTTTTGCTTCTGGCCTAAAGCTTGCGGTTACGCGTGCGGTTACGCGCATAGCCGCCATCTGGCTTTCCTCCTCTCTCTTGTCATGGCTCATTAAGCTTCCTTTTAGCGTGCGCGCGCACAGTGTGAGCTTCCCTGGCTGCCACCGGTGCAGGCTTCGAAAGGAGTCTTCTTGCTGAGAGGACAACTTAAACTCCAGGCACGTTCAGTCCTTGGCCCCTCTGCTGACACCTCAGACAGGGGTGAGTGACGGTCTTGTTCCATTTTTCCATTTGTTCCATTGTAAGAGCATTTGAAAGAACGCGCCGTGCTGGCCCGCCGAGTTGAGCGTCCTTGTAATCGATGTAATCTGGGCACTCAGAAGACATGGAACTCGCATACAACCCTGGCCTGCCTGGTTCCAGAAAGGCACTGTGCGGGTACAGTGTGCAAACAAGACGCGTGGTGCGCGCTTGATTGGCTCTGTGGGCGGGGGAGTGCTTGGTCCCAGCTCAGCCCTTGACCCTGCATGGAATCTGCGCTGACTAGGACTCCGTTCATGAATCCACTCTGCTTCGCAGCGTTGTAATGTATAAACCCAGCAGTCGCTCAGTCCGTCGCGCCGCTTCCTTACCCTCTCCGATCACTGCAGTTCAACACGAGCTCCCAGAAGCTCGAGCAGTGTGTGGCTGGGCGCTGCATCAATGTTGTCAGTACGTTCAGGCGCATGGTGTGGAACCCGACAGACCAGTGTCGGGCCACAGCTCTGCAACTTCCACCTCATCTGTCTCCACGTGCCACCTCTGCCCCCCCCCGGCCTGTGCCCTCCCTTATCCCTGGAAGGTCCCCAGCTCGTCTCCCATGCCCTCTCGCTAGAACAACTGGCATCACGTGCTCCGGGACCACCTGTGATCTCCCTCAGACTGAGCTCACGTCCACCACTCTGGGCAAGCCCGCTTCTTGTCACCCCCTTGCCCCTCTTTCCGCCCCGGCAACCTATGGGACCCCCTGACAATGGCCGACTCCATGGTGTGTGTCCGCTAGATTACCTTTGCCCAACACCCACCCGCAGCCACACTGTGCTAGTCTCCCTTCCGTGCCACCCAGTTATGCCTTGTCTAGGAATGGCTTGGTATCCTCCTGCTGCCAGCTTCGTGCCCCTCCGAGGCTCCGCCCCCTCCCCTTCACTGCTTCCCTGCTGCCTCTCTGTCCCCCTCCTCCCGCAGCGCCACTCTTCCCCTCCCCTACCACTCCCCCACCCATCCACCGCGCCACCCCTTTCTTTTCCCGTATCCTTCACCATATTTCTCCCGAGCCCCTGTCCTATTCTCTCCCTCATCTTCCCAGTCACCCACCGGCTCTCCCTTCTCTCTAGATCTTTCAGCCCCTTTGTACGCAGCTGCTTCCTTCTCCTCTCCAATCCATCTCCCCCTCCCCCCCCCTCATTGTATTGCTCTTCGCCTATTCATAGCCTCTTTCCTTCCCTCACTCTTTTCACCGCCCCGCCTGCCAGTCCCCACTGTCTCCCCCGCTGTACTACCCCCCCCCCCCCAAGATGTTTTTATAATCTGTAGGGTAGGTTTTTGTCACAGCGGAAAGAGTCACCACCGAGGAACAACAATACACACCGACGAGTGATGTGATTTTCGCATTTGACTAGACGACTATAGAATTCGGTCACGGTTAGATTACAGGTTGCAAGTTGAGTTCCAGTCATGCCTTTTGTGGAGGGGCTGTGGTGTAGGTTGAGTTTCAGACTTTCATTAAAACCTTTAATGATACTGAAATGTGCAAACAACGCTTTTTGTGCCTAACAGCACGTGTTTGTAGTGCATAGGACTCCCAGAATATTGTATCTTTCACTTATTTTACTCCGTTCGGTCACTAGGTTGAAGTGAAATAATTTTTGGCCAATAGAGGTGAACTTTTTTTTTATTGTGATGTAGAATGGATGAGCGGCTGATCTCATTGGCACGTACAAGGGCATAACCTTGCTGGTAAATAGGGCTTAAATGTTTGACTTAAAGCAAGAATTTAATTGCAAGCGTTCACTTTCAGTATATTTAACCTAAGTAGTACAAAATACAATATTTACCGTTAAACATTTTGGCAGTATTTTGTTTATCTACTCTTAATGTTATGTACTCTTTATTAGAAGTTGGCGAGGCAGGAAAGTGATGCTGCGATCCATGCTAGAGCCAGTCTTTAACACCAATTCACCAAAATGCCATAGGTAATGTGACTTTACATACCTTATGACCCTAATGACCTCGGGGAAGGTAAAATATGACCCCTAATCTTCCCAGGAAGTAATCACTTTAACTCTAATAACATCACAGTAATAGACATTGCTGAAGTGCCTTAATAGCTAAGCTGGATGATTAATAGAACTACACTAAACAAACGTGTATTCTAGTTATCACATGTTGTAGGGTGCTTATATGGTCTTTGAAAGTGGTGGGATGTTGTAATGAAATGTATCTAGGACATGCCTCTTTTAGGCGTTTTCATTGAGACGTGTCTTCTCCTGCGTACAATAAACAAAAATGTGGGGTCATAGTGCATTTTAAATCAGTTTTCCCATAGATTTGTAAATGTATTTATGTAGCCCTTTAACCTCCGAACCCAAACATTGTTGCCCATATTATACACACTATCCCATTTTCATTGTTATATATTTGTTTTTTCATTAAAACACGCTTTCGTATTTGAAAACGTGTGCTACATCATAATAACACCTCATCTGCCACTGTAAACACACCATAAAAATAAATCTTAATTTTGCTGTCACAGTAGTAGGGCAATAACCACAAAACTAGAAATCATTTTTTATGTTAATTATTCTTTTAATAAGGTCGTTCAGTTGTACATAATGTCTTCTTGGTTATATATAAGGTAACAAAAATGCTTATAAGACTTTTTTATTCTAACTTTTCAACATGCTGCACAGCAGCCACAATGCTCTACAACATAGCTTGAACACAATGGCAAAGCCAATAGCTCTGGCAAAACACTTATAAGGTCCCAAAGGCAAGACCTATTGGCTATGCTAATGCTTGTTATATTTGAGGTTCGTAGGAACAATAGGCATTCAAGAGGGGTTGGTAGAAGAAAAGGAAATGGGGGGGGGGGGGTACAAATGCATTATCCGGCAGTCTCACAAATACCATAAGAGACTGTTGGTATGAACTACCAGTATATTCTATTTATTAATTAATTTGGGGGGCTTAAATCATTTTTTAAATATTGTGTGCTGAGGTCAACTTATATCACAGATCTTCGATGAAGTGATACTCTGTAGAGATGGCAGACTAAAAGCTCTAATATGAAAAAATAAACTAGGCACTTGCTTACTGCTGGAACATACTGCTCAATGTAGTTCATGGGCTGAGTGTCATTTGTTTTTTTGCACAATATAGCTTCACTTTCCAAGGTGTTTATACAGTGTAATCAGTATGACAGTAATTCAGTTAGTTGTTCTTATTTAATCTTATGACCTGTCGATCTAAATTGTTGAATCATTTAGCTGCTTTAGCTGTGTATCGGTTTCAGTTTAGATTAACATTGATCATTTACTTTTTCCAATGCTTTGTATATTTTTGTATTGTAATTCCCTTATGAAGGCCTAGTAATCAAAATAAATACAGATTCTCATCAGAAATGATTCTGACTGATCTTTATTGAGGTTTATTTTATTATCCCTTCTTGTGGGCAAAGTGGATTAGACTGCCTATGATGCTTAGGATCTATATTTGTACTCTGCTTTAGATTTCTTTATATAATGTGAATCTTAAAAAGATTAGTTGTTAAATATGTTCTAAGATAGTTTTGTCTCTCTTTAACAGAGTGAGCGTTTACAGTCCGACCTGGTTGTCTGCATTGTGATTGCTGTGTTGTATTTTGCTATACACGTCAGCACAGTATTTACGGTGTTACAGGTAAGTGATATTTTGTATGGATCTGTCCAAGAACTGTTGGTACACCTTGTGAGCATAGTAGATTGAAAATCTCTTACAGATGGATCACTGCAGGTCATAAAAGTACATTTCACTTTAAGATGAGCAAATGTGAAGGAAAACCATTTAGGCTGCCTGGGAATTATATTATGGTGCCTGACTGCAAAACATTCTTTCTCTAGTTTTGGGTCTTTCATAGATCATATGCTTTTTTAATTATTTACTGATTTAATGGCGGTATAGCCTGTCTGCCATTTTTTGTGGTTTTTTTCCTCGGTCTGTTTAGATGGATAATACAAAAAGAACAGATGATGGATGGAATGCTGAACAAAACAAACATTCACCCCCAGTCACAGATCTGGGTTAAATCCATAGTTTTTTTGCCCGCCATGCCATTCCAGTTTGGACCCAGCCATATGCAAATCAGTCTTGACCCTGCTCCCCATGGGAACAGTCCAGCCCGATCTGCCAGACCAGGTCCTCCCTGGAGGGGAAACAAGGCCAGAGACTATCCTGAGAAAAGTGAAACAGGCTTAAAAAATATTTTACACATTGTCTTTAGACTTGTCTGATTCTGGCTGTCTGACAGATCAGTATGGTCGTGCTCAAACAGCAACTCTATCTTTGAGTTACAAACTTTTAACAGGAAGTTCAAACTAAAGGACCGGGCTCGCCTCATGATGGGTAATGGGTTTTCTCGAGAAGGTGAATGACTGTCCAGGCTTCAAAAACTATAATGGCAATGGCCAGGTTACTATGATCTCCTTTATTGAATCTAGATTAGCAGGTGTCCCTGGTCAAAGACAATACAGATACCAGATCTACTTCTTCTTAAACATCACCCATGTACCAGTGGTGCCAGCAAATTATACACTGCAACCACTTCCATAATAGGAGGCTTCTCATCTGCCAATTCATCTATAATAGCTGTTGCCAATAGTGAATGGCTAGTGCTCCCAGTCCAGAATTTCAACCTCATGTTGACTCATTCACAGAATGCATGAATCTGTTCCAGTGCATGTATGTTCCACTCTAGACAGATTTCTTATTTGTCAGCAGTTTCAATCGGGCCTTGCAAGTCATGTTAAGTCACATTCAAACTCTGGGTCTCAGTGACGTCAAGAAGTCATCACTGACAATAAGCCAAAACATGTTACGGTTTGCCTTGAAGAACAAGATTGAAGTCGCATCCAGGTTGCCCAATGCATTGTAGCAGCAGTTAGCATGTTCTGTGCAAACAGAGAAATTACTGTGGGTAGCAGGATCTGTGTATGTTCATTTAGACACACTTTGCTGGTTGCACATGCTGACAAATCAGCAAGTACTAGATGTACTAGTTCAGACGGCACTGGGAGGAAAGTAAGTCAAGCTGAGCTAAGTGTTCAAGTTTACCCTGCAATGGTGGCAAGACTAGAAACACCATTGATCAGTTACTGCCCTTCCAGAACCAGGGACAGCTGTTTATCCTGACCACAATTTCTTTTTTTCGCCAGCAGCAGGACAGTTCACAAGAACTCACTGGACCAGTGTCAAGGTTCAGCCCATAAATGTGCTGGAGCTCAGAGCAGGGCGTTTGGGGTTTTAAGCTGTTCTCAAGTAAACTAGGGTCAGCCTTTCAGGGTCATGACAGACAAAATGACTGCTGAGTACTATATTTGTAAACAAGGACATTGAGCGGTTTCTTTAACTGGAGATGGAAGCCCTTTGGACTTGCATCATTGATCACACAGTTCCCTCAAGGCTGATGGGAGGCATGTCACGAACTAGGAAACCACTAATTATTGGGCATCTTCAAGGCGAGAGCCCTCGCATAGATCTGTTTCTCATGGCACAGAAAACCAAATACTGTAGTGTTGACAACAAGTGACTGCTACACTGTAGGGGAGAGCTGTTTGTATTCCATGTTCATCTGCATTTTGTGACTCTTTTCATACATCAATTATACACCTAATCGTACCCAGGAAAAGATGGAAATTGTGGCCCTGCCTGGACCTGGCAGTACTGGTTCAGAGATCTGAATATTTACATCCACTTGCACAAGATCAGAGTTCATTCAGGACTGTTAACTTGCGATTAGGTCCAGATAATGCACCACAATCTGGGCTTTGTGAACCTTGCCAAAAGAGCTTAGTGTCTTCCTATCCAAGGCAATGTGGCATCTTTTGCGTGTAAACAAGGCCAAATTAAAATTGGTTTTCTAGCACTCCGCCTACATTCCAGCAGTTGTTGAAGATTCATGCAATAGTCATAGCCGAATTGATGTCAATATTAATAAACGCTCAACAGCAGCCAATGGCTCTCTCCATATTTTGGAAAAAAGTAGGCTGACTGCAAACATACCACCTCCTTATGACTGATCTTGCATAAACATTTCTTAAAATGAAGCCAACAGAGTTTGTGAAGAGTTGCATCACATTCCACGAGAGGGATGGTGGTGAGCCTCTGTTGTGCATACCTGTGTAAGATGTTGCCAAAGCTCCCATTTGCCTGATGTTGCACATGAAACAGTTAAGTGGACCCCAGGTAACCTGTTGAGGAGACTGATAGAAAGTGATACTCTCTTCCTGGCCCATGTTGGTACTCACTTTTCATCCGATTGAATCTCTACATGCTCTTTATAAGGTATGAGAATTATTTAACTTCTCTGTCCTGTTTATCTGAATTTGAATGATTGAAAGGGAAGTGGTAAAAGAGGTGTCTTGGAAAGCATCTATGTAATGTTTTTATGCATTGCTGAAATGTCAGTTACTCAGAAAATGAATTGGCCATTTGGGCCCATCATTTAATGTTTCCATTTCTATTGAGAAAGCAGCTACAAAATCAGTTGAGGCGCCATCAGTGGAAAGTGAAATCAGGATCTGATTTTGATCAGTGTGTGTGCACTAATTTTGCCATGTATTTGGCCCCTGCTTGGTAGTAATATTTCTATATATTCATTCTAGAATTTTTGTAAGGCACTACTAACCACCGACTGGTAGTCTCAGCATTACGACGCCCCCACCAGAACGGGTGCGCAAGAATATGGAAATGGTGGAGCATAAAATAGGAGGTCGGCAGCTGCCCAGTGGTGCATAGCCAACTCCAATGACCACCATCAGTGATAGGAAATAGAGGGATTGATGCAGCACCTCCCTGGGGAACAACAAGCCAGATCCAAAAGACTCACCCAAGAAGGCTAGGCCATACACACATGCTGCAGGAAGGCCCACACAGGGAAGAAGCCCCCCAGGAATGAACAAACAAGATCACGACCCCAGCACCTCCGCCTGGGACAACACCTGGTGGCCCTCCGCCCTCGGGAGCCCACCCACCCCTACAGACCACACTCGGAACCTCAGTATCATCCTTGACTCCTCCCTCTCCATGAACCGCCAAATCAACGCCGTCGCCTCCACCAGTTTCAACTGCCTTCGCATCCTCCGTAAGACCTTCAAATGGATCCCCCCCGACTGCAGAAGGACCGTCACCCACGCACTCATTACCAGCAGACTGGACTACGGCAACGCCCTCTATGCCGGAATCAACAACACTCTTCTACACAAACTCCAAACCATCCAGAACGCCGCAGCCAGACTCGTCCTCGGGACACCGCGCCACGAGCACATGACACAACACCTACGAGGCCTCCACTGGCTCCCCGTCGAGAAGAGGGTCACCTTCAAACTCCTCACCCACGCCTACAAATCCCTCAACAACATCGGACCCAAATATCTCAACGAGAGAGTATCCTTCCACGTACCCAAGAGGAACCTCCGCTCCGCCGACCTCGCCCTAGCAGAGGTCCCCTGCATCCGCAGAAACAGAACCGGCGGGAGAGCTTTCTCCTACATCGCAGCAACAACCTGGAACGAGCTCCCAGTGAACATCAGACGCTCCCCGACCCTGCACACATTCAGGAAGAACCTCAAAACCTGGCTCCTCGACTGATCCAGAGCAGCCCCCTCCCCCCTCTAGTGCCTTGAGACCCTCACGGGCGAGTAGCACGCTTTATAAACCCCTGATTGATTGAGTGGTAGGAATAAATGTTGCGTGAGGGAAACATTCAGATTTTGTTTGTAGGGACTTTCAGCTTCCCATAAACCCTTTTTAAAGGCCAGGCCAATTTTTATCTGTTAGCAGAAAAATATATCAGACTTTCCTGGTCGGTAGACTGAGAGTGGAGCAAGTGGAGTCTATTACTGTAGAAGAAAAAACCTTTCTAGGGGTTCACTGATGCACCTGGTCCTTAAACCAACAAAGAAGAGATTGGCACGGAAGCTGGAATATCAAAATAACAACTTTATTAACCTCACATGAGGGAAACTGTGTCAATACAGTACCCGCAGGCCACTGTATGAGACAGTCTAAGGAATACAAAGATCCTGGGTCTTTTATGCCCAGTTTACCGCTGAGTTAGCATGTAGACTCTTCCCCTCATTCGACAGCAGGTAACCTGAAACAGGTGACCTTCTGTCGACACTATCTACCCCTATTTGTGGCAGCTGGGCACAAACAAACTTGTAGGAGGTAAATAGCACATTGAGCTAGCTAGAAAACATTAATAACCAACTACCAATTCCTTTAGCAATTGTACTAGTGTAACATGAGGGCGCATGAATGCAAACTGAATTCCATAGCCTTTTAATCTGACCCTAGCTCCAGGAAGGCTTACTCAAGGCCATAACTTTAGTGAAACAACTAAGTAAATTCTTCTATTTCTTAAATGTGGTTAAATTACTAATGGCGATATCCCTAATATTATTAACAAGAATTGAGAATTCACTTTCACCCTAATTTCCCTAGGCACATTATAGCCTCAGACATCATTAGAGCAAAATTTACATTTACCTGTAGTGGTTTACCCTACACTGTTAGAATCAAGATATTTAATTAATACAAAAAAATCAGTTTATTAAACTACTCTGTAACATTACAAGCTTTCATAGTGTAATGTAGAAATCACATACTGTCACAGTGGCTCCCTGCGTGGAAATTTTTACATGCAGTAAGGCTGGTCAGTTCTAAATACAGAACTTGGCCTTTGACCCTTAACCTGCTGTCCCCTGTCAGTAAGGCTATTCCATGCGGTCTTTCCAATTCAAAGGAACTCTGGAGAAGCACAGCTGAAAAGCAGTCCTATTCCGTGCCTGTGAGCTAATAATTTTAAAGGTAAGATGCACTGTTTGCGGTCTTATTTTATACTAATTTTCATTCGTGTGCAGTGTGTGATGTGATTTCTAGCAGTTTTAGAGGCCAGCTGCTTGTTCTGCAGTCGCATGTGTGCACTGCTGAAACCTGAGATCAGTTTAAAAACAGCCCTGGGTGCCAGGACTGCTTTTAAAAAGTAAATTGTGCCCTAAATCGACTTTGGTGGTAGGGGCACTTAAAAATGAATAACCTACAATGTTTTAGCATATTAGGGACCCCCAGGGTCTCCCCTAGATATCCCAGAGGTGGGGGATCAGAAATGTATAAGGTACACCCTTATAAAATAAGTTTTTATATGCCTGGGTAAAGTGAAATTTCACATTTCACTCCCCACATTGTGGTAAAGTGCTGCTCAAATTCAACTTTGATGCTAGGAGCTTATATATTTGTCACAGTAGGATTATTTAGACATTATAAAGATCCAAAGAAAAACGATTTTAGTGCAATTATTGTTAATAATCTTTTGCACTTTTTTTTTTAAAATAATAATCACTAACTCTTTTAATGTTTCCACATATGAAAAGCAACCAGAAAGAAAATCCCTGCTTTTAATCCTTTCTATTTTATCCAAAATAATGAAGCTGTATTTGTAACTTTTAAAATCAGTAGTTTTGTGGCCGAGCATAGCCATGTGTTTACTCAGCTGTGTTTTTACGACCAGCAAGCCTCAACTTCCACGCCTTTTTCGGGAGAAAAACCCTTTGCTGTATTCTAATGTCCTGAAAAAGTTTGATCTCCGTCTGTTTTGACAGACAGCTTCCTTCGGTACAGACAGCTTTGAACAGCTGTTTTAAAAGCTCTTTTTCTGGTGCTGGAAATTTGAGCACGGTGAAGTCTATTTAAAAAACAGGCATTCCAAGCCGGCACAATTCTATCGTTTTGTAATGTAAAAAAGAGGCGCTTTTATTTCAGCAGCAACCAATTTACTCAGATGGTCTGAATGCCTTTTAATATTAATACCTTAAGGATAATGCTGCAATATTTGGTATTCAGTCCTAATTATGTAAGCACACAAATTCGTTTTTTTTTCTTTCTGTGAGGCCTATTTTTCCCTATTGAGTGTTAATTGTAATTTCTCTTGTGGCAATATTCACACATCTATACTTTGTTACTTTTTACTTCTAATGGTAGCGTGCAGCTATTTAGCATATGTTACATAATTCATTCCTTGAATTTTAAAATGTAATTCTTTCAATGACATTTGCATAACAGAATGACGACAAAAAAACAACAAATTGAGCTCATTCCAGACATTTTCAAGAAGGGGGCCCACACACTCAGAGCACACAACACTGCTTGCTAAGGCAAACCATTCTCACACAAAAAATATAGTCAGTACTTACTGAAACAAATATTTTCAAGCAGCACCACCGGTGTCAATCCACAACCACATGGACACTCAAAAAAAACAATTAACCCACAAATTAACACTTAGGACAAAAGCAAGAGACAGCTCACAGACTGTACTCAAAGCAAACCATTTGTAAATACCAATTGTAAGTCATATTTACAAACGAAAGGACTCTAAAAAAAAAAGTACAGAGATTACACCAAGACAAATAGACAGCCAAAAGACTGCCATGTTCAAAAAGACAGGCTCGCGCCTCAAAACCTTTTCCAATAATACACCAAATTACCAGTTGGGCTGGCAGATCAGGATCCTTCTTTATATATTTATTCCATACTGTACTATACATTATGGAAGAAATACCATTTTTAATATACCTAAACCCATTTAGGTATCCCCTCTTAGGGGAGTCAGCTGAGTACTTCCTAAATCCATATTGGTACCTCCAAGACAGCAACACTTTCTACAAAGTGTGCTAGGAGCAGGCATGCCAAGAATATTATAGCATATATAATATTATACTCCAAGTGACACTTGACACAATTTGTGCCGTTCAAGTTTTCAAAGTTAGAGAAAAATCTCCTCATTACCTGCCTTCATTTGCTGCAGCAAACAAACAAACAAGCAAGAATCTTGGCCAAGCTAATCCAAACAAAAGTGTTGCTACAGCAACCTTACCAAACCAAAGTCTCCAACCTCCACCTGCCAAGTTCTGAGTGACCTAAGTCATTTTAAAATGCTCACACCAAAGAAGATCTCAGTCGGAAGCGGTCAACACCTGGAGGGTCAGATCGGGAAAATGGGAAAATACGTTGGTCTGCAAAGACAAAGGGTCTTCCTCATGCAGGGTACCTCCTCAGTAGATTCCTGTCTTCCGTCAAGACCACTCCCTTGGATAGCCGCTTCTCCGATGAGCCCCACGTTGGGCGCCAATTTGTAGAAGAAAAAACCTTTCTAGGGGTTCACTGATGCACCTGGTCCTTAAACCAACAAAGAAGAGATTGGCACGGAAGCTGGAATATCAAATAACAACTTTATTAACCTCACATGAGGGAAACTGTGTCAATACAGTACCTGCAGGCCACTGTATGAGACAGTCTAAGGAATACAAAGATCCTGGGTCTTTTATGCCCAGTTTACGGCTGAGTTAGCATGTAGACTCAAAAAGAGGCGGTACAAGTGCACACATGAATAGCTAGTTACATATAAGGATACATAAAAATTGCTTAGTCAACAGAGTGGGAGGGCTTATAATATTGCTGACATTAGTTAAAATAGCCTGACAGTTACTCTAAGAGCAGGTGCATTCTAGCAGCTAGACCTTTCTGAGCATGTGCAGTGCTCTGGCTCAGTACTGAAGGAGTTAATTATAGTTCCTGACTCAAGTGAAATACAAGAGCAGGCAACAGTGAAGAGGGAGAAAGCACATGGCTAACTAAAATGGCTGCCAGAAACAAAATGGCTTCAGCTGATGCTAACAACCATTGCAGCTAGTTTTCCACATTACGAAGCCAAGAAACGTAAGCGACTGGGAGGGTGTGAGAATAGATTTTGTCTCGTTGACTACAAAGCCCAGGCTCTGGAGAAGATATACCGCCATCCGAAGATGACGTAGAAGCTGAAGTGGACACGCATCCATCAGAAGCAGATCGTCCAAGTAAACGATCATTTGTACACCCCGAGCTCTCAAACACTCCACCACTGGCTTGAGGACCTTGGTGAAGCACCAAGGGGCCGACGATAGGCCGAAGGGGAGAGATGCAAACTCGTACATCTGCCGCCGCCAGATGAACTGGAGGAACCTCCGGTGGGGAGGCAAGACTGGAATAACTAGGTAGCTGTCTTTTAGGTCCAGACGCACCGTCCAGTCTGAAGGATGCAAGACATCCCTGAGGAGATTAATTCCTTCCATTTTGAAGTGGCGATAGACCAGCCACTCGTTGAACTCGCTGAGGTTGATCACGGGTCGTTTGCCTCCATCCGTCTTGTCCACTAAAAGTACGTTGCTGACGAATCCCTGGGATGCTGAGTGGAGGGAACGATAGCCCCTTTGGCTAGGAGGGATGAGACCTCTGCGTCTACTAAAGAGGATTCCTGTTGGGAGAACTGGATGAGACGGGGTTTGCACCGTTGGACGGGTTCACCCACGTAATCTATGTGACAACCTCGAACCGTTTGCAACACCCATGAGTCCCCTGTGATGGAAATCCAGGCCTGGAAAAAATTCCCCAGCCTCCCTCCTACCTTTAACCGGGAAGAAGGGAGAACACTCACCAGGATTGGCTGAGGCTGCTGCTCCTCGATATCCTCTGCCCTTGCCTCGTCTGCCTCTTGCAGGGTAGAAATTGCCAAAGCAGGACTGGTCTTGGTACTGACCCAGTCTGGAGCCTTGCCCTCTTGGGGGTTGATTGGCAGGGCGGCCGGTCGAGCGGCACCTACCTCGACCGGCCCGCGGAAAACCCGGGGAAACACCTTCTTAATGGACAACTGTGCCTTGTCAAGGGAGGTAATGGTGTTGACAAATTTACCAAGCTCCTTGACAAACTGTTCACCAAAGAGTCCTCCTTTTGCCACTGTCCCGCCTCTGAGTCAGCGAGATCCCCAAGCTTGGGGTCTACCTTGGTAAGAAGGGAGCGACGGCGCTCTGTGGAAAGGGCACAGTTGGCATTGCCCAAAAACACAATGGCCCTTTGTGCCCACCCCGCAAGGGACTCTGAGGAGATCAGGGAACCTGAAGTCTTGGCCTCCTCGGCCATGTCCAAGATCTTTGTGAGGGGCCTTAAAACGTCCAAGAGCTTGTCCTGGCACGCTCACCAGGACCTGTCAATCCCTTTCTTAGGATCTCTCATAAATGTTTGTATGAAAGTGGTCATACGGGTGTCAATTTCTGGTGTGAGAGCGACTTTACCCTCCAGGGAAGGTCGAGGGCATTCTGCCCGGAAGCAGTTACGAGCCTCTTTTTCTAAAGGCTTCCGTATACGCATCGCCACATAGCTGGCAACCTTATCGGCTGGGGCCAATCGAATGAGCGGGGGTGGATGATCTCATCGGGATCAAACATGTCAGAGGTGTCCTGGGAGGGACGGGAAGGAAGCTAAGGTCTGGAGGGGCCGGGCTCAGCGTCAGCGTTGTCGGTGGGCAGAGCGTCTTGTGGGGTTGACAAACCGTCTCCTGGAGGTGGCAAATTTGGTTGGGTAGCCAGAAAGGCTTGTTTGAGCCTGTCAAAGGCGCTAAGATCCACCCCGTGTCGCATGTGCGCTTGGCAGGTGGGGGAATGGGGTCTGATGTCGGGGGGAATCCCTGGGGCCATAGGGAGGGTAGACAGTCATGCTAGGGCTTGGTCTATCTTCCGTGATAGCCTCTCCTCTAGGGGCGACATGGCTTTGCCCACCGCTCTGTAGATTGAAGCATCTACCGCTTCATAGAACTCATCGTCCCAAGGGAGTTCTGCCAGGGTGTTTTCCCCTCCCTGGGAGTCTTCCTCATAGTCCCTTTCCATACTCCTTGGACAATAATGAGGGTAGATGAGTATAATCAATGGGGGTCTGGATGCCCTGTCTTGAAAGGCTTTACCTTATAGGGCTGGGTGTCAGCCTAATCTGGTGTGCGAGGTTCTCTCTGACTCAAAAGGGGCCAGGCCCTGGGCACAGTAATACCTGGTGCAAGAAAAATATATTTGTTCTCTTTAGTAATATTCCGGCCTGGGTATGTGCCCAACAGGCGCCAAGCGCCTGTAATACAGACCCACGGTGGGTGTTCAAGTGTCACAAAATACAGACTCTGCTGCCTGAATGAAATAGCAGAGCGTAATTAACCAAGATCGTCCGATAAAGACTTCGCAGCGCGATCGGTACACCACAAGGCGTCCTCCTCAGGCTGGGTGCTCGCCGGGACTACGGCGCGCCGTTCAATCCCCATAGGAATTTGAACGGGCGCGCCGCGTCTCGCTGCCTCACATGCCCCCTGGCGGCAGGAGGTCAGCACAAGCGCACCAGGAATGGAGCCGCGTAGGAGCGGAAACGCTCCCGCAGCTTACCACAATAACTCAGGCACTCCTCAGCGTTCGGTCAAAAACACACAGCGGGAAACGGACACGCCTAAATAGCAAATAAACACCTCTGGCACAGCGGGAACCGCTGAAATGGTAGATAAAGACACGCTGAATGGCAGATAAACATAGCGGCACAGCGTATAAGGTCAAACACGCTCAATTAACCTACTCAATTGGCAAAAACACGCACAGCTGAAAAGCAATAATCGAGTGAAAAAACGCACAAATAACAAAAGTAATTTGGCAGAGCTTCATTAACACGCGCAGAGCTACGCGCAAGCTAGCAACAAGCAATTTCCACACAGGCAATGAAGCACAATTGAAAGACAAAAAGTTCCCGCAGAGTAGGAAAGGCACTTATCTCGGCTGCGCAGCAACGAAGAAAGAGGATGAAGGGCCAGTGAGGAGAGACTGTTGTGGCTGGAGTGTCCCTGATTGGAGGCCTCAGGACTGTTCCTGATTGGACACTTTTCTTTACTACAATTTTCCCACGGGTTCATGGGAATTGTAGTCTTGTTTGTTAAAATTGGCTGCTGTTAATAAAAGTGAAGAGAGAAGGCATAATCCTCGCCTCCTGTCCTGACATAGAATCAAGGGTACCTTTGCAAAAAGAAATCCAATCTAAGATACGGTGGGTTACTTTTAAGAAATGAATCATTACTACTTACACGTGATACTCGCAGCAAAGGAAACATTAGTAAGAAGGTCATTCATACAACCCAGCCTCATGGTGGGATGAAAGCATTTCTCGTTCTCACATAGAGTAGCGTCACAGCCTTACTGTGACGTATGGGACATGTAATGATACACATGCTATGGGTGACTGATTGTTAGTATATTCTTCCTCCTCCAGTAAGGTTGTACGTTGGGCACAAAATATTCAGGTCTGATATTAGAAACAATATGTTCGAGGCATATAAGCTGTAGATCGTATGCTTTTGCATATATCGCCATCTAGTGTTGGGTCCGGATGTTTGCACTTTTTCTTCGAAGAAGTCTTTTCCAGTCACGAGGTAGGTGACTCCTCCTTTCGGTGATAGTGCGCATGGGCATCGACTCCATTGTTAGATTGTTTTTTTCTGCCATCAGGTTCGGATGTTAGTCGATACGCTCCGGTTCGACACTGTTTCTTCGGTTTCCCTCGGCGCGCAAGACATTCTACCTCGACGGTATTGTTTCCGATCGTATATTCCATTCTTCGCGTTTCGTGTTTGCTGACAAAAAACCCTCTTTCGATCGGAGAGCTCGTGGTAGGCCGTCGGGCCTACCTGCGTCGGTTCGACTCGCAGTTGATAGAACGAGCTCCATTTAAATTCTGCCCTCGGTGCCACGCGAAGTACCCGCGCACCGACTCACACGAAGTGTGTAACCTGTGCTTGTCCCCCGAGCACAGTGAACAGGACTGCGACGCGTGCAAAGCCTTCCGCTCCAAGTTGACGCTTCGCGACCGTCTGGTTCGACGTCGCGACATGCAGAGTCAACACACAGGCTCCATTCCTGACCTCTTCGGGACTGAATCGGAGGAAGAAGCCGGCGATGCTATCGGGGCCGAGGAAGAACAGGAACCGATCTCCGTTTCTGAGTACGGCTCCGACCAGGATGAAGACATCCCACAGGGACAGCATACTGTAAGTACAGACCCTCCCTCGCCCCGGAATCCACCACAAACAAAAAAGGCTACGGACCAACCCGCGCCCTCGAGCTCCTGTCGGCACCGAGACCACGCTTCTGACGCCCCGCCTTCTGGCCCGGCACCGAAGCCTAGGAAAAAGCCTTCCGGCTCTGAAAAACCCCACGCCAAATCGGGTACCGAGCCGAAACCTTCGGGATCGAAACCTAAGTCTGGCTCCGATCCACAGCATTCGGTGCCGAAACACACTTCGGATCCGAAAACCTCGGCACCGAAACCTTCGGCGCCGAAACAACCACAAGCACCGAAATCACCAAAAAAACACTGTTTCGACGATCCGCTCGATAAACCGGACCCGAAACAGAAAATGCTCTACATTCATCCAAAAGTTGGACATATTACCACCACAGTGACTCTAAAAAGAAGAACTGATGCTGAAGAGGAATATCACATTCCTTTGAAGAAGAGAACTGTCGGAACTAATCCTTCTCCTCCTTCTCTTCCTCCTCCTATCCCATCTCCCCCTTCTCCAAAGTCTATAACTGTGCTTACTTCACCTCCGCACTCACCACATACACCTGATAACCAGGATGATGGGGATGATAATGGGGACTGGGATGATGATGGCCAACCAATACCTGCAGACCCATGGGACGATTATAATAACTCGCCCAAAGGCAATGATCCTGACTTATATCCTACCAAACCCTCTCCTCCAGACGATGGTGTAGGATACATTGAATTGCTCGGTAGGGCTGCTAATTATCATGGGGTACAGCGCCCCAAAGATTCCCTCAAAGAAGATTTCCTTTTCGAGACCCTTAGCACTACTCAAAAGTCATCACACACTTTACCAATGCTCAAGGGTATGATCAGACATGTGGATGATATCTTTAATGATCCTGTCAGGGCACGTATCATTACACCTAGGGTAGACAAAAAATATAAGTCTGCACCAGCGTACATTAAGGGACCATTACCGTTAGACTCGCTAGTAGTGTCTAAGGCACGCAAAAGGGCTAACTCCCAAACCACAGGAGATGCTCCACCCCCAGATAAAGAATCTAAGCTTCTTGATGCTTCGGGGAAAAGAGTCGCATCTCAGGCAGCAAACATCTGGCGCACAAGCGTTGCTAGCTAGATACGACTGTGCGCACTGGGACGAGATGGAACAATTAATTCAATATCTACCCCAAGAACACAAATCTAAGGCTGAAGACCTATAAGGGAGGGACAATTTATTTCTAATAATCAAATCAGGTTCTCCCTCGATGCTGCAGACACAGCTGCCAGAGCAGTAAATACCAGTGTCCTTTTAAGAAGACACGCCTGGCTACGTATCTCTGGATTCAAACCCGGGGTTCAAACCTGTACCTTAAACACACCTTTTGATAAGGGACACCTTTTTGGACCGGTGGTGGATTCTTCACTAGAAAAGATTAAGAAAGACACCGAAGTGGCCAAATCCATGGGGGCGCTTCAGTCACCACAAGGACGTGGTTCCTTTCGACGCTCTTTCTATCGAGTGGGTCCAAGAATTCTTCCTCAGAAAATACCTCAACCTATAAGGGTAATAATCAACCCTCTGGCTCTAAGACCTACTTCAGAGGGGGTTACAGAGGAAATAACGGTAAGGGAAGAGGTAGAGGTTCAAACACACGCACCTCCCCCTCCAATACAAAACAGTGACTCACCTCTCCCTTCCCCCGACCACTTAACACCTGTCGGGGAAGACTGTCAAATTTCTTACCAGCTTGGCAGTCAATAACAGACAAGTGGGATCTACAAATTATCTGTTCTGGTCACTGCCTGGAGTTCATCAGTACTCCTCCAAACATTCCCCCAAAGTCACACAAACTCTCCTCGGACCATCTACACCTCAAACAAGAGGTACAGTCTCTACTCTTAAAAGGAGCTATAGAGCCCGTACCACTGCAACACCAAGGGTCGGGCGTGTACTCCTTTTACTTCCTAATACCAGAAAAGGACGGGTCTCTCAGACCAATCTTAGATCTCAGAGAACTCAATTTTTACATACAGTCAGACCATTTTCACATGGTCACACTTCAACAGGTACTACCTCTGTTGCAAAAAGGCGACTTCCTGTCCACCCTAGACTTAAAGGGCGCATACTTTCACATCCCAATCCACCCTGCTCATCGCAAATTTCTCAGGTTTGTGCTAGTGGGCTGTTGGACTTGGCCCATTTGGCAGGTTCACCCCTAAACTTTTTGCCTGTTAATGTGACCTGATATTAGTAGTCTTTGGCCCCTGCGCACTTTAGCACTGTGTCCCAGTGTAAAGTGCGTGCGCACTCCGAGTGCGTGTGGTGAGATTGGCCTGCCCTCCCATAGGAATGCATGGGGGATGTGTGTCCATGGTAATTCCTGGTGTGAGAGGAGTGCAGGGGCGAGTTTAGTATGTGCGAACTCGTGAGAATAAATGCTGCGCAATGGTGTGCGCAGATTTATTGTGACTAGTGGAGAAGTGCCACTTTTAGAAGTTGGCATTTCTTTGTGCTGTGTGTCTGCCTGCCTGATGTGAATTGCATGTCTGGCTTTGTGAGTGACAGGGGCTGGGAGGTGTGTGTGGCTCCAGGAGGGGCAGGGTGAGTCAGCGCAGGGCTGAATAGAGAGATCTGCATCTAGATGGGAGGGAGGAGTTGCACCTGGGACCTGAATAGGGTTGTGCCTTCCCTCCCCAATGCTGGCTCCGCCCCCTGTGGTGCGTCTGATGTCCCTAGCCTACCCTCTGAAAGGGAAGAGGAGCTTGGGCAAAACAAAGTGCTCCAAAGCTCCCCCAAACCAGTTGCATCTGGTTTTTCCCCCAGCCCTGTGCTGTGTCTCAAAGAAAAATGTGTATAAAAGAAGGGGCTGTGACCCCATGAAAAGGTTCTCAGTTGTTGTGCTGTTCCTGACTTGGGGGGGGCCTGCTGCTGCTGCTGCTGGTGGGCTACAGGAGGAACCGCCACTAGGGACTGCCTCCCTGCAGGAGGGCCCTGTGAGCTGGCCTGCCTGAGCCCAGCCTTTGCCCCCCTGAAACTTGCTTTTATTCTAGGGAAGAGCGCTTCGTTTTGACCCTGGACTTGGATTAGAGCGCTTCCCTGATTTCCTCAAGCGCTTTTATTTGTAGCTGGCAGCGCGGAGCTGCAATCATTTGGGAGGGAATCCCGACGTAGGGATTCCCCCCGATTGTGCTGATTCCTTAGCGGGAGCCCACCCCGCGTCATGGCTGCAGTGCTGATGTATTAAGTAGCGGGAGCACACCCCGCTTATCTGATTGATTATCCTCGCGGGTGCCTACCCCGCATCGCCGCCATAGAAATCACCGCCGCGGCACCGAGCCGCAGAGAAAAGAGAAATACCGCGGCCCGACCCGGAAGCCAGGCAGAGTCAGCCTGACCGGGGGCGGGGCCAGGAAAAGCCGGAAGCCAGAGGAAGCCCCGGTAGAGGAGGACGGGAGCCTACCCCGCCTCCGTGAGCCCCGGCCAGAAGTCCCGGCCCCCCAGGAGAGGGACCGGGTGAAGAGGCGGAAGTAGCCCGGGAGCCTCGCAGTCTCCAGAACGAAGTCCCGGTCCCGAGAAGGGGGACCGGGTGAAGTGAGGCGAGGCGGGGCTCCCATGTGAGTGAGGAGGGCCCCGCGTGCCGCCTAGAGCGTCAAGAGCAGCCCAGTGAGTGGGGCTGCCTGCGCACACTGCTGGTGCCCTCCCGCTGCCTCAGCGTCGTTGCCAGAGGAGCCCCAGTGAAGGGGGGCTCCACAAAGCAGTGCGGATGCCAGAGGCGGCACCAGAGAGAAGGAGACCGGAGCAGTCCAAGGAGAGTCCCGGTGAGTGGGGCTCCCATTGGGCATCGTGCTTGGGCCAGTACTTCCTGATTATTCACAGCTGTGCCGCAGTTGCGGGCAGCTGCACCGAGGGGGTAATTTTGTTTGAGTCCCCGAGTGGGGCTCCCCCCAGGCACAGTTAGTGCCGGTACAATTTCGCCACAGCTGCTCCGCGAGAGAGAGCGGGCAGCTGCAACGTTTGGCAGAGGTTATTTTGGAAGTCCCGGAGTGGGGCTTCCATTGCACGTGTAGTGCCAGTCTGTTTTCTTCACAGCTGCACAGCATTCACGGGCAGCTGCAGCGTTTGGGGAAATTTGGATGATTAGAGTCCCAGTGGGGGCTCAGAGGGCACAGTAGTGCCAAGGCATTTCCCCCAGCTGCCCCACCTGACAGTGGGCAGCTGCAACGTTGCGCATAATCATTTAGAGACTCCCAGTGGGGTTCCGTAGGCACAGTAGTGCCAGCCCCATCCTTTTCCTTGGGGGCATTTCATTTAGAGTCCCAGAGAGGGGCTCAGGAGGCACGCTGGTGCCCGGGCTCATTTTACAGCTGCCCAGCAAGTAGTGGGCAGCTGCCACGTTTAGGTTGTGCCTCTGCACACTTTGCTTTCGCTGCATGCGCAGCCAGCCCTGACATTCTGGACGTTGGGCCTTTGAGCCCCTGTGAGAGGCCAGTTGGCCTGGGGCCAGTGTCAGTGCGTTGTGCCCCCGATTGGGGCACACTGTGTTTATGCTTATGATGCTAAGGAGGTTTGGGCCTAATGTAGTTTTATGCCTAAGGTGATTCATGCGCAAGGTGGTTTATGCATCCTCTGTTTTACATTGCAGGATCTCATGCTAAGTTCCTAACTTTACCAGTAGTTACTGGTTGTGCGCTACATTTACTATCTGTGTTACATTTACAATTGGTGATTTGTGATGGTTATGACAGTGGCCCCATTGGCCCTGTCGTGTGTAAATAGTCCCCTGTAAATACTGCCTAGTGCCAGTTGGCACAGTGTACATTGTGTGATTATGATCTAATGTGTTTTATGATAATACAAAGGCTATTTTTTATATAACCTTGTGTGGAGTTCCTTTTGTGGTGTGCCTAGTGTGTTGCTGCTGTGTGTGTGTGTTGCGCAAACGCTTTACACATTGCCCCCGGGATAAGCCTGACTGCTCGTGCCAAGCTACCAAGGGGGTGAGCAGGGGTTATCTTGGCGTGTAACTCCCTTGCCCTGACTAGAGTGGTGGTCTCTGCCTGGCTTTGGCGCAAGCCTTAGCCAACCAGAGATCCCATTTCTAACATGGGCCAACACTACCAATTCAAAGTACTCCCATTCGGGGTCACCACTGCCTCCAGAGTCTTCACAAACTGTCTGGCAGTAGTAGCTGCTCATCTCAGAAGACAAAGCATCCATGTCTTCCTACACTTGGACGACTGGCTCATCAAAGCCAGCACCTACCAACAGTGTCTCAAAAACACTTCCGTAACCATTAAGTTACTACATCAACTAGGGTTCACAGTCAATGTGCCAAAGTCACATCTTAAACCAACCAATATTCAGAACTACCTAGGAGCCACTTCAGATACTCAAAAGGCTCTAGCGTTTCCCAACAGAGCCAGAATTCTCAACATTCAGGCTTTGGTTCGTCAGTTTCAACCCAATCAATCTCTTCCAGCTCGGGCTTGCATGCAACTGCTGGGGATGATGGCATCCTGCATAATGATCGTGCCGCATGCCAGACTTCACATGCGTCCGCTCCAGGAATGCTTAGCCAGTCAGTGGAACCAGTCAAACGGTCTATTAACCGATCTAGTGTTGGTAAGCGGCCGTACTCATCGCTCTCTGCAGTGGTGGAGCACACGAAATCTGTCAAAAGGACGGCCTTTCATAGACCCGGTTCCACAGACAGTACTAACAGCGGACGCGTCTCTAACTGGCTGGGGTGCCCATCTACATCTACACACAGTACAAGGACTGTGGAGCCACCAACAAAAGTTGCTTCATATAAACTATTTAGAGCTCATGGCCATATTTCTAGCCCTCAAAGCTTTTCAGACCCAGCTGAAAGGGAAAACTGTCCTAGTTCGTACCGACAACATGACAGCCATGTATTACATACAGAAACAGGGGGGAACACACTCCCCCCAATTGTCCCACTTAGCCCAGGACATCTGGAGGTGGGCCATTCATCACAAGATCTATCTCCTAGCAGAACATCTCCCAGGAGTAAACAATCAGATGGCAGACCTGCTAAGTCGTCAGACACTGCAAGTCCACGAATGGGAAATACATCCTCAAGTTCTCCTCCCATTCTTCCAAATGTGGGGCTTTCCACACATAGACCTGTTCGCCACGCATCTAAACTCAAAATGCCCAAACTTCACGTCCAGGTATCCATACCCATTGTCCAAAGGCAATGCACTATGGATGAACTGGTCAGGGATATTTTCTTACGCTTTTCCACCTCTCCCACTCATTCCATTAGTGGTTCGGAAACTCAAACAAGCATCCCTGACACTAATCCTAGTTGCTCCCACATGGGCACGTCAACCATGGTTCACAACCCTATTGGAGCTCTTGGTAGTTCCTCATTAAAAACTATGTCTTACACCCAATCTCCTCACACAGAGCTGTGGAGACATAAGACACCCAGATCCCAGTCAACTCAATCTGGCGATCTGGCACCTGAAGTCTTAGAGTTTGGCTATCTTAATCTACCACCAGACTATGAATATCATCAAGGAAGCTAGACAACCTACCACAAGAGCCTGCTATGCAGCAAAGTGGAAGCGGTTTGTAATTTACTGCAATAACAACCACATCAACCCACTTGATGCTTCTGTCCAAAATATTATATGCTATTTGTTACATCTACAACGTTCCAATTTAGCATACACGTCCATACGTCTACATCTAGCTGCAATAGCTGCATACCTACAAAATAGACAACATCTATCTCTTTTTAGAGTGCCTGTCATTAAAGCATTTATGGAAGGACTCAAAAGAGTTATTCCCCGGGGACGTCCACCTGCTCCAGTATGGAATCTCAACATTGTCCTCACCTGACTAATGGGTCCACCCTTTGAGCCATTACACAAATGTGAACTACAATTTCTCACATGGAAAACTGCTTTCCTTGTGGCTATCACATCACTCAGGAGAGTAAGTGAACTTCAGGCATTAACTATAGAAGAACCTTTCTTACAAATGCATCAAAATAAAGTAGTTCTTCGGACTAATCCTAAATTCCTTCCTAAAGTCATTTCTGCTTTTCACATCAATCAATTGGTTGAGTTACCAGTGTTCTTCGCTCAACCAGATTCAGTAGCAGAACGTGCTCTACACACATTAGATGTAAAAAGAGCATTGCTGTATTGCATAGAAAGGACAAAACCTTTACGTAACACAAATCAACTTTTTGTCGCTTTTGTTCCACCACACAAGGGCAATCCCATATCAAAATCAGGAATTGCTAGGTGGATAGTCAAGTGCATTCAAATCTGTTACGCAAAAGCAAAAAGAACGTTAACAGTTCCCCCTAGAGCACACTCTACACGCAAACTGGGGGCTTCTATGGCATTCTTAGGAAATATACCCATAGATGACAAATGCAAAGCTGCAACATGGTCTACACCTCACACATTCACAAAACACTATTGTGTAGATGTGCTAGCAAGACAACAAGCTAGAGTGGGCCAGGCAGTTTTACGTACACTATTTCAAACCACTACAACATACAGGTTAGCCACCGCTTTGGGAGATAACTGCTGTATATCTATGCAAAAGCATATGATCTACAGCTCGTATGCCACGAACGGAAAATGCTACTTACCCAGTATGCATCTGTTCTTTGCATATAGAGCTGTAGAGTCATATGCGCCCACCCACCTCCCCGGGTACCTATATCTGTTGTAGTAATATCTTACTTGGATACATGCATTCATGGACATCTCCTTTTACTACTCCTACTATCTCCATTATCACCCTCTGCGGGAAAACAATCTAACAATGGAGTCGATGCCCATGCACACTATCACCGAAAGGCGGAGTCAACTACCTCGTGACTGGAAAAGACTTCTTCGAAGAAAAACAAAGTGCAAACATCCGGACCCAACACTAGATGGCGAAATATGCAAAAGCATATGACTCTATAGCTCTATATGCCAAGAACAGATGCATACTGGGTAAGTAGCATTTTCCTTTATTACCCAACAGGGGTAAGAGTACTATAGTGGCAGATGAGCAAAGCACAAACGTCTTTGGGATTGCATACACATGAAACACTTAAGTGCAAAGGGTCAAACTCAAATTAAAAACTTTTAATAACCAAGCAAATTCCAATTCAAAGGTTCAGATGTAGACCATAATGCCCGGTATTGTGGCTCATCAGAACACAGTTGTGATCCTGACAAATGACGGGTTAACAACGATACTAATAAAACGTATTCGGTGTGAGGCAAGCAACAAAGGAGGTTTGGGATAAAATAACCCCACTACTTGAAGGCCAATGTTGCCATCACTGGAACATAGGACTGAAACCCTTTAGAGCAAGGGGCTTTTTGGGCTAAGGTATACTCCGTAACACTAAGTGTCATACATCATGGCAACAGAGATGTGGGCCGGAAAGATAAAGTGTGGACATCTTTTCGGTCAAAAACAATACATCTGAAAGAGACACGTTAGTGACAGATTCCTTACTTTAGAATATCCCCAGGCGTCAGGCTGGATCCGGAAAGTTTTTGCGTAGCAGTACCGTTGCGCGTCGGTAGGCGGCGTCGTGCGGCTCCGCGTCAGTCGTCGGCGTCGTGATCGCCGGGATGACGTCGCGGGCAGTAGTTAGACGCCGCCCCTGCGCGCTGACGTCAGTTCTTCTTTTTCCGCGCCAGTAAGCGCAGATCCGGGAAGAGCAGTGCCCTAGTCAATTTTTGACTAAATTTTTGGTGATTTTTCACTGTTTCTTTTCGAGTCATCTCGACTCCTAGGTGTCGGTAGGGATGCCCGGCTTCAAGCCATGCGACGTCTGTGGTCGAATGATGTCGATCACAGACCCGCACTTAGAGTGTCTCTACTGTCTCGGCCGAGACCACGACACGAAGTCGTGCCCTGACTGCCGGGCCTTACACCCGAAGGCTTTGCGAAAGCGGTCTCGAAAGCTCCTCGAGGTCCGGCAGTCGGCTCCGCGCCGCACCAAGCCCCGGTCCCGTGAGAGGTCGAGGGGCCGGTCGCGGAGCCCCGCCGGTCGTCGGAGTCCAAGTCTTTGCACTCCTCGGGTAAGTCGAAGCACAAAAAGTCTAAGAAGCATCATCGCTCTAAGACTTCGCCTCGCCGGTCTCGCGACTCGGCTGAGGCCCCTGTCGGCACCGTCCCCGCGGCCCCGGACGTGCCTGTGGAGCCGCCCCGCATTACCCGTCCTTTCCGGGTTCGGGGCGACTCCGGCCCAAATACAGGAATTCCTGTCGGCCATGGCCCGCCTCTTCGGGCCTCAAGGTCCCTCCGGTGCGCCTTCGGGCCCGCGGGCCCTGTTGGGGTTGCTCCAGCGTCGCTGACGACTCCGGTCCCGGCGTCGCCCGTCCCGCCTGCCTTGATCCCGGCCTCGGCTCCGGCCCCCGGCCTCGATCCCGGCTCCGGTGGTACAGCAACCCCGATCGACGCCGGTTGACCTAACCACGCCGGCGCCGATGTCCCCGGTGACGTTCCTAACGCCGCCCGGGACTCCGGGCGGCGTCGTTCCCCGGTTCTCTCCGGTTCCGGACATGGAGCCGGACCGACGTCGCTCGACGCCGGCCCCGGCGCCGATGAGACCTTGGGTCCCAGATGTCCCTCCTCCTCCATATTTTGAGCCAGAGGAGGACCAGGAGAGCTGGGAGGGGTCGGAACACCCTCTCACACAGCAGTGTGAGTATGATCAGGACTGGGCAGAGGACACTTCTCCTGACTCTGGCATGCTGTCTCCTCCTTCTGTGGCTACGGAGGAGGGAGCAAATTTCGCAACGGTGTTGCGTAGAGCAGCTGGAGCCTTGCACCTCCAATTGCCTACTGTGGCTGTCAGGACTAACCTCCTGACGGAAGTGCTTCAGCCGGCAGCTACCTCCTCGGAGCCATTGCTGCTGTTTAATGATGCACTGTCTGACGTTCTTTTGGGCACCTGGTCCAAGCCCACCACAGGGGCTCCTGTGGATAGGAACGTGGCCCGACGCCATCGCCCTGCTCCGGCCGACCCCTTGTTTCTCTCTCAACATCCCACCCCGAGAGCTTGGTTGTCCAAGCCTCTGCCTCCCAAACCGCCTTCCCTACCGCCCCTCCGGATAGGGAATCCAAACGCCTGGACCAATTTGGGAAGAAGGCCTTTTCTTCCTCCAGTGCTGGCTTGCGCTCCGTCAACACCGCTTGCCTTTTGGGCCGATATTCCCACTCTCTGTGGGATTCGGTGGCGGCCGTTTTGCCCCAGTGTTCTGAGGAGGTCCAGACACTGCTTACCCGCACCATTGCGGAAGGTAGGGATGCGGCAAAGTACACCATACGTTGTGGCCTTGATACCGCCGACTCGCTGGGCAGATCGCTTGCAACGACGGTGGCGCAGCGTCGCCACGCCTGGCTGAGAACAACTGGTTTTTTGGGTGATGTCCAGAATACACTCATGGACATGCCCTTTGATGGAGTCGGTCTTTTTGGTTCCAAAGCAGACCATGCGCTGGAGCGTTTTAAGGACTCACGGGCTACTGCCAAGTCCCTGGGCCTTTCTGTTGTGCGCCCTCCGCTAAACTCTGCTTTTCGCCCCTTTCGTGGCCATGGAAGGGGCGCCCAGTCACGTCCGCTGCCCAGCCACCGGCCCGCGCAGCAAGCGTCTTCGCGTGGCCGAGGACGTGGCTGCCGCCGTGGCGGGTCGGGCAACCAGCGTGCGGGTCAGGCCACCAACTCCGCCCCGTCCGCGGCCTCCAAGCCCTCCTAGTCCTTCCTTTCAGGTGCACAGCACGCCAGTAGGGGGCAGGGTCTGCCATCACCTTCACCACTGGCGTGCCATCACCTCGGACAGGTGGGTCTTGGACATTGTCCGAAGGGGCTACTCCCTCCCCTTCGAGACCACCCCCCCAGCCATGCCACCTCAATTCCACCGCATGTCAGGGGATCACTTGGTGCTTCTGCAGAAGGAAGTCACAGCCCTCTTGGCCAAGAGGGCCATCGAGCATGTTCCGACCTCAGAAGTAGGACGTGGTTGCTACTCCCACTACTTTCTGGTGCCCAAAAAGGACAAGGAGGACATGCGTCCTATCTTAGAACTCCGGAACGTCAATCGCTTCCTCCGTAAGGAGAAGTTCAAGATGCTCACCCTAGCTCAGGTCTTGACTGCCCTCGACCCTGGAGACTGGTTGGTAGCGTTGGACTTGCAGGACGCTTATTTTCACATCCCCGTCCTGCCGGCCCACAGGCGTTACCTGCGGTTCACGGAAGGCCTCGAGCATTTTCAGTTCACCGTGCTCCCCTTTGGCCTTACAAGTGCCCCTCGGGTGTTCACGAAAGTGATGGCGGTGGTCGCAGCTCATCTGCGCCGGGCAGGGGTTTCAGTCTTCCCCTACCTCGACGACTGGCTGCTGAAGGCGGGCTCGTCCCAGGCAGTCGTCTCCCACCTCCAGACTACGGCCGAACTCCTGCACTCGCTGGGGTTCTCCATCAATGTGCCGAAGTCGCATCTGATTCCTTCTCCACAGCTCCTTTTCATCGGAGCAGTTCTGGACACGACGCAGTTTCGGGCCTATCCTCCCGAACGGCGAGTCCGGGATATTCAGGCTATGATTCCGATCTTTCAGCCTTTATCCTGGGTTTCGGTACGGATGACCCTGAGGCTGCTGGGCCTCATGGCCTCCTGCATCCTGCTGGTCGATCATGCCAGATGGCATATGCGGGCTCTGTAGTGGGACCTGAAGTTCCAGTGGGCGCAGCACCAGGGCAACCTGTCCGATCACATCCAGATCTTGGAGGGGACTGCAAATCAGTTGCAGTGGTGGCTCTCGAACCGGCAATGGGTCATGGGCAGATCCCTCTCCCTTCCCCAGCCAGAGCACACAGTTGTGACGGACGCGTCCCTTCTGGGATGGGGCGGTCACATGGGAGAGGCGGAGATCAGAGGCCTCTGGTCTCCGGCGGAGTCCCGGCTCCATATCAACCTTCTGGAGCTCCGGGCGATCCGACTTGCACTCAAGGCATTCCTTCCCTCTGTCAAAGGGAAGGTAGTGCAGGTGTTCACAGACAACACCACCGCCATGTGGTACTGCAACAAACAAGGCGGGGTGGGGTCGTGGACCCTTTGTCAGGAGGCTCTGCGCCTCTGGACATGGCTGGAACATCAGGGCATGTTCCTGATGGTTCAACACCTGGCAGGTTCCCTGAACGCCAGGGCGGACGAACCTCAGCCGCAGGTGCATGATGGATCACGAATGGCGTCTTCACTCGGAAGTGGCGCAAGGACTCTTTCTGCAGTGGGGAGAGCCTTTGTTAGATCTATTCGCCACCGACGAGAACGCGCAATGTCATCAGTTCTGCGCGTTGGAATTTCAAGGCGGCACTCGCTCGGGCGACGCTTTTCGTCGCGAGTGGAGTTGCGGTCTGTTGTACGCCTTTCCGCCTATACCACTTCTACCCAGAGTGTTGAAGAAGATTCGTCGCGACCGGGCCCAAGTCATCCTTGTGGCTCCGGACTGGGCTCGAAGAGTTTGGTATCCCGAGCTACTCAGTATGAGCGTCGATCCCCCGATCCGTCTGCCTCTTCGGGAGGATCTTCTGTCGCAGCAGCAGGGGACGGTCCTCCACCCGAACCTGTCCAGCCTCCACCTGCTTGCGTGGAGATTGAGCGGCGGCAGTTGATTCCTTTCGACTTGCCTCCCGAAGTTTGTGATGTAATTCTGGCAGCCAGGCGTCCCTCCACTAAGGTGGTATACGCCTGCAGGTGGAACAAGTTTGTGGCATGGTGCACAGCAAAGGCTGTGAATCCCCTCTGCCCCTCTTTCTGAGGTTCTTCTGTTCCTTCTTTCCCTGGCCCAACAGGGTTCTGCCCTGGGTACCATCAAGGGCTATCTTTGTGCCATCTCGGCCTTCTTCAGGCTTCCTGATCAGCCCTCCCTTTTCAAGTCCCCTGTTGTTAACAGGTTCCTAAAAGGCATTACACACCTCTTCCCTCCTGTTCCGTTTGTGATGCCTCAGTGGGACTTGACCTTGGTTCTTACCTTTCTCATGTGCGCTCCCTTTGAGCCTCTACATAACTGTCCTCTTCGTCTTCTGACTCTGAAGACAGCCTTTCTGGTGGCCATCACCTCCGCTCGGCGGGTGAGTGAGCTCCAGGCTCTATCATGCAAACCTCCCTTTCTGTCTGTCCATCCAGACAAGGTTGTTCTTAGGACGCGTCCGTCCTTCTTGCCAAAGGTGGTTACTGCCTTCCACATTGGGCAGACCATCACTTTGCCCACCTTCTTTCCGCCTCCTTCCAGAGAGGAAGAGAGGCTCCACCGTCTGGACCCAAAATGTGCGCTTTCCTTTTATATCAACCGCACACAACACTTCCGGGTGGATGACCAGCTCTTTGTTGGCTACGTGGGCGCCAAAAGGTCGGGCGGTGCACAAGAGAACCATCTCCCGCTGGGTAACCTTGTGTATCAAAGCCTGCTATTCTTTGGCTAAGAAGGAGCCTCCTGTTGGGCTGCGTGCCCATTCCACCAGGGCAACGGCTGCTACCACGGCTTTAGGCCGCGGTGTTCCGCTGCAGGATATCTGTCAGGCAGCTACGTGGGCCTCGCTGCACACATTTACAAAGCATTACTGCCTTGACAGTCCGGTCCGGAGGGACGGCTTCTTTGGCCGTTCTGTCCTCCGGGACTTCCTTGTCTGATCTTTGTTCGCAGACCCACCACCGGGGTTGGTATTGCTGGGGTATCTATTCTAAGGTAAGGAATCTGTCACTAACGTGTCTCTTTCAGATGCACAAGTTACTAACTTGTGTAACGATATATCTGTAAAAGACAGTAGTTAGTGACAGATTCCTACCGCCCACCCATCCTCCCCGTTCTGCGAACTGATTTCTAGGGTTAAGGACATCCCTTTCAGGGCCCTAGTATTTTTCAGACACCTATGTCAGCTTCTTGCATGGCTCTGCGTTCCTGGCGCGGAAAGTCGTGTACAGAACTGACGTCAGCGCGCAGGGGCGGCGTCTAAGTACTGCCCGCGACGTCATCCCGGCGATCACGACGCCGACGACGGACGCGGAGCCGCACGACGCCGCTTACCGACGCGCAAGGGTACTGCTACGCAAAAACTTTCCGGATCCAGCCTGACGCCTGGGGATATTCTAAGGTAAGGAATCTGTCACTAACTACTGTCTCTTACAGATATATCGTTACCCAAGTTAGTAACTTGTGCAACAGCAAAAGCGCCGAACAAGGGTCACCACTGCACTTCAAAAAGACATTCTCTGGCGTGTAAAATAAGTACATGAGTAGTCTTCAATGGAGGGTCGACGTGGGTTAAATAGCACCTATATAGCTCACCTAAAGTAGGTCCTCATACCTCTACTCCCGAGCACGATGGAGTTGTACAAAGACTCTGCTTCATCGGACAATCGAGTCAGTTCTGAAGGAGCCACATCTTAACTTACAACAAGCATTGGCATAGCCAATAGGTCTCGCCTTTGGGACCTTATAAGTATTTAGTTATGCAGCACAATATCCTTGGTGCAACAACATCAACTGTTGCATGGGTAAACACTTATAAGGGCCCAAAGGCGAGACCTATTGGCTATGCCAATGCTTGTTTCCCTTGTTATCCTGGTCATATCAAGTAGCGCTCAGAGGCTAGGTGATTTACCCAGTTGGGTGGTTTGATAGCTAACCACTTCATCTTTGCTGCCTGCAACCCTGGCACGCCTTGACGAAGCCTCTGGGGTAAGTTGATTTTTAAACGGGTGCCATCATATGTAGGTGGAGAGTCTTCTAGGTGGCTGACAGTGATGAAAATGGTGGAGAGAACAGACCATTTAAAAAAACATTTAATATTGAATTTTCCATCTTTTATTTTATTGTTGCCATGAACAGATCTAGTAGAGTCAAAAATATGGGTTCAGACAAGCATTCGAGAGGGTGATCCCATTAAACTGAACCAAGGATGAACAACTTAGAAGAAGGCGACATAGGTTTGAAAAGTCTATGGTGGCATTTTGTTTGCAAGGAGGGTAAATGGAAGCAAAAGAGGAAGACCCGTCAAATGCAAATGAGTTAAAAGATATGCCAAATAAGTAGATCCATTGCCTAAAAAATTCCTTGTTTCATACTCTAACTTCTTGATTGAATAGAGTCTACATTTTACAGAAATAGTGTAATGTTTATAGTCTTACCTCGTTATTGCATTTTACAATTCCATTTGACTTAAATAAATTCTATGTAACCTTGCATTTAGCTGTGGACGCTTACAGTTCCATGACAAGGGTTCCTAACAGGCTGTAGTCTAGGATTTCTGTTGTACACCATTCATCTGTAATTCTCACAAAATAAAGATGAGTATGCAGCAAAGTGGTTATGTGACACAGATACATTATACGTTTTAAATAAGGCTTCCATTTTGCGTACAAGAGAATAAAAAGGACCCATCTGGTTAGGCTTCGCATTCAACGGATCGCTTACGCCGCTGGCTGCAATTATATGTTGCATGACTGACTATCCTCCTGATGTGCTGTGCCATCAAACAGCTGGGGGTCCTCCAGAGGAAAAACAAGTCTTAATAAAAATCATACCCTTTGCCTGTTCCGACTCAAGATCACTCTTCATGACACCGTAGAGTCAGTGTGAAAGGATGTGCCCAATTCCTGTTTTTTTCCCCTCTATTTATTCTATATACTGTTATTTATAGAGCTCACAAGAAAGGGGCAATACTTGTTCACTTTACCCTGCATGGCCAATATACTCAATATATGGACTATTGCTCGTCATATTCTGAAGCCAGCCCCAGAAATAGACAGGTGAAACAAAGAAATCTACATGGCAATCCCAACATTGTACGAAGTGGCTTGACAACTATGAAAATAGTTCCAAAATAATATCTAATCGGAAATCATGTGCAATACTAATATACAGATATTCCAAAAATAGGCAGGTGAAACAAAGTAGAAGGAGAAGTCTAAATAGCAATCTCAAAATTGAACAAAAAGTGGCTTGACAAAGATGAAAATAGTTCCTAAATAATATCTAATAGGAAATCGAGCACAATACTAATATACAGATATTACAAAAAAATATGGACCAATCTTCCAGAAGCCTGAAACTGGGCACAGGTGTTTTTGTTGGGCTATTGGAAGAAGAAGAAGAAAAAAAAAAAAAATCAGACAGACTAGTATGTTTTCAGAGCCAGTCAAAAAGCTGAACAAGCTGTGAAGTACAGCAAGGACGTTTCACTTTCTACGATTGCTTATCGAACTGAATACAATAGTCGGCTCCACTACCATTATGGAATCACTTAAGTAAGGATGTCATTGTGGTTCATGCAAAATGTATGTAGTCAGTAGCTGCAGTGTAGGCAAAGATGGCTCCAGGGAAGATTAATTCATACACCAAGGTGTCTGTGAACTTACACTGCAAATCTAACTTCACAAACCTGCTTTACGGTGACATGTGAACTTTGGAATTGTACGCGAGAAGCAGCCATGTGCAAACCACTCTAAAGACTGGGGTCATCTTTAGAATAACAAATGCCATTATATGGTTGTCATGGGGCTTGTTGTGCAACAGATAAGTGTGGTGCGACGCAGGATTGTGTTAACCGCATTAAGAGGAGTACAGAATTGGGGGTAACCTATTGCACAACAAGGAATGGAAGAGAAATAATAACATGGTTAGGTGCTTTAGACTTGGAAAACCAAGACTGACGCTAAAAAAAGGCATGTGATGCAAAGCCATGTTATGCGGAAAGCTCATGCAATAAGGATGAATTATGCTTGTTGTCAGTCTCAATATATGATGGGCAAGGGGTTGATGCAGCGAATAGCAAGCACTACAGTCCCCACACTTAAAGGCTTCAAAAACCGGGGACTGCATTGGTGGCCTTCTTGCGAAGTAGTAAACGGCCATAAAGGTTGTAACACAACAGTTATTTGTTCTGGTCTGAAGAAATGTATCCTAGAAAATGGTACGAGTTCACCAGATTATAATATAATTTTATTAGAATATAGGCGTGACATTAGCTAATATTGGTTCTTAGCGGAAACACTGTCAGGTGAAATTAAAAGGCCAGCAATCTTTCAATGGCCATAAGTTTCTGTATGGGCAAGTTTTTCAGCTCATCTCGATTCCAAAAGGTTATGAGGCCAACCCTGTCTCTCTGTAGCACAATTATAGGGAGGCTGCTGGGGTTGGAGAGTGGGCAAAGCAATCCTGTTACACATAGTGAAATGATGGAAGGAAAGAAGTAGAAAAATATATTACGTTTACTACAAAGTACTCGTTTCTCAACTATATGTTCAGAATTGGTCTCATCTTGGTTCAAAGCAGAGTGTAGATTTATTGTCTTTTACAACTGAGGGGAACGTTGGCTCTCTGTGAGGGAGAGTCCCAGTCATGTAAAAGGTGGTGAAACATTGACTACGCTGCCTTGTTTCCCCACTGATCGAGGGCTTGCCTTGTGCCCTAAAAGATTCTTAAGCATCTCCCTGCACTTTCCTCCAAACAACTTCCTAAGAAAAAATAAATACATCAATAATCGAACTTCGGGTAGGGTATGGAAGGTGGTCGGCTCCACATATACAACTGTTGATTCATTAGAGATCTCGTCCAAACAATAGTACAGATGAGAATTCCTCAAGCAGGGAAGGTGGTATGGATGCAAGTTAGGTGCTGTAAACTGAGGTACTTCATGCACAACTCTGAGGATCGTGAAATAGGTTATCAAAGTTGAAGAGCAGGAGTGGAAATTTAAGCACACATAAAGGTATATGTCATTGCTACAAAGAAATGTACGAGTGTGAAACAAGCAGGTCTAAGCTGATGCTGATGACAGAAAAAAACAAGCACTTCGTGTGAAAGTCCTTTTCTTGTGCGGCTTCCCGGATACACTTACACACGCCGGGCTCGGCGAGAGTCATCCAGGGCCGGCTTCAGCGACATGAAAGGGAAAGCGCAGCCGGCCGCCATGTTTATCTGGCCTGCAACGTCGTACAGCGCGAGAAGGGAAAGAGGACAGGCGGGGGGGAGGGAGGGGGGAGAGGTGCGAGGAAGAACAACAAGAGAGCGAGGAGAGAAAGACGGAAGGAAAGGGGGGAGGAAATACCAGTGTCGTCTTAAAGTTTCTGGGAGCTCCAGGCAAGTCTGTATACCAGTCTGAGGGATATGTTGTGGCAGTGAGCGTGAGGTGTCTTCTACATGCAGCATCTGCCATCTAGCGGCTGGCGAACGCGCTAATTAACATCTGTTTCGAATTAGCGTGGTGAAAGCGACCACGCTAATTCAAAACCTCGCTTGTGAGAGAGAGAGGGGGAGGAGGAGCCAGCGAGTGGTGCGCGCGCTTGGGAGAGCAGTCTGCTCAGTTTCAAGCACTGCACTCGTGCTTGTGGCGCGCCGCTGCTCGCTCCCGCAAGGTGGATGCTGCCACAAGCACGAGTGTGTGCTTGAAAATGAGCAGAGCGACGGCTAAAGGCCCTCCTATGAAGCGCATGCGCGCTGCGTAGGCTAGACCTAAAAAAGGCTCAAATGGCGGGGCGAATCGCACAAATTGAAAATCAGTCCACTTCTACTTATAAGGGAGACAAGAGGCTTCAAGACGCCCTTTCTAAAGACACCACCTTGCAGTTAGACAAGGGGTGGATGCACTTTGGTCACCTCAACCATAATCAAAAAATGAAATCTTTTTCAATTTTTAAGTACAGTTTGTGTCAAATATCCAGCCAGATGCAGTGGTGTCCTGGCACTCGCACAAAACAATCTAGCACACAACGTTTGAGTCAAATGGGTGAATTTAATACTTAAATACAAAAACGGTCACACAATGTGGACTAAAACATACTAGTGGCTGGTAATTTAAAGTTACCTTCTTACAATCAGAAATCCATTAAAGAGCATATTGAGAGTACATAAATGGAACTAAATATTACTTTTGTTTCATACTAAATAGGTACATAAATAGACATCGTTTCTAAATCATTTGGCTCTGAAAACACATGGTCATGCTACATAAACTGTTGTCTACATATACACTGAAAAACTCTGCTAGGACAAAGTTCCTTGTTTTTCAGTGCTCAAACTTAACTCCCTTTTCCTCAAGTGGTAAATTCTGTTATATAATCCGTACATAGCTTGTGAATCTAGAAGATTCATGCTGCAGTATAAACAAGTTACATACCTGTTAGACTTGGCACCATTGGCGTGGGTCTCCCTTCCATTTTTTTGCTGTTGCCTCTTATGTTTTGCTGGTTTTAGATGCTTTTGGGCACTGTGCCACAGTGCAAGTGCTCCCTACTGTAAATTGATGTATGGATTAGTGACTCCATGATTGGATGATTGGTTTACTTGTCAGTCCCTAGTACAGTGCACTGAGTGTGCCCAGGGCTTGTAAATCCAATGCTGCTGGTGGGCTTGCAGCACTGGTTGTGCCACCCACAGAAGCAGCTTGTAAAATGTGTCTCAGGCCTGCCATTGCAGAGCCTGTGTGCGGTCTGTGACTCCCATGTCGACTTGGCAAGTGCACCCACTTGCCAGTCCCTAAACCTTCCCTTATCTTCATATCAGACACCCCTAAGGTAGGCCCAAGGGCAGGGTGCATTGTAAGTATAAGGTAGGACATGCCCACGCTGAGGCGAATCTGGAAGCCAGCCAGGAAGAGATGAAACGTTGGCATGATCAGAATGCCACTCTGATCGAGTTTCAGCCTGGACAAAAGGTTTGGGTCATGGCCCCAGTGGAGCCCTGTGCGCTCCAGGATAAGTGGACCGGACCATTTGAGGTGGTGGAGCGCAAGAGTGATGTCACCTACTTGGTGGACTTGCAGTCTCCCAGGAACCCCTTGCGGGTCCTGCATGTGAACCGCCTGAAGCCCCACTTTGAGAGGTCTGAAGTGGGCATGCTCTTAGCAACAGATGCTGGGATGGAAGAGGAGACTGAACCTCTTCCTGACCTCCTGTATGCAAAAGAGCAAGATGGGTCAGTGGATGGTGTGAACCTCTCTCCCACCCTCACCCCTGAGCAGCAGAATGACTGTCGCCAACTGTTGGGGCAGTTTTCTGATCTGTTCTCCCTGACTCCCAGTATCACTGAATGGTGCATCCATGATGTGGACACGGGACAGTCCTCCTGTGAAGCACAAAACTTAGAGTGACTGACGGGGTGAGAGCTTGCATCAAGGAGGAGGTCTCCAAGATGTTTGCCTTAGGGGTGATTGAGTCCTCTAACAGCCCTTGGGCCAGCCCAGTGGTCTTGGTCCCAAAGGCTGCCACGCCTGGTGCCACACCCGAACTCCGGTTCTGTGTGGACTACCGAGGACTCAATTCAGTCACCAGGACTGACGCGCACCCCATCCCCAGAGCTGATGAGCTCATTGATCGGTTAGGGGCTGCCCGGTACCTCAGCACGTTTGATCTAACGTCTGGATACTGGCAGATTGCCTTAACTGATGGGGCCAAAGAGAGGTCAGCATTCTCCACACCAGATGGGCACTACCAATTCCGGGTGATGCCCTTTGGGATGAAGAATGCCCCTGCCACCTTTCAGAGGCTGGTCAACCAGGTGTTGGCTGGGCTGGAGGATTTCAGTGCCGCCTACCTGGATGACATTGCAGTGTTCAGCGCCACTTGGGAGGAACATCTGCACCACCTCTGGGAAGTGTTGAAGGCGCTGCGGAGGGCAGGCCTCACAATCAAGGCGAGTAAGTGCCAGATCGGGCAGGGTTCTGTGGTGTACTTGGGACACCAGGTTGGGAGCGGCCAGGTGGTGCCCCTACAACCCAAGATAGATACCATCCTGGCTTGGGAACCCCCCAAAACCCAGACAGAGGTGAGAGCCTTCTTAGGACTCACCGGGTATTACAGGAGGTTTGTCAAGGGGTATGGCAACATTGTTGCACCCTTGACTGAGCTGACTTCCAGAAAGCAGCCCAGGAAAGTGAACTGGACTGATGCCTGCCAAAAGGCTTTTGATGCCCTGAAATCTGCCATGTGCACGGCGCCCGTGCTTCAGGCGCCCAACTTCTCAAGGGAATTCATTGTGCAGACAGATGCTTCAGAGCATGGTGTTGGGGCTGTGCTTTCACAGATGAATGAGGAGGGCCTAGACCAACCTGTAGCCTTTATTAGTAGGAGGTTACTCCCACGGGAACAGAGGTGGAGTGCGATTGAACGTGAGGCATTTGCTGTGGTCTGGGCACTGAAGAAGTTGAGACCATACTTGTTTGGGACTCACTTCCGGGTTCAGACAGACCACAGGCCCCTCAGATGGTTAATGCAGCTGAGGGGTGAGAACCCAAAACTGTTGAGGTGGTCCATTTCCCTACAGGGGATGGACTTCACGGTGGAACACCGCCCTGGTACAGAACACGCCAATGCTGATGGTCTGTCCAGATTTTTCCGCCTTAGTGATGAGAACTCCCAGGAGGAAGGGTAGTTCTCCCACATTTCAGCTGGAGGGGACACGTGTTAGACTTGGCACCATTGGCGTGGGTCTCCCTTCCATTTTTTTGCTGTTGCCTCTTATGTTTTGCTGGTTTTAGATGCTTTTGGGCACTGTGCCACAGTGCAAGTGCTCCCTACTGTAAATTGATGTATGGATTAGTGACTCCATGATTGGATGATTGGTTTACTTGTCAGTCCCTAGTACAGTGCACTGAGTGTGCCCAGGGCTTGTAAATCCAATGCTGCTGGTGGGCTTGCAGCACTGGTTGTGCCACCCACAGAAGCAGCTTGTAAAATGTGTCTCAGGCCTGCCATTGCAGAGCCTGTGTGCGGTCTGTGACTGCCATGTCGACTTGGCAAGTGCACCCACTTGCCAGTCCCTAAACCTTCCCTTATCTTCATATCAGACACCCCTAAGGTAGGCCCAAGGGCAGGGTGCATTGTAAGTATAAGGTAGGACATGCCCTGGTGTGTGTGGCATGTCCTAATAGTGAATTACAGCCATTTTCGTTTTTCACTATTGCAAGGCTACCTGTTCTCCATAGGCCAGAATGGGCAGTTTGATTATTACACCTTATAATCCTAACTGACCCAGGGAACATGGTAGAAAAACGAATTTAGTATGCCTGAACTCAGAATGATAAAATACATCTTTTAGTGAAGTTGGTTTTAACATTCTGTGTTTGAAAATACCACTTTTAGAAAGTGGGTATTTTCTTGCCTAAACTTCCAAGCCTGCCTCTGCTAGGTTGTGTATTCCTTGTCTGGAGATTGACAGGGGCTGGGGGTGGCTACAGGAGACAGGGTGAGTCAGCACAGGGCTGAATAGAAAGATCTGCATCCAGAGTGGAGGGAGGAGTTGCACCTGGGTCTGAATAGGGCTGTGCCTGCCTTCCACAATGCTGGCTCCACCTCCTGCCGGGCGTCTGATGGCTCTGCCCTCACTCACAAAAGAAAGAAGGAGTCAGAAAACAAAGTGCTCCAGGACTGACCAGAACTGAGTTTTGGACTAGGCAGAGGCCTCTCTGCCTTCAGAGAACAAAGAGAAACTGTGTATAAAAAGGGGACCCAGACCCCTAGGAAATTAGATCACTTCTGGGAAATCAAGAAACCTGTTGCCAAGGAGAAGAACCGGAGAAGCTGAAGGAGGAGTACTGCCCTGTGCTGTTTTGCTGATTGGGGTTGGCCTGCAGTGGTTGCTTTCTACCAAGGACAGGAGAAAAGACTTTGCTGTGCTTTGTCATCTTGAAGAAGAGAATCTCCAAGGGCTTGAACTAGAGCTTGCCTCCTGCCTGAAGTCTCAGGGATACAAGACTTCACCAACCAGCTCCCCTGCATTCCCTTGCTGGGAATTGAAGTGCCTGCTGTTGTGCTGGGCCTTCTGAGAGACTGCGTGTCGCTGGGAGCTGGAAGCGCGACGCAACAACGAGAAGCGTGTCGCCGCCGCAGCCGCGGTCATCGCATCGCCAAGGAAGCGATACGCCGCTGCC